>WEKY01015081.1:20666-122423 GCA_013390045.1 Picathartes gymnocephalus
GTTTAATGAAAAGCTAAAAATGTGCTAATTTGTAAGTCCTGTTGTGGTAGTGGCATCGGAGGCTTTTGAAATGCGTTACTGACTTGGGGAGTATTAAGGAAAAATGACATTTTGCTACTAGCAGAAAAGTCAATTATAATGTTTCCACACTTTAGAAAATTGCTGATGCAGGATGGGAGTTAATAGAACAGTCAGCTTCACTTTGTGTTACCGGATTTGGGGGGTTTTGCTGAGGAACGTCGGCTTGTTTTTTATTTCTGATGGCAGCTTCAATAATGGGCTGCCACAGGTGCTGTGTGCTCGGAGCCCTCTCAGGGATGTATTCCCTTGGGTTATTCCCACCTGGAGTTGGTCCCTGTGCCAGCCTGGCACGCTGCCCAGGAGCAGGGAAAATCAGCATCAATAAAGATGTAGCGTTTTGCAGTCACTTTGATCCCTCCCCGGTGGTGCAGGAGCACTGAGCCCGCTGCACTCTGCAAAAGAGCCCTGTTCCCTTATTTTAGAACATTTAAAGCAAGAAACAGGAGGAAAGAGCTGTCCTTCCCCGCTGTGCTCTCGATGGAGTTATTTTTCCCCCACCTTCTGGAGAAGAAAACAGCAGAAAACTTTTTCCGAGCTCTTGGGGAAAAGAGGGTGGGAGCTCTGGGGGATTCACTGTGGATGCCAGAGAGTTTTAGTGCTGCTGGTAAAAATCCTGATGCTCTCGGCTTTCAGGCAGGCAGGGGCAATGCCAAAAATCCCATCTCTGGACTGGTACAGGTGGGGAGGCAGAACAGCTCATGCTCATCTATTTCCAACCCCTGCCTTGCCAGGGACACCTTCCACTATCCCAGGCTGTCCCAAGCCCCATCCAGCCTGGCCTCGGACACTTCCAGGGCTCCAGGGGCAGCCACAGCTTCTCTGGGAATTTCATTCCAGGGCCTCCCCACCCTCACAGGGAACAATTCCTTCCCAATATCCCATTTAACCAGTGGGAATCCGTTCCCTGTGTCCTGTCCTGCTCCAAGCATGGTTGTATTTAAAACACATTAAAATCCACAGGACAGGGAAATGCCAAGACTTTATTTCTTCTGCTCCCTCTTCCAGGTGTTCCAAAGAGGGGTTCCTGCTTGGTGTGGTTAAAATTGGAGGATGGGGGGGTGAGCATGAAGACTTTTATAAAAGTCGTGTCATATGTAGTTCTCCTGGGTTTGCAGGAAGCAATTAAGCCAATTAATTTATTGGTAAATTATCTGATGATGAAGTACAAAATAACTGCAATGAAACGCTGACATTCACATTAATACCAAATTAGTTACTGTATTATGACTGTTCTTACAATGAATGCCCAGTAATTTAATAGTAATGGGACATTTAAATAATTTAGCTGATAATTCTCTAGATCACTTACATATATAAATGAGCGTGACAGCTTCTTCTCTCAACTTTGCTGCTGCTGGATTGCCTCCCACCTCCACACCAGGAGGCAAAGCAGCCTGGCCCCGCTCTTGGCTGTCCCTCAAAGCTCCCCTTGGGCTGGGTGGAGGAGGCAGGATTTTCCTCCTCCCTCAGATGGTGGGAATGCTGTGGCTGGAAAGCAGAGTGCAGTTGTGCTGGGCTCAGCAAAGCCACAAGCTTCTCACCTCTTTCCTTGAAAGATCTCGGGGTGGAGCTGTTGGAGGAGCATCTCCAGAGGTGTTCCTGTGAGAGCCTCCCAGTGGGAAGGGAGATCCAGCCAGGGCCACTTCATTGAATAATGCAGCCACTGGCACTGAAATTGCTCTGTGTGTTGGCTCTGCTGGATGCAGCTGCTTTGTTCATTTTTCAAGTAGCTGCACTCTCTGTAATAATAATTATAAACAGCATTAAAATTGCTCCTCGTTCTTCCCTCCCCATCCCCGTGAGAGGCCTCTCCTGAGGAAGGCAAAGGCTTGGCAGCCCCGCAGGGAAGAGCTTTTCTGCTTTATGGGATGGTTTGGGTTGGAAGGACCCTAAATCTCATCCAGTCCCACCCTGTGCCATGGGCAGGGACAGCTTCCACTATCCCAGCTTGCTCCAAGCGCTGTCCAGCCTGGCCTGGGATGCTTCACCCCCACTTTGTCACCTCCTGCACTCACAGATCTGTTTGTAGCTAAACCAGCCGTGGCTTCTAGATCCCCACAGAAAGAAATAAATGCAAGCAGATGCCAGTGCAAGCTATACTTCAAGGATAAATTCCCCAAAACTGGTGAATATTGGGCAAAAGCTGCAGGTCTGTGACAGTTCAGCCCCCTCCCTGCCCAGGCTCGGCGTTGTGCCCTGGAGATGGATGTTGCCAGTCAGCTGCTTTTACTTTGCTATTGAGATTGCAGTGAAGCTGCTGAAATATGAGTTAATGGGCTTGCTTACATCCTCCTGAAATGTGGTCCTTTCATCACATCTCGCTGGGCTGTCAAACCTGTTGTGGAGAGGAGGGTTCCACTGTCGGCAAGATTGAGGGCAGAATTATCCAAATTAGTTTGCTTGCGGGTGAGAGCAGAGATGAGGGGTTTTCAACGCACAACCTGGCAACCTCTTTGGAGAGCCTGGCTCTTCTCCCCAGGGATGAAGTTAAAAACACTTTGTTTGGTAAAACTGGAGTGTGCTGCCAAATTTGGGGAGCCAGCAGCCTGCTCCCAAGGGAGAAGGGAAGGAAAGCCAACATTTGTAGCTGCGCTGTTGCAATGGGTTGAACCCAGGGGCTGGCAGCTCGTGGGGTCTCTTGTGTGGGTCATGAGGAGATTCCGGCTGCTGGATTCCTGCTGGGAGAGCTGGGGGAAGGACTGGTGTCCATCAGAAATACCCTGAGGGGTTGCACAGGGGAGCTGGAACAAGAATTTCCTCTCTTACTGCTTGGATCTCCTTGGCAGGGCTGGAGGTGCAGCCTCGAGGTTGGAAGGGTGAATTCATGGGGAGCCCTGTGCCAGACAGCAAAATACAGCCAGGAAGGACCACAGAAATCCTGAATTGGGGTGGCTCTATCCTATGTGCTGGGAGAGCCCACAGGGAGAAAATTCTCTTTATTAGCCAGACCCATCCAGTTCCCTCTACTGTGCACAGCGATATGACTTCTTGAATAATTTTCTGTGCAGTTAGTTCCTTCCAGGAATCCTCCCAGGCATTTTTCCTCAGGCATTCCTGTTCCCAGGAGTGCCTTTTCCCATTTGGTTTCCTCTTAGGAGCAGGAGGGGCTCGATACCATCCCCTTCCCAGCAGCTTCCTCCAGCAGTGCTGCCCAACTCGGACCTGCCAGGTTGTTGATACAGGCACAGAGAGGTCCCTCAGATCCCTGAGGATGGTGGGCCTTGTGTTTCCATGTATTTCCAGGTATTTCCAGTTACCTGTTGTCAAGCCCACATAGGAATTCTGTGATCAGAGGGAAAACCAGGTGGTTGTGGCTCTTATTTATAAAGACCTTGGTGAATGTGATCCTGTGCCTGACACGAGGGTGGTGCTGGCTCCATCAGTGTCCTGTAGGATGTCCCGAAGCTTCAGGGTGTTCTAAGCACTCCTTATAAATCCTTTGCCCTCAAAACTGCTGTTTTGTGGCAAACAAGGTGCATTGAGCAACAAATGCGTTGCAATTTGTGCAAACAAGCTAATTAGGCGTTATTTTCTGTGGCGAAATAGATTAAAAACGGATTTTGGTGGGCATCCACCCAAATTAGCGCTTGGCTTTTTTCTGCTGACACCCACATATATGAATTTTTCCATGCTAAGGCCTCAAAAGGTGCAAATGCTGTTCCTCCTGCAGCTGTGTAAATATTCAGTTTGTAAATGTTCAGATTGCATGAAGTGCCTCCTAATCCATCCCAATTAAAAAGCAGTCTTTATAGCTGTAATAGTTTTATTGAGGACTGTAACGCTTTAGACCCACGGATATATAAAGCAGTTAGTTTTATAAAGCATATAGGATATTAAAGTAATGAAAGACATTAAAGTGACATCAATTTTTAAGGAGAGTTACTTGCCGAAATGAATGAGTATGGCCTAAAAGTTGATGGCATGTTACAGGCCTGAGTAATGAACCCTTCTGCCCCCTAAAAATCTCTTAGAATAAATAATGCTTGAGCAAGTCAGTGGTCGTTAACTCTTTATCCTCTGAGAGCTACATGTTACATCTCATCTGATTTTTTTTTTTTTCTTTTTAAACTTTAAAAAATTCATTCAGAGAGGAATTCTTTTTCCTGGAATACCTATAACTTGAGGAGCATTAATCTGCCATGCCTTCCCAGCAAAGTAGAGTTGTGACTGGGCATGGCCAGGTGAAAAATCCTTGAGGAAGTTACTTTTTCCCTTTTCCTTTCTTCCCTTTTTCTTTTTCTGCTTCCTTTGCTGCCTGTGCTGCGCTCCACGCTTTCCCCATCGGCGTCTTGGCATACCAGGCCTGGAGAATCAAAAAGCATTAGTATGTTTTAATAAAATTTTAAAAAATAAATAGAGAAAGGCAAGGCAGACCACTTAAACATTTTACCACTCTAATGGAGCATTCCTTAAAGAACACAACCCTCTTAAAATCCAGCCTGGCTGCTGGAGAAGCCAAAAATGAACCCCTCAGACCTCTTGAGAACGTTATTATACCAAGAAGTGCAGCAATTGATCGAGCTGAGTCTCATTAACAGCAATACTTAGCTGGGCCATTTGTGTTGCTATAGTTATGGAAATGTTAAATTCCACGATCAACCCCATTTCCAGAGAATATAGCTCTTGTCAGAGCTCCCTCTGCTCCAGACTTGGCAACAGACAAATCATCCCCTCCTCGTGCCTCCGCAAATCGATCCAGACAGTTTGGATTCCGATGAGGGAGCTTAGGAAGCCAAACAAACCCCGAACATTAAGAACCTGTTTATTACTTTCAAATGCCTGTTCACAGGCCTGTGACTTGTAAATGGTTTTGGAGTTGCTCTGCAGGCTTACCCAGCTCCTGGGCTGTGGTGTCGGGGAGGCAGAGATGCGTGTGAGAATAATGTGAAGGAGAAGGGGAGGCTTTCAAGTCAGCACTGGGTAGGAATTACTCCTTCCCTGTACATACAAGAACCTTTCTCAACAAAGCCCTGCCTAAACCAGAGATTAAAATGCCACCAAATGTTGATATGATTGATAAAATGCCTTCCTTCTTGACCATGGGCTGCTGTTTAATGCCACATCTCTGCCTGTTCTGCCCATGTTATCTCCAACCTCCCTCTCAACGTGGCATCCTGCAAAGTCTGCCTTTTCCATCTGATCCATCCCAAATGCTGCCTCCAGCTTGAGCCTGGTCAGGCATCCCTGAGGAATTTGCCTTGTCCAGTGTGTGCTACAGGAAGAGAAGCTGGGAGAAGAGGGATTGGAAGGGTATGAAGGGAAGGAAAACTCAGCATGTTCCTCTCCTGGCCCCAGAGTATCCTTCTTGGTGTCAGCTTTTCAAGAGCTTCTTCTGGGCCTCAGGAAAGGCTGATGAGGACAGGCAGATAAATTCTGTCAGAAGGTGGCTGAAAGGGGTCAAATGTCCAGCTGGCTGCTGGACACAGCAATTCTGCTCTAATTACCTGAATTAGCTGAGCAGCTCTCCTCCAAAAACCCTGTCCCCACTGATCAAAACCTCCTCCAGCCTCTGTGTGCCCACACCTGGGCAGGGCATGGGTGGTGGTGGGGAGGAGCCCTTGGGCTCTCAGTGCACTCAAATTTTGCTGTGTTAGTCCCAGGCCTGTTAGTTCCTGGTTTTGGGAGAACAGCAGAGGTGGGACAGGCTGTGTTGCTGTTTGTGGCCCTTCCCATGAGAGGGATGAGGTGGTGATGGTGAGTTTGGGCTCCAGCAGGAATTGCCTTTCCCAGGCAGCAGCTGAGGGAAGCCACAAGAACCCAGTGCTGCCTCAGGCCCTGGGTGAGACTTCATGAGGCCACAGAGATTTTTTTTTTCCCCCCTCCCAGTTTTTTGTCCTGGGTGTAACACCCTCCAGATCTTAAGTGGGAGGTGGAGAGAGTAGGAAAACTTTTCAAGAGCTTGGTGGGGTGATCATCTCCCTGCCAGCTCTGGGTCACCAAAGGACTCCGAGGCATTTGGCAGGAGAAGCCAAGAGATTTGGGATGTCTTCTCGTGTTCTCTTCCCAATTCTTTGTGCAAATCTTCCAATGCACAACAGTCACTTTTTGCCTCTTTAACTGGTTAACTCTTAGATGAGATGAACAAAGTCAGCTCCTCAGATGTGGCTAAAATAAAAGTCAATTTATCACCAGCATCTGAACTGGGGATGGAAGTTACTGGCAGCAGGTGACTGACCAGACTTAAAATGTTTGGGTTTTGGAGGAATGATGTCCACAGGCTTTGGAATGGGTTTTCTTATGTATTTCTGTGGCTGCCACATCCCTGGAAGTGCTCAAGGCCAGATTGGATGGGGCTTGGAGCAACCTGGGATAGTAGAAGTTGTCCCTGTCCATGGTACAAGATGAGATTTAAGGTCCTTTCCAAGCTAAACCATTCCATGATTTTGGTCCAGTCACTGCCAGGCAGAACTGGTGTGGTTAGCTGGCTTTGCCTCTCTAACAATCCTTTCTGAGTAAGGATTTGTATCAACCACCCTGGTCTACTAATTTATAATTTAAAAAAAAAAAGTGAATGTGTAATTGGGGCAGAAATATGAGTAAATGGAAGGGAGAAATCACATTGTCACAAATTTTGCATTATTTATATTAATTTTGGAACACTGGCAGAATATAAATGGCAGACTGGGAGATTCATGCTTTCAGGGAAGAAAAATCAAAGATTTATCATGGGGCTAATGTTCACTTTGAATGCAGTGTTTTAGCTGCCCCCACTTCCACAAGGGACAAAGCAAAGCAAGGGGAAAGGTCCAGAAATGGCAATGATTGGAAGCTTGGGAAGAGGGGCTTCTGTGTGAGGGGAGATGGGGATTACAGGAGTTAATTAATGCACGAGGCCATTCTGACAATCCTCTTCCCCTGTGCCATATTCCAGGTGCTGCAGCAAGGCTCCATGACATTTAAGGGAAACAAAATTCCAACAGATAAAAGGAAATACTTTCTTAAGGGCTGTAATTAATGCAAGGAGATGATTGCCATGGGATGCTGAGGACAGGATCATTTGAGCTGTGCTCCAAACGAAGCACTGCCTGGGCACTTGGTGCTGTACAAAACAGGCACATTTTATAGTGACTGGGATAATATTTTCAAGTTAAACCCGCACTAAATACTTGCTCTCGTGTTTCAGGGTACAAATGGATTGCTGCTTGGAGCTGGGAATGATGGAGTATTTTTTTTTCCCTTCACTGTAACACTGAACCATTAGCAGTTCCCTGAGGAGAGATATTGGTTTAGCGAGGAAGCAGGAGGACAGAAAAAAAAAAAAACAAGAGTAATTTGCCAAATATCACAAATGCTGCCTGTGTTGAGCGAGCCAAACGGCTCTAAATGGAAATAGGGAAGTACTCAGCAGGGCTGGGAGAAAAATGCACTATCATTGGGTCAGCAGTGGAAGAGCCTTGGAGAAAGCTGTGAGAATCCTGTTTGTGCTGGGGGATTCAAGGAGCAGGACAACAGGGAAACCTTTCAGCCAGGAAGAGTGGAGGGTTCATAAGCAGCAGAAATGATGGGGCTGTGGGGTGGAGAAAGCTCTTTTGGGGTCTCCTGGAGCAGTACAGAGGCCTTGTCTCATTGGGAGCCCCTGGTGTGGGCTGCCTGCAGCTCCCTGGGGCACAGCAGGGCTCTCTGCCCAGTGGCCAAGGATTTTTGTAGCATTTATTAGGCTTGAAGGTGATCCATGGATATTTGAGGCACCTGTAGAACCACAGACTGGTTTGGGTCAGAAGGGACCTCAAAGCCCATCCAGTTCCAGCCCCTGCCATGGGCAGGGACACCTGCCACTATCCCAGGTTGCTCCAAGCCCCATCCAAGCTGGCCTGGGACACTTCCAGGGATCCAGGGGCAACCACAGCTTCTCTGGGCACCCTGGGCCAGTGAATAAAATACGCCTCAAATGCTCTCGGTTTTGCCCTCAGGATTTTACAGCCCCGAGGGCAGGGAGAGAAGAGGGATGGAGCTTGAGGCAGGAACGCATTTATTTTAAAGCCTGAAATGAAAATTTTTAAAGGAATTCTTGTTAGAAGTGATTTAAGAGAAGGGCTTAGATCTTGATCCCTGTGTGGGCATTGAATTGCCCAGGTTTTTTGCTTTCTCAAGATGGTGAATCCAGGCTTGCTGAACACCTCACCTCTGGAAGGAAAAGGACAAATGCATGGAATTTATGGCCCCTGTGTGTTTTATCCATGCACACGGAGGCCACTCTGCCCAACACGAGCAGCAGCAGGTTCACCAAAGCACTCTGTTGCCAACATAAGGACTGGCTTGGCACATCCCCAGATGGGTTTTGGTGCTGTTTGAGCCCTAAATCATCATTAAAATTGCGAGGTGCCAACCCACCAGCATGCTGAGTGAGAGTGGCCGGACGTGGCAGGGAACGATGAAACACAATTAACAGATCTCTGGAAGTTCACCTGAAACGTTTCTTCCTCCTCTTTGTAGACGGGGTCGTGCCTGGCCAGGGAAGTAACAAACTCAGCAGTCCTGAGTGGCTTCCTGGCCATCTGCAGCAGCCTCAGCTCTGTCAGGACAGTGTGCACCGTGTCCACGACGTGTCCCTGGGTGAAGCCCTCGGACACCTGGGCCAGGCAGTTCAGGTTCAGCAGCCTGGTGAGGGCTCCCCCGCCCTGCAGGATGTAGTGCTTCCACAGTGCTGAGCACCAGGCCATGGAAAAGAGACAAGGCAAACACAGGGAGTGCAAGGAAAGCAGGAGGAATATTTTTATCGTTCTTAATTTTGAAAGTGGAACAAGAAATATTTTTATTATTATTATTTATTTTGAAACTGGAAGGAGGAAATAAGGACTTTTGATCAGGAAAGCCAAGATTCAAAATTTTTTTGCGCGTGCCTTCCTTCACCTTCAAATTTGCAGCCTAGGGGTCTTTAGGCATGTGTGCTTTTAAACCCTTACTGATAATTTTTGGCCAGCAGTCAGTCCTTTTCAGCAGGTCATTAAGGGCACATAGAGTGGGGTAGGTATGTGTGTGAAAATGAAAAGAAACTACTTGTGAGTACCCACAGAATGTGTCCAGCGTTCCCATTGGGATGTGCAGAGTTAAGTGCCTTTACCAACAGCCCCTTTTGATTCCTGTGGCCCTCATCACAGCTTATTCCTGCTGCTCTGGGGATTCCATGTCCCAAAGTCTTCCAGCCTTGCAGGCATGTGATGCAAGGTGAAAATTTTCTGTGATTGGGGTTTTGCTTGTTACTCGAAAGGTAAATCTGGTTGTATCTCTTAGCTGTGAATATCTGTGACGTGATCGGTTTCTTTGGGATTGGGAAGTGGCTAAAATTTTACTTCCAAAAAATAGGAATAATACCAATATTCTAGTTTATTTATGCAAAGGATCTGTTCCAGAGAAATTTAGGAAAAGTTTGATGTTGTCTCCTCAGGCTTTGCTTTAAAGCATTATATGGAAATGTTTGGAAAAAATTAGGAGGATGACAGACGAGAGGTTAAAAAGTTTCTTGAATGAGACATTTTGAGTGTGGTGTGCCTGAATGCTCAGATTTAGCATGAAGATGTTGGGTGGAGGTTGATGCTGCTGGAAAAGCTGCCTTATTTTTCCTTGGATTGTGAAGTCGATACCACAGACTGGAGCCCATAACTATTGACAGCTCTGCGCTGCATTTTTCACTCAAGCAAATTGTGGTCTCCCACTTGAATTGCACTTGTGCTCAATAAATATTGGCTGAATCACTAATTCATAAAAGAGGAATTGATGCACACAAGAGCAAGCACAGTCAGACATTGTGTGCTGCAGCTCCTGGTGCAGGTGTGTAACACAAGGCACTGCCTTGCTGGGTGATTAATGGCAAGAAATCAGTATGGGATTGTGAATCTTCCAGTTTAATGATTTCCATTGTATATTTACTGTTCCCACTGAGCACAGATTGGAAGAGTCTGGTCTGTAACCAGAGGGAAGGCTGCAGCAGGCAGGCAGCTGTGCACTGTGCCTTACAAGTATTTGTTATGTCATTATTTTTCTGCCAAAACAGTTTTTCTTTCCTTCTCAAATGGGGTGTCAGGCACTGAAAGCTGCCAGGATAGGGAGGTGAAGCTCCTATTTCCATAGAACTTCAGGGAAGGTTGGAGCTGAAGGACAAGCCAGGCAATGTCGAAGAATTAAAGCCACGAGTTTAATCTGCTTTAAAACGCCATGAGTTAACTTTTTGGGGCATTCTTAAGTGTGCAGTTGAACTCCCTTGAGCTGGCCCTTTTTTTGGACTCCAAGTTAGTGGCGAGACTCCCAGAATGTGACAGTTCAACCCCCAGAAGTGAGCACAGCTAAATTCAGCTGAAATCACCTCCTTTTTCTAGGTTTTACTCATGTCCCCTTATCTCTCAGCAATTCCTCAGAGTTGTAACCCAACATGAAACACATCTTCCCTTGCTTGCTGACCAATTCCCACCCACATCAGGAGAATTATGGAACGTGGGAGAGATTTACAAGGTGCTGGGCAGCCAGAATCTCTCTTGGGCCCACCCAAGTTGCATCACCTGGGTACCCTTGGCTGCCTCTGAGGGATGCAGGATGAAATGGGACTGCAAAATGTAAGAGTTTTGTAACAAGGTGACACTGTGGCCAGAGCAGAAAGTACCTGTGTGGCAAGGACCCTGAGCCAAATGTGTTTTACTGCTGTTTATTGCAGACTTCAGGGTGCTTAGAACCTGAAAACTTTGGGAGTTTGTCTTATTAGACCAATTTACATGGCTTGCAAAAAAGCCACTGTTTTCCTTACAAGCTTTGAGTCTCAGAATGCGGAATACTCAATAAATTTGTCAGAATTTGGGAGCTGTCTATCACTGCAAACATTTGATAGACCACACATGCAAAATCTTGGGTGCCTCCACAAGTTCTCTCATGATCTGTAAGCACAAAAAGTGGAATTTGGCAGAGAGAACATTTAGTCCTCCTGACATGGTTTGGCTTTGGAGAGACCCAGAAGTTGCGTTGTTTAGAGGATGGAGACTGGAAATTCAGAATCCCTGTGTTAATTAAAAATTAAAGCATAAAATGTGTGCTGAAATAGGATTTTGTGCTTCATACAGGGAGGGAAAACCAGCTCAGGCTGAGCGTGGTGCACACTAAACTCATGGGAAAATGTGAATCGCTGGTGGAGAGTATTTTAAACTCTTCTCCCAACTTCCACTTTTATTATTTGATCTTTGGGGTAGCCTGCATTGACTTAACCTAAATTTTCAGGCCTTGAGCTGAAGGGCAGTTCTGAGGATAACTGGACAATAAACATGGATTTTAAACAGCACGAATAACCACGAGGATGACTTCGAAATACTTGCCAAATCTTGTGAGGTAGTCAGGCTTAGGAATGAGGATGATTTTCTGGTAAAGTTTGCAGAAAGGCCCCACGTTGGCATCGAAGGGCCTGCTGCTGGTGCCCACGAGCAGCACCCTGTCCTTGGGTTTCAGAGCCTTCAGGAACTGGGGCAGGATCTTTGCCAGGCGTTTGGAGCTCACCTGCAGCACGCGGGAATGTGAGGAGGAAAGAGTTGTTAAGGATGCTGACAGCTCAGAGTTAATGAGCTGGAGCTCGACCTGCTGCCTGCCACAGGATTTTGGGGGCTTTTTATTGGCCTGGTTGTATTTGGTACGAGTAGATGAGATAGCAACACAAATAAGAAGATTCTGCCTCCTCAAAATCAGGTAAACACTCCATTTCTGCTTCTGCTTTTGTGGGTTTTTTTAAATTTATTTTTATTTTTTAAATTTTTTTTTACCAGTGCCTGTCACTCCTGAATTTACTGGTCAAGTTATTCAAAGGCAGGAAGGAAACATCTCATTTAAAGAAGGAAATCCTTATTTCCAGCTCAAGGAGAAACATTGCAGGGACCTGCACACCTGATGAACCTCGGCAGGTAGAAAATTGTGACCCAGTTTGGAGTCCTCCCAGCTCTTGGAGGTTATGATTTTCTAAGTGTGGAAAAATACACTTCCTATTTTTTGCTGTGATTTCTAACTTGCTCAGGCTCTGAGAACAAAGGTTCTGGGAGCTCAGGGTTCACTTCTGTGCAATAATTTACTACTTGGCTTTGTAACACCTATTTAACTACTACCTGCAGAACAGATGAGTATTGAGCAAAACCTGTTACTGGAGGGTTCTATTTGATAATGCTCAAGTGAATATTGGCTGGAGAAGCCAAATTGGATTGCTGTGGTGTCATTACTGCTAATCAATAAGCTTTCCCACAAGTTTTGGGGTGGAGTAGCACATTTTTTATTTTCCTAAATAAGCGTGTACATCCGGTGGATCATTCCTTTTCTGCTCACAGCCATGCCGTGCATTTTTCCAAGTGTGCCAATCTTTTAATCAAGATGATGAGTTGAGCACATCTTAGCCCCAGGGCTGAGGGCCCCCTTTGGGGCCAGGGTGACAGAGCCAGCTCAAAGTTTTGCTCCTGGATGAACTGTCCCTCAGTCCTGGTGGCAGGAATGTCACCCTGGGATGAGTACAGTGACTGGCACTCACTTTGGCTGCTGAAGGCCGAGCTTAGCTCATCTTGGAGCAGCCTGGTCTAGTGGAAGATGTCCCTGCCCGTGCCAGGAGGTTGGAACAAGGTGACTTCTAAGTTTCCTTCCAGCTCAAACCATTCCAAGATCCTCCAAAATTCCAGCACTCCTAAGGGAGGTTCCCCCAGACTGCCCCTGACCTCTGCCTGTCCCTCCAGCTTCACGCTCTCTCCCCCAAATTCTGGATGTGCTGTGAGCAATTTTGGGATGTGTGGGATTCCAAGGCTGGAGCCAACAGGCTCCCACCCAGGAAAGGTCTTGGGATGGGTAAAAGGGGCAGAGGTGATACCCTGGACTCTGAGGTGGGCAGGACAAGGAATGTTTCCACACTGATGGCTAAGCAGACAAGGATCATGAGTAATCCAGGCCATCTTTGAGCCCTAATCTTAATTTTAATCCCCACCTGCACTTTCTGTCAGGGTCTGAGCCCAAGAACGAGGTTCCCTCTGCTGTGGGGACCACTGAGGGCATCAATCACTGCACACCCAGCACCTCAGCCAGCCCTGGCAGAAGGAACAGCCCCAGACAAGGCTGGGTAGCCTTGTGTTGCCTTTCCAAAATACAGCCTTGTGACCACCCCACAGGCAACCGAAGAAAAAAGGTTTAATTTTTCACAGAAAGCTCTAAAAGCAAAATATTTTTCAGGCAACAGGAACTGGGGTGAATTGCTCCCTGCTGTGGCTGTTGGGGCAGTGTTTTAATTTTCTTTCTAATGGGGAAGCTACCCAGGAGAGGAAGGAATGGAAGCAGTGGCATTAGGACTCCTGGGAGGCCAAAGAAAATAATCTGTAATTGTAACTATTTAACACAGGCTTTTTGTTTTCGCGGTGGAAATTTATCCTTGTTACTTTATTGTTCACTTTGGCTCCATCCAATTTCTCAAATTAATAGAGCTGAACAATTTAAGCTCATCTCAACTTTGAGCTTCTTGCCTCATATTATGAAAGTCTCCATTATTCCCTTTTGCTTTCCCGTGCACTGATGAGCAGTGACTGGACTATTTTTAAATAAAGCAAGGATAGGTTGGAAGAGAGAAATGTGACCTCTGAGGGGGCTCTTAAGAAGTCACAAGACTCTCTTAAATGCTACAAAAAAAAAATGTTAGTGAGACAAGCTATTATCAAGCACGCTTTGGCAGGTCTGGCCATAGTGGTGTGTGCTAAGCTAAGGAAGACACTTGTTCCTTTGTGTGGGGTGCAGTGCAACAGGAGGAATTATCTGCACTGAAATAAAGAACTCACCTCTTCTTCTCCCTTGGGTGCCCCTTTGGAAAACATTCTCTCTGCGTCTCCAATCCACACGACTGAAGGTTGCAATTCCTTGCCCACCTGGGAGAAAACGGGGGAGAGAAGGCAAGGAGTTGATTAAAACAGCTGCAATTTCATACCTGGGAGCCTGTCACCGTGCTTGTGAAGCCAGATTTCAGCAGCTCAATTAGCCTGGCTTATTTTTGATCCCCAGGAATGCTCAGCACTCATGGACAGCCCTGCTCAGCAGCCTTGGCAAATCCAACTCTTTCCAGTTAGGAGCTGAGCATTAAGAGCCCACCCCAAAGATTTTGTCTGCTTATTCTTAATTTCTCAGTACAAACTCTGTTGTGTTCCTGCAAAAGGAAGCCTGGATTTGATGTTCACAATGGAAAATCATAGTCCAGGAGCAGCTTTAGGCTGAGGCTGGGATCCCACCCTGGTTTTCTGGATGGGGAGACAGGCAAGACATGGCTGTTACATGAGAGGGGAGGGCACTAATATTCAAACAAAACAGTTTGGTGTGCAACCTTCTGGTTGAAACCCCAGTATTTAACTTGTAATGAGCCCAAGAATTAACACAGAATTAAATCTGAAGGCGGTGAGGGGGCATTGTCCACAAATGGGTTTTCCTGCTCCAAAGTCAGAGGCACGATACCTCTGGTTCACAGCAGGATGGCAGCAATGCTACAGGCTTTTCCCACATCCTGCACTCTTCCCCATTGCTATAGAAACGCCAGAGGTTGAGCCATTCCAGAGGTTCAGAGGTTCTGCTGCCAAATCTTAATCACTTTCCAGTGGCTCTCGGAGTTTGCTCAGCAACAAAAGTGACGGCTCGAGCGGTAACGAGGGAGAGGCACAGCATCCTTCTATCCTGCCTTTTTTTTTTTTTCCCCCTTTAATTCCCCCTAGTTGAAACTGCTGTTTCCAGGAAGGCAGCTTACAAAATCCACAGGCTGTGTACATCATAGGCTCCCATCTGATTGACAGGCAGGAAAAATTCAGTTGTGAGCATCGCTGCTCACAGCGCCGCAGTTGATTTTTGTGGCTGCGTTTCAAAGAGTGAGAAAAGCGCAGGAAATGAGGGTTTGTTTGCTCTGCTGCTGATGGGGTGAAGTGCAACCAATGCCACCTTCAGCTGGTGGCACTTTTATTGATGGCAACTGCTCAGTCCTAGAATATGTCAAGTGATACCTCCAGATTTTTGGATTGCAGAAGCCTGGAATGGTTTGGGTTGGAAGAGATCTTAAAGCCCATCCAGTTCCACCCCCTGCCATGAGCAGGGACACCTTCCACTGTCCCAGGCTGCTCCAAGCCCCAGTGTCCAGCCTGGCCTTGGACACATCCAGGGATCCAGGGGCAGCCACAGCTTCTCTGGGCACCCTGTGCCAGGGCCTCACCTCCCTCACAGGGAACAATTCCTTCCCAATATCTGATCTAAACCTCCTCTCTGTCAGTTTGAAGCCATTCCCCCTTGTCCTGTCCCTGCAGGCCCCTGTAAATAGCTCTCTCCATGGTTCTTGTAGCTCTTTCAGGCATTGGAAGGGGCTCTAAGCTCATCCCAAAGCCTTTTATTTTCTAGACTGAACAATCCCAGGTGTCTCAGACTTTCCTTGTAGGAGAGGTGCTCCATCCCTCTAATCAGCTTGGTGGCCTCCTCTGGACTCCAACAGGTCCAGGTCCTTCCTGAGCTTTTTCTTTGTTAGAAGGCAGGAACTCGAATATTTAGTGTTAGTAGTGAAGATTGAAAAAATTAAAACCAACATGTCAGAAAAGATATCACATCCCTGGGGATGTTCAGTGCCTGATGCTGCAGTGGGATGTGACAGGGAAATAGGAGTGGGGGGAAGGCTACGGAGGCTACAAAAGCTGTTGGCAAAGGTTGGACTCTGCTTCTGTCCTTGTTGTCCTTTTGGTGGGGTCACCACAGGCTGGGAGGTGCAGATATTCCTTGCTTGGCTTGGAGATGGTTTCTGTGGTGAGCAGCCCCCCCCCAAATGCAAAAATAAATCAGATTATACCTTCATTTTAACTCTTACAGAAGAACACTCACTGTCGTCACACCCATCGTCACACCTTTCATCTTCCTTGCCCCCTTTATTTCCCCACTAAGCAGAAATATAACGAATAACCTCAATTTTGGCTCTTAGAGAAAGAATTCCCTGTGTTTTCTGTGTTGAGGCAAAGAGCTGAATGTGAAAAATGGCCTGCATGTATTTATTGCCCAGAAAAGCTGTGGATATTCCATCCCTGGAAGTGTCCAAGGCCAGGTTGGATGGGGCTTGGAGCAGCCTGGGATGGTGGAAGGTGTCCCTGCCCATGGGATGGGGTAGAACTGCATGAGATTTAAGGTCCCTTCCAACCCAAACCATTCCATGGTTCCATGGTTTTTCAGGTTTTAATAGACATTAATACAACCCAATTCAACACACTGTGTTTGGGCCTGGCTTGTTTCTTCTTGTAAATCCAGATCAGACACTCAGAATCCACTGGCATCTAATTTAAATTGTTGGCAGATCCGTAGCAGACTGTATATTCCCCCTGTGAAAGTGCTCCACTTGAATTATCCGTGGACAGTTTGAATCCATGGATAATTAAATGCACTGTACATAATTAATTTGTAATTGAAATTTTATTAGCTTTGCTGCAATCTCACAATTTGTTGGAGCTGCCAGCAGATGGCCCCTTAACCCTTCTAATACCGCACTGAGATTTGCTCTTCAGGAAAATCATTATGGGGGAAAAAAAAAAAAAATCAAAAAACCCTCTTATCCTGCTGTCAACAGTCATCAAAGATCAAACAGCACTTTTGGAGAGCTTTGCGTTCAACTCAACCTGAGAGCCAGAGTTTAACAGTTAAATTGTTACACTTGAAAATGTAGAAATTTGATTCTTGCCCAGCACGTGTGCACAAGGCTCCTCCAAACTTGAAGGATTTGATGGGATTTTTTTTTAAAAGGCCCGAGATTTTTTGGAAGTTATTGCTAAAAACTGCTCAGTGCTCTGTAATTGATACACCCAGAAATGCTGCACTGAAATCTGTAATTGGACCTTACCAGTGGGAGCATCAGCAGGCCAATATTCCAGTGCTACATTGATGATGCCACTGTATTCGGGTTTGTGAGGCAGAAAATGACTTGCAACAGGATAAATTTAATTTTTAACCTTAGGGTGACACAAGTTCAAGCTGCTTTCTCACAGAAATAGCTGCAGATTTGAGCACTGGTGATATTTAACACTTCAAGGTTCTAAGGATTCCAGCAAGCTGAGCTGCACCAAGAAAAGAATTGGGTGCTGGAAGAAAGACTTGCTGTGGTGTTCCCAAATTGCAACTGTAGTGGGAGATTCTTGTGTGGCATGGAAATGCTAAACACACACAGAATTCTGTCAGTATATCAGGACAAGCTGTATCTGGCTCTTCAACCTGCCAGAAAAATTATCTGGCTGAAGGGACAATAGTGGTTATGAACAAATGAACACGAATCAGTGGGGAAAATAAAAAATTAATGGCAGGCTTCAGAATTTTGCTGCCTCTAAATGCTGGGGGGCTGTACCATTTAATCTTAAATAAACTCCATCATATCCCTTTTTTTTTGGGTGTAACACTTGTATAGTCACCTCTGACTTGCTGAAGAGCAGCCCCAAAGAGCCTGATAAGAATCCCCCAGCACTGATGGTGTTGAAATGGTTCTGGACAACATTTCTGTGCATTTCCTCCTGGCCAGCTCTCTCCCAGCCTTTCAGAGGTGCCCTGATAACATTTCCCCACGTGTGGCTTTGGGCACAATGTGCTCTCTGTGTGCCCTGAAGAGGGGATGAGCCCCCTGTGTCCCTCTGCTCGTGATTAACCCCTGGCTGCCTCGTGCTTGTCATTTTTATTGCCCTGCACTTAAACCCCGTGAACTACCTGCATTTTTTTGTGTCGTTGAGTTGT
This sequence comes from Picathartes gymnocephalus, assembly GCA_013390045.1. Taxonomy (NCBI): domain Eukaryota; kingdom Metazoa; phylum Chordata; class Aves; order Passeriformes; family Picathartidae; genus Picathartes; species Picathartes gymnocephalus. Next base: position 38,451 of record WEKY01015081.1, read on the forward strand.
GCGTTCTCTCCTCGCTCCTTTCTGGGTCTGATTTTGTTTCCGTGCATCCTTCACGGCCTTTCCGTGCATCTTTCCCATGTTTTATGGGGACATAGGAGAGCCAAACGCCTGCTGGCAGCTCAGGCTGGGAAATGGGGCTTAATTGAAATATTCCAGCATGTTGTGGTTCATGCCTGAAGGGTAAATTTTGTTTTTTGGGGGGGATTTCTGGGAAGTGCTTCTCTATTGGAGACAGATCCTCCCGTTTTGCTCCAAAGCAGAGCTGACCTGGCAGGATTTGCCGTGGCTTTATGGAGAACACAAAAGTGCTCAAGCCTGGTGTTTGCAGCCTCTTTCAATAGTTTTCCTATTCCATATCAATCTCCTTACATCTCCTCTGAACAGATTGAAATGTTGGTGTTTTCCTGCTCTGCTATGAGAAGTCATTTCCTCTGAACGACATTAAAATGCCTGCCTGCAGTAACACTCCAGCCTCTCTTGGATCAGGGCTGCTGTGTCTCCTGCAAGTCTCCTCCCTCAAAAAGGGGAGGGTGGGGAAAAAAAAAGAATTTGGCTTTTCCATCTGAAACAAATTAAAGTTTCATTTTTTCCCCCAATCCTATTCACTTGTTTAGGGCGTCTCCCACGAAACAACTGCCAGCAGCCAACACTCAGCTATGGAAGGAAAGTTTCCTAAGGGTCATTTTATGCTCTCCAGAGTTTCCTTTCATTACAGAAACTCTTTTGTTTGCACATAGGATAGGCAATCAAAAGTGTGAGGTGCCTTCACCTTTATCACAGAGCACCATTAATTCTTATTGACTAAATCCTGGTGTTTAACAGCGGTTGTGTGGAGCAGAAGATAAGAGGGAAAGAACTGTCACGTTTCCTGTCATTCACTCACAACGCGCAGTGCAAGGTCTGGATTTTCCTCGACTAACTCTCCATAAAGGCACTTTTGGGAAGCTGGAGTACAAAGCTGGCTTGACAACAGTTGCTGTTTCCAAAAAAGCTGCCCAGAAGTGTCTGATTATGGAGATGGGGGGAATTTTCAGCGATTTCTGCACACTGACGAGGGGTTCTGTTCTGGGTCAGGTAAGACTGAGAGCTGGGAATATTCAATATGAAATATCAGCTGCAAGATACCAAAACTGCATCAGTTCCACGGTTTGTCTGCCACACTGCCACTGTCCAATGTAGTCTTACAATAATCCAAATAACTAGATTTTTGTACCATAAAATAAACTTTTTTTTTGTTGGGGGGTGGGGAGCAATTACCACTGTTCAGCTTTCTCTTGTCAAGGAATTTGTTTCGAACGTGTGCTGCCCTTACGTTTTCTTCAGCTTGGGTAGCAGTAAATTCCTGCAAGTCAGGTCATAGGAGATTCCTTGTCCTTTGATTCCTTGTTAAACTTTATCCCTAATACATAAACAATTTTCCTTGCTGCTACTTGTGCCCATTTCTTTTTATCCCCTTGCTGTGCACCTCTGGGAGAAGTCTGACTCTGCTCTCTGTATTATCCCATGAAGGCCCTGAAAAGAGCAGTTAAACTCCCTCTCACTCCAGCTATATTTTTTAGCCTGGAACAACTGGATTTGTCCAGATGTGTCTCACACACTCCAGCTCCCTTTATCTCCATGGCTCTGGAACTGTTGGCAAGGCCTGTGTTTAACAGGGCAGCCCAATACTGGACACAGTGTCCAGTTGTGGTCTCATAAATGCCCAATAGCAGGGAATAATTAATGATTTTAAGGTGTTTGCTATATTCTTGCTGGCACAGGTAAGTATTTGGCTGAGTTAGTGCTGCTGCAGGGACTTGAGGACCAGAGAGAGGGGAAATGAGGCACATTTGGCATTGTCAGGAGTGGATTTTAAGTGCATAGGTGAGAGCCTGTGTGGGTGCAGGATTGTTTCCAGCCTGGCTGTGAGAACCTGCAGGATCTGAGCTGGAATCCTCAGCAGATGGGGATGTGCTGGTGACTCAGCCATGGGGACAGAAGGTGAAACAACCAAAGGAACTGGGAATGAAATGGAACACATGGATTTGAGTGATGCTAGGACAGGCCAGTGTTGTGGCAGAATCATAGACTGGTTTGGGTGGGAAGGGACCTTAAAAATCATCTTGTCTCACCCCCTGCCATGGGCAGGGACACCTTTCACTATCCCAGGCTGCTCCAAGCCCTGTCCAGCCTGGCCTTGGACACTTCCAGGGATCCAGGGGCAGCCCCAGCTTCTCTGGGCACGCTGTGCCAGGGCCTGCCCACCCTCTCAGGGAAGGATTGAACACACAGGAAAGAGAAACTGTGCTGTGCCATTGGCTCTGCTGTTAAAGCAGCACAGTTTGAAGCAGTGCTGCTCTTGCTGTTGGAATAAGTCACCTTTTGATGAGCAAGTGCCTGGACAGCCCTGACTCCATGTGATTGTGAACAACTCCATCCCAGTAACCCACAGAGGTTCACTGAAATGTCTCTGTCTTTTGCAAGAGGTAAAATAGAGAGAAATAAGCTTGGACTGCTCCCTGTGATTTTGAGGAAGGTGTGGGAGAGTGTTTCCATTTGTTTTTCATAAATGTGGAAAAATGTAAGGGTTTGTGTGTGCCTATAGGCACATATACATGATGTGCGTGAATATACTTATTAATGTGTATGGATACACATTTTATGTATTTCCTCTTATTGTTCATATTATTTATATGTAAATATATAAAAAAAAACCATTGCTGTCTTCAGCTGGAACCTGAAGGAGTAAAAATCCTCAATTCTCCTGTGCTCAAAGTCCCTGTGCTGTGGCAGGGACTCTGTGAGGGCAAGGAGAGCCTGTGCTGTGCCTGCAGCCAGACCTGGGCTCTGCCACTGATGAGGGCAGAGAAAAGAAGTGAAGAAAGGTGAAATGTGCAGAGGAGAGGGGCTGTTAGCTCAGGATAATGGCCCTAAATCGTGTCAGGGAGTGCCAGGCCCAGTGGCAGTGCCACAGCATCACAGGGGTGTGTGATCACAGCACTGTCACCCCTCCCTGGCCTCTGGGCTCCTCAGGGGTTGCTTTGCTCTTGACTGTGAAACGTGGCTTTTCTGGGGATGGAGGCACCTGTCACAAAACCTGCTTTAAGACTGGATTCCATAAAATACAGCTGATAAATCCCCAGCAAAGCCAATTTCAGTAGAGCACTGGCACTGCAAAAATATTACATTTGGCTTTTCCCCTTTTTTTTTTTTTTTTTTTTGGTCTGGAAATGTTTACCAGCTCCCAGTTGGAGCGGAAATGCTGAGGACTTAGAATGTGGAAGAAATCTTGCCAGGATAGTGTATTTTTTTTTAAATTTTCTTTTTCTTTTCTAATTTGTTGTTGTTGAGGAGGGTTTGGGCTATGTTCTTCACAGTTCATATGCCTGCTTTCATTTCCAGACTTCTCATACATTTCTGTTCCTGTAATCCTGAACCAGGATTCCTCCTTTTGAAGGGCTTGCTGATAGGTAAACAGAGAGCAATATAGGGGAGAGAGCTCTTGTCCAGCAACAGTCCCAGAGAGGAAATTTCTGACCACCCCCAGCCTAGCATTTGATTAAATGCTGCATGGCAAGCATTCCTGGCTGATGTGCACATAAACACAGAACAGAATTCTCTTTATCTGTGCTGCTTTTCATATTCAAGGTAACACAAAGCTCCCATAAATCTTAATGTGAAAAATGTGGCTGCTCCCAGTGATTTCTCCAGGGGCATTAAATCCTCTGCAGAGCTGCACACACTGGCTGTCAACAAGTGGTTTCACAGGGTCACAGAACCATTTTGGTTGGAAAAGCCCTCTGAGATCAAGTCCAACCTTTGACTTATCACCACCTTTCAGCCAGAGCAGAGCACTGAGTGCCACGTCCAGCCATTCCTTGGTCACCTTGGATGATGGGGACACCACCACTCCCTGGGCAGCCCCTTCCAAGGCCTGGCAGCCCTTTCCATGAAGAAATTCCTCCTGAGGTTTTGAACACTTGAAGGCAGAGGGAAAGAATTCCAAATTGAGTTGAGCAGCTTTGCCTGAGGTGTGTATGTTCCTTGTTATAGAGAAACTACAATTCCCTGTTTGTCCCACAAAAGAACTGGACCACCTTTGGAGAATTCCCCAGGACACCACACCTTGAGAATCATGTGAAGCATCATGATCAGGCCTTCCCTGCCTGGATATTTCCCAGCAATGTTGGAAGGAGTGAGGTTGAAGAGGTTGGCTCCTGTTTCTGTGCAGATGGCATGGACCAACATTTTCTTTCCAACACCAGCAGGTCCTGCCAGCAAGAGGGATTTCACCAAAGGAGCATTCTCATGGACAGTTTGGGAACCTGTAAAAAGTCATAAGGCACTATTATTGCTTTCATTTAAATCTGCCATAAAGGTAATGGAATGATTCCTCCTTTTTTTATTCACCATAAATAATTGATAATGTGAATTAATTCTTTCCTTACTATGGCATGAGTGCTCTGGAGTTCAATTCTGTCTAACCAGAGCTGTGAGCCCAGCAGATTTAACATCTCTGTTTGGAGCAAGACTCATCCACCCTAACTTGTCCCTTCTGATGGGAAAACTTCACTTTTAAACCAATGTGAGCTAAAAGAATGATTTTGAGACCAGAACAAATGCAAGTGTTGCTGTGCTTCCCTTGCTGTGCCTGCAGCAGTGAGTGCTCAGCATTTCCAGCTCTGTCTCCATGGCTGCTCCAGGTAAATTCATCCTGGGCTGTGACAAATATGATCCATCACCTGGGAAAGCCCAGCACTGGGAAAACACAAGCACAGGCAGATTTAGGTGGTTGATGAGGATGGAACTTGTCTTCCCTGCAGCTGTCACCACGTGGACTGGGGACAGGTGAACCTCCAGAGGTGGAAATAGCAGGAAATGTCAAGTGTTTTATCCATACCCATTTTGCCTCGATGCCTAAAGATGTCCTGTGTCAGTAGTGGTGGTGCTTCCACATATTTGAAAATCTGTGTGAGCACCCACCTCATCTGGAGCTCTCTGAGAGTGGTGTCCATCAGATTGTGGGAGTGAAACTGCCCCCAAAACCGATGGACTGCAGAAGGAGCCTTTGCCTTAGCCCGGAGAAACCCTCTGGGTTAATGGGGCTGGCTGCTATTTAAAACAAATCCAGTCAGGGTGGTTATCTGTGTCCTAATGGTTTAACATCCCAAATAAATGACAGTGAAGCGAGCACAGAGACAAATGCCATTATTCCAGCAGGGTGCAGGGTGTAGGAAGTTGTCAGCCACCCAGGCTTTATTAATATTTGGTCATTCCATACCAATCCATTACTATTGCACAAAGATTTATTAGGAGGAGAGCAGCAGACTCCTCTGTGTTAAAGATGAAGTATGGCTTCTACTATTCTTTCTCCTTTCAGCTGCTTGTAATTTTCTTAATGCCATTTAAGCTGGGGCTTTCCTTGCCATCAGGTGGCTATTTTGAGAAAAACTTTCACTTCTATGATACACAATTATCTCGTGATGAACTAGTTTGGAGACCAATTAAGTGAAATGTCATCCATAACATATCACCCCAAAGGTGAAACCATTCCTGTGGCTTTTTTTGGCTCACGTAATATCTTTTGTTCCTCAAAGGCATTTTTCAAACTGTTCTTGCAAATACCTTTTGTTTGCTTAACTAGTTCAGGATCTCCTCTCCCTAGAATTTTTGCCAATTGTATAAATGGCAGACAATTGATGGGTTCTCTTGATTAAGGGGTGTCTCAGGGCTTGATTGCCCTAGATTAGATGGTGTCAAAACACATCTTTGCAGGAGTCTGTGGATATGGGAAATACACTGTGCAGACAGGGATCACTGCTGAGCTCTCTCAGCTGATTGCAGTCAGACCTCCAGCCAGCCCCTGAAGGTTTGCCCCAAACCATCTGAGTATGCTCCAGGTGGGAAGAGCCCCAATCCAGGTTGAAGAGAGAATAACCCCAGCCCTGGCCTTTGGAAGAAGGGAAAAGCAGAGGTTCTGTGTCAGTTTTCCGGGATGGGAGGCAGGCAGATGCTGGTGATTTTGCCCTCTGGAGGGGATGAGCAGACACTGACACAGCCTGGGGGAAGACATGCCTGGTTAAAATCTCCCCGAGATCCACTCAGGAATGGAAAAGGATGCAAGTGAAGAATCGAGGCTGGAAAATCCAATCAGGAGTGGAAAGGGCTGAAAACGAGGTTTAGAGTAAAGGCGCTTCTTGCAATCACTGGAGTCTGGCATAATGCCATTCCCAAGAAAAATATGGGATAGATTTTACATTAAAAGCAAACAACCTGACCCAGCAAAGCCTTGCTAGGTATTGGCTGAGCCTGGCATTAAACCTGCGAGGTCATTTACAAGCGTTCTCTGTGATGTACAAAACGTATCCAGACTAATTCCTTCAACGATTGCATTGTGAGGCACCCAGCAACGTTAACCAGCTTGGAAAAGGTAGATTGCAACCTTAGCCCTCGCCTTAACTTGATTAATACTGATCACTGGAGCTTGTTTTAGCTGTTCTCTTTCCCCAGTGGTTTTCCCTTTATGTGCTGCCACTCACAAAGTGCAGCAGACAGACATGGGCCATACCTGCCTTTCTGCACTGCTAAAGTCACTTCACTCTGAAGGCTTCACTGAAGAACAATTAGGCTGCAAAATGCTGCATATTAGGACTAACCAAGCCCTGTCAAAGCCAGTAAAATGCACCTTTCTGACAGGAAGCAAAGCCCTCCCCTCCCCGGTGGGTTTTGCTCTCTGGGAATTGCTGGTGTGCTCTTACCCAAGGGCAGTATTGCATAGAGTGCCACGAGCTGCCTGACTTCTGGGAGGGAGGGCATGGGCTGGGCACCTGTCTCACGAAGGATGTTCCTCAGACAGTCGTAGTAGCCTGTGAGGAGGAAGCAGGAGCTCAGTAAATGCGACACTGCTGCTACAAAAAGCACAACTCGGGGGATGAGGAGCTGCCACAGAACAGGAGTGTAACACACACTCAGCAAACCCAGGCTCAAGGACTCAAGCTAGGCAATATTCTGGTGGAATGTGGCCCTGAGAAAGGTGAACTGCAAAGGAAAAGTTAAGCTGAACAGGCTGTGGAAGTTGTTCAGCAGAGAGCAGTTGGTTTCGAGTAACCTTTTAAAGAAACTTTGTGGAGAAGAATCATTAGCAGCACCATAAATCACACTGCTGGCAAAGGATTCCTGGATTTGGGATTTTGCAGGGCTAGAATCCCAGTGAACCATGCGCTCTCAGAAGGATTACAAAAAGGGGGAAAAGCTATTTTAACAAGCTTTTCCCTGGCTGGGTCCCATCTCAGCTCCTCTCTGTGTTAGACATGTGAGCATATCACCTCATTTGGTGGGGCTCTCTGCTTTGCAGTTCACCTCTTTTTTTCCCCCCTCTTTTGTTCAAAAAAAACCCTCCACAAAACAACACAAGAAAACCAAAAATGCCTGATGTGAACTGAAACGATTTAATCTTGCCTTGGCTCTGGTTACAGAGCTATAATCACATTGCTTGCCCTGTCAAAGCCCATATCCAAGACATGTTGGAGAACAAAGATCCAGGAGGATGGGTCACAAGCAGGAAAACCAGTTGTGATGTAGTCAGTGATTATTTTTAGCATAAATCACATGTCATTATGGTGATTATTATTGAAAAAGAAGAATATATTATGTTTTACTGGAGATAAAAAGGCAGAGGGCAAGAGAGGCCTCTGGAGCAGAGGTAAATTGGCAGTGGTTAAGAAAGTGGAGGTGTAATTTGGGGGCAAAAAGGCAGACAAGCCTTGGTGCAACTGCCCCCTCCCCTCTGAAGAATAAAATTCATTTCAGGTTTTATCTTTTATTTAAGGAGAAATCAAAAGAACGGGATAGGAATTAATCTTCACAGATTTAATTAGAAGGCATCAAAGGGTTTAATTGCAACTGCACATAAATCACAGTGGATATTCTCTGACTAATTTAGATAAGGTCACCAAGAAAATTAGTTCAGTGATGTCAGTTTGTCATGAGGGGGGACATTGCAGTGCCTTTACTGGCTGTGTAGCACAGTCCCACTCTTTGTCCTTTCCCCAGGAACTGGAAGTGACCTTCCTTAGGCTTCAGCCCTGGAAAGGCTGAGCAGATGAAGACTTCTTTCTCTGCAGGCTTTGACTGTGTCTTTGGACCCTTCAAGAGAGTTTTTCTGGGTTTCAAAAAATTGGTGGAGATGTACTGTTTTGAAAGCATTTGTGGTGGGGGAGTGTTTGTTGGACAAAAGTGACCTTGATGGGTTGGGAGAACAAAGGAAGAATAAAAATCTTCCCTTGTTCGTGGTCTTTAATGAGCACGAAATGGATGGGACACTTTTTAATTCTCTGAATTAACAGTTCTTCAGAGGAATGGGCAGAGATTCTGAACTGCTTCTAAGGGTTTATATAAATTTGGCATTTGGAGGTGATAGAAGAGAATCTCTTCTGTCTTGGCCTTGTACTCACAGCCTGTGGCACTGCTCTTCTGGATGGCTGCAAATTCAAACCATGGCCTTTGAAACTACTGAATCTTTTTTTGCAGTTAAGCTGCTGTGATTTCACTGTGTGCCACTAAATATTAGTGAAGATGGTGTCAGAACTCCCTGAAGTCTGAAAACGTCGGGTTTGGGGTTTTTCTACCCCTTTTTTCAGTGTAGAGCACAGACAAGCAAGTCTAGCCTGCAGTTGCAAGTAACAGAAACCAGACAAGAGGAGAGTGAAATGCAGAACTAGGCAGAGACACATCTTCCTGAAATGAAGGGCCAGATATGCCTCAAAGCACTGCCCAAAGTTTGTGGGCAGTCAGGGAGGTGCAGGGGAGGGTGTGAGATTTCTCTTCTCAGTGAACAAAAGCTGGAGGTACAATTCTTGCTGCTCCCTGGGAAATAATTCTGCCTGGATTATGATCCCTGCTCTGTTAGACTTGCCACTGCCTGGCAAGGGCTCCTGAAACCTCAGAGTGGTTGTGACACCCAGAACCATTCAAGGCTTCCAGGTGTTGGTGCCTGGGGTTGAACACCAGCTCTGCAAACAGGTCCTGGGTTCAGAAGGAGAAGTGAAAGGTCCTGAGCAGCCTGCAGAAACAGACTTGATTTGCATACCTGGCTTTAGATATTCAAAGTCCTGACAGTGCAGTGACTCTTGAACTCAGCTTTGACTGGAAATAGGGGTCAGTGCAGGTGGAATGGCTGGAGGTTTGATCAAACACCACGTCTGCTGTACAAGGGGTACTTTACCAATGTAGTCAGAGAGATTCACATTCTTGACTTGGATGAGCAGTCCTTCTTCTGCAAGTTCCTGGTACAGGGAATCAATGGTCCTGCAGGCAAGAGACATCACTCACCACCAGGAAAAGCTCAGTGCTCTCCCAGCAGAGCCAGCCTGAGAGTAATTGATGTTTGCCCAGCTTTATAAACGCACTTTGTGGCTCGGAGGTAGCAGTGATTAGTGCCATCAATGGGAAATCAATAAGCACAGTTCTCAGAGCTGTGGTGAGGAATCTCCTGCCCTCCCTCACACGCTGGGTCCCCCTCTCCTGCTGGCTCCATTTACCCATCTCCAGGTGATGCCAGATCAGTTATGACTTGTGTAATGGACTCATTCATTAATATCAATTACTGGGAAATTATTTCTAAATTACACAATAATGGCAATCCTAACACTACTATACCTATTCACTTAGCTCTCCAATTAGTACTAATTCATTAATTCTTCTTGGAATTTATTGTGTTGGCAACAGACAGCCTCATCTCCCTGGGAACACATTGGGAATGCCTTGTTAGATCCACCACCTGCAGTGTTGTGGCCAGGCAAAAAAGGGGGACTGGGGCAAAACCTCTCACTGGAAGCATTGCCCCATCCCTGGAAGTGTCCAAGGCCAGGCTGGGCAGAGCTTGGAGCAACCTGGGATACTGGGAGGTGTCCCTGCCCATGGAACTGGATGGGCTTTAGGATCCCTTCCAACCCAAACCATGCTGCAATTCCATGAAATGAGCAGAACTTCCCCAGGGGAAGTTGCTCCCTGTCTCCATTAGTGGCTGGAAGTAGCTCCCAGTAATGGAGTTAAAACCATTCAATTTGTGTGTGGTTTTCTTTTGGAGTGGATTTTCTCCACACGCTCTTTTGGAATTCTAAGTATTAATTTCAATGACACTTTTGGCACTTGGTTTTATAGACTGATACTGCTTCCAGGATGACATAAACTGAATAAACCTGTTGGAAATTCTTAGTGTACTGACAGCATAAACAATATGGATTTTAATCTTTTTTAGATCTCTCACTGTTTCTGTACAATTCTTACGTTCTTTCCCCTCAATTATTCTGTCTTTCTCACCTATCTTAATTGGGATGTCCTGGCCTGGCTACAATAAATATATTTAATAGTGCCTCTCAGCTGGCTAATAAACCTGCAGGTATAATTTGAGGTCTGCAGCCTTCTTTCCATTTCAGCTGAGGAGTTTTATGTTTATGCAGTCTTAGTGGCACAATTAATGTAGGAGCAGCAATAAGCAAATCCAAAATTTAATGCACCTTCAACAAGGTTGATTTTGCCACTCTGCCTCTTGCTTTCATCCTCAGTGGTTTTATGTTGGGAATGCATCATAAAACAGGCAGAAGGTGGAATGGGACCAACCTGGCAGCTCTGGGGGGAGCAGGACTCCTATTTTTCCTGCTTTATTGTTTTTACTGCGCCAGTTAAATGATGCATGTCCAGAGTCTCCTCCAAGGGAGGGTGACGTGACCAGTCTTTGTTGGCTGAAGCCCCCTGTGCCCCCTCCACTGGGCCAAAATGGAGATGAATCTGAGTTACTCATCCCCTCTTCGGGTTATTTCTGAAATGCTCAGCAGGGAAGAGCAAAACATGGAGCCAAAATGCCAGATAAAAAGCCAGCTACTAAAAAGCTGGTGTTTTCAGCTGGCTGCATGGTAAGTTTATATATAAAGGTGCAGGTATGTGCAAAAGTAGTTTTAAAAGCAGGACATATATGCAACCTCATTAGACTTTGGCACTGTTCTTTAGGAGAGATCCTGCTCTGTTATAATCCATGAGACGTGGATTTTAAATGTTTGCTTGGAGGTTTGGGGGGTTTTTAAAATATTTTGAAGCAGGTAAAGAGACCATTGGCTGATTGTGTGGTGCCAACACCCAAATGACCGAGTCCAGGTCTTGCTGTTCTTGCACAAATGGGTTTTTTGGGGTGAATGTCACTGTTTCTGTTTGTCATTGTGCTCTTCTCCAGCCCTGCTCCTGGGTCAGCTGCTCCCTGTGGTGGTACCTCTGTGGAGGTGTCTGTGTTGTGTGCACAGGTGAAAAATGGGTGGATTATCAGGGAAAACACCACTCTCATTGAAAACGTCAGGGCAGAAGAAGAAACCCTCTCAGACCACCCAGATAAAACGAGGGTGCTTCAAAGAGCAAGGCTTCACAAGGGCTGGCAGGATTCTTACTGACCCATCAGTCTGATTTATGACATGTAAACTACAGCTCAGCAGTGAAAGGGGATTTATGCAGTGCAGGGCCCTGTCTGCAGCCTCCCTTCTCAGGATGCAGCTGGGATGGAAAATGTGACAGCGAACAAACCAGCCAGGTGCTCCTGCACCTGCAGGGAGAGGGGGACGAGGCACACAGGGCCAATACCCTGCTGAAATGCTGCCTGTGCTTAGCTCTGCAAACTGGAATTCACCTGCCTGGAGGTGATGGGACTGCCCTGGTGGGGCGTGGCAGCAGAATGGGCATTTTAATTTGTGTTTGTCGGTGAAGATGAGGAAAACCCAGGTTGATATTGGAGATCTAAAGCAGAGAGGTTCTATTTTTACCTGTCAGGAGTCAGATCTCTCTCCAGCTCAGGTATCTTTTTCTTCCCAGGTGTCTTGCTTCCCTGAGGACCACACAAGCAGGCAGGAATTAGTGACTTTAGCACAGATAAATATTTTTGGATGTACTGAAGCAAAGTGAGGGCCAGAACAGCCAATGTTTCAGTGTTTGAGTGTAGCCCAAAGCGAAAAATCACATCCTTAAACAGCAGTTCCACTGCTACATAGGAAAGCATCCCAAAGTCATTTTGCTCCAAGGGAAAAAGCTCCTCTCCTTCCTTTTGGTTGGATATTAGACCTTCTTTTTTTTAATGGGCCCAGCTGCTCAGGACAGTGGTGGAATCCCCCAGGCTGGAGAGATTTGAAAGCTGTGTGGCTGTGGCTCTTGGGGACATGGTTTAGTGGTGGCCTTGGCAGTGCAGGTTAAGGGTTGGACTCGATGATCTCAGAGACCTTTTCCAATTGTATGATTCTTATTCCATGGTTTTTCTGGAGCACAATTCTGTGGGTGAGGGGGGACATGGCCCTTGCTCAAGAAGGAAGCAGGAAGGAAAAGGGTGTGGGGTCCAAGTAGCTCCTCCAGAGACTGCTTATGCCTTTTAAAAATATATATATATATATAGAAGTAAAATATTTAAGCAGCTTCCCTGAGGGGAAAAGCTCCTGAGACTCTGGCTACCCTCCTAACCCCACTGGACATCCTTCTCTTTCCTAATGTCTCAGGGAAGAAGCTGGAAGAGGTCAGAAAACCAAGAACCTGCTCTTTTGTATGTTCGCCACAATTTCACCACAGAAAGATTCCAACTCGTGTGCCTCGTTCCTTTCCCTATTACAAAAAACAACCTCATGGCAAACATAAATAAGGAAGATGTGACTCGGGCTTGTCAAGCCCCTCCATTAATTAGAGCTCAAGAGCCGTAAATCTGGTTAGGGATAATTAGTAGTGTGGAGAGGGCATCATTAATCCACGTTAGTGCCCGGCACTGGTGCCTGAGCTCCAGGCCTGCAAAGCACTTCAGGATTGCTCCAGTGGAACTGTTTACACAGAAACCCCGGTGCACCAGGGGATTTCTCCAACAGCTTAAATTTAAGCACGTGCTTAAATGCTTAGTTGAACAAGACAGCTTATTCTTTCCAAAAGTTTATGTTCGCTTTCTTGGGAATACAGTCATTCACTTTGCTTTTTTTTTTGTAATAGTGAATACTTCTGCAAAGCTCTGGAGACTGCGTTGTTGAGTTAAAAAATCCTACCCAATTATCTGGAAAATGCTGGGGTTTTTTTTTTTCACAGAATAGATCAGCCGCCTTCAGGAATACATCAATTTTAGGTTTTCAAGGGTAGACACAATGTAAATAATCTGTGGGTCAATCACCTGTTACTGTTTATGATGCCACAAAGATAATCCAGATGAAAATGCAGCCTAAACCCAGCACTATGTGGATCAGGTATCTGGGAAAAGGAGATGTTTTTAAGTTTTGGGTTAGGATAATGCAAACAACTCTGTGTTTGGAGAACTTCACTTTGCGTTGCTTTACATAAATATGTTTGGCAGCAAATATTCCGCAGAATGTGCCAGTGAGATTTTGTTTTGAAGAAAAGGAATGGGAAGAAGAAAGCATATGCCATGCTGTTTTAACAACTGAGGAAATATTAAGGCTGTCACTGGTTTATTTTTGCTGTTCCTCCTGTTTTGTCTCTTTAACCTCTCTTCCAACAAGCCAGAACTTACATATATTGGAGTCTGACTGGGAAGAAAAGCTCATTTCAACCTATGTAAAGACACTAAGCATATGCTGAATTTATTGGCCAACTGGTATTGTCCTCAAGGCAGCTTCACCAATAAAGTAACTCCAGAGCAAAACAAAAATGAACTGTGCAGAGGAAAAACGTGTTTCCCTAATTAACAACAGCATTTGTGGGGAATTTGGCACAGGCTGAGATGTGATAAGGGCAAATATGAATAGTAGACAATGGCTTCCCTCCAGAATGTCTTACTGGGAACGGCTCTTATTTAGAAAATGATAGTGTTTAATGAATGTGAACATGCTCGTCATTTATAATGGAAATCTCCTCGCTTCTCTCTCTGAAATGTCAGCGGAGCTTCTGTGCTGCCATCCCTTGGCTGGGTGATTTCCTGCTTTGGTAGCTCCCACGGAGCGAGCTGCACCAGCTGGCAGGGCCACAGGGCCGTCTCCCGTGCCCACTGGGGTGCCTCCTCTTGCTGTGTGGCCTCAGCAAAATGTCTTGGGTAGCTCAGAGGTTGGAGCAGACAAGAACCTGATTCCAGACCAAATTCCAGAGCAGTGTCTGCTGCTGGAATGGCACCAGGAGGGAGCGGGTATCCAAATGTCTCACTGAGGGCAATGGTTGAAAGTGGAGTGTCACCCTTTGGCTGTGATCTCACGAGTCCTGGCTGCACCCACGGCCACCAAGGCTCATGGAATCATGGAATGGCTTGGTTTGGAAGAGTATCCAGTTCTACCCCTGCCATGGGCAGGGACACCTTCCACTGTCCCAGGCTGCTCCAAGCCCCAATGTCCAACCTGGCCTTGGACACTTCCAGGGATCCAGAGGCAGCCACAGCTTCTCTGGGCAACCTGTGCCAGGGCCTCCCCACCCTCACAGGGAACAATTCCTTCTCGGTATCCCATCTCAACCTCCTCTCAGTTGGCAGCCATTCCTCCTTGTCCCTACACGCTGTTCTAACAAGTCCCTCTCTGTGTTTCTTGTAGGCTCCCCTGTGGAAAAGCAACGAGAGGAAAGGGCTCCTGTGGTTTAAGGGAAACCAGCAGCTGCTAATGCAGTTTTTTTTAGTGGATTCCTTGGATCACGGGAGGCCGAGCAAGTGCAGGTTTGCACTGGGCATGGGTTGAGAAGTCTTTTCTGGCAGTGTTGAGATAAAAAAAGCAGTGTCTGACACTTGCAGTGAAAAAGTCTTTAGATAAAGGTGTTCCCGCTGATTAATAGACTTGCTGAATCTGATCTGATCTTCAACCCCTGTTGGATTTAGGCGCAGCGTCCAAAGAGGTTACAGCTGCCACAGCTGGCTGAGAGCTCTGGCTGCTAATCTGCAGCAGGTACAGAAAAATCCAACAGGGTTTGGGAATCACAGCCCTCAAACCCAGCCTCTCCTCGTTCTCTTCTGGCCTCGTTCTCTATGGCTTTGCTCTTGTCAATATTTCTGTCACAGCCATTTCTGGTTTTCTTTGCTTCTGCCCAGCTTCACCAAAAAAAGCATCTCCAAAGCTCTGTTGAGGCCTATTCCAGAAGCAAATTTTCCACGCTTATGTTCTCATGTCCCCTTTTCCTGGGTTTTCTGTGTCTCTCTTTTAATTTTTTCTGAATTCTGGCCATGCCTTTGTGTCTGCGTGGGTGTGTTCATTTCCAATGCATTGCTTTACCTGCAGTGGGGATCTCAAATCTATCCTTGGGGGAGCAGAGCAGGAAAAGCAGCACAATGGGCTTGAGAGAGAGCACTCTGATAAGCTCTTAAATGCAACTTCCAGGTCAGTGATGGCCATGAGGACATCTCCCTTTCAGCCTTTCCCTCAGCCTGTCCTTTCCCAGTGCTCCCAGTCCCAGCTGGGTGATCCCTGTCTGGGCAGGGGATGAGCTGCCAGTGTGCAAAGTGAAGGAAAATGCAATTTACAGCAGAGCTGACCCTCATTCCCCTGTTTCTCTTGTATTCTTGTCCCCTTTCTATTGACAGTCATTGGACCAGGAGGAATCAGAGTCCAGCAAAGTGTGTCTCTCAATTAGGACACTCTGCTCTATCCCCTGTCAATGCTGGGCCACAGGATTTGTGGCTCCAATAAACAGTAGTGTGGTTTATTGAATATTAGGTGCAATCTAATTAGTTTTGGTATTTCCAGACCAGTCTGCTGCTCTGGAAACCCACTTGTTGTGAGAAGAACAATTTTTTCACACAAGCTCGTTCTTCCACAAAGCTGGCAAATGGGATTCTTATCTTCAGGAGCTCTAAGAGCAGCTCTTGGTGGGGTTAAGTGTCAGCTTTTAGCAGTAACTGGTATTTTGGGAATCAGTGAGAAAGTACTTATGGAAATAAAGGAGTGGCTCTGGGTAGGCCTGGAACTGTTATATATATTGGTTTTTTTTAAAATCCAGGACCTGAGATGTCTGGAACACGGACTGGAAGGGAGAAATTTCCCTTTAGAGTCCATTTCCAAAATGTCTTCGCTGCATTCCCCACAAAAGGGACTTTCAGACTCAGATTAGTTCCTGTGGGTCAGGCAGATTTTTTGGTTTTAATATGGATTTAACAGAAATTTCCTCAGTTGTGAGCTACTCATCTTAAGGCTTGGAAAGGCACAGAACACCTACCTTGGGTAGGGACTATTCCCTGACTAAGAGAGCAGAAGAAATCTCTCCTTTAAAACAGAGGGAATGGTCAAACAGGATTTTGGGATGATGGTCCCTAGACACAAAATTCCACCTGTAAATGTTCTCTTGAAGAAATTACCTTTTCAGTGCCCATTGCCCACTGCCAGAGTGCAGGAAAAGGTCTGATGTCTCTGAAGGGTGTTGAATTCTCTTGAGAATGCAGAATATCCCTCTTTTTTTTATTTTTTTTTTTTGGCAGGGGGATGTTTCACATTGTACTCCAGACATGCTCCTGGCTACAATGAGAACCTGAAAAAACCACCTGCTATTTCATGCTGCATAGCTGAGGGGGAGACATATGGGATCTAGGATGTGGCTTGAAAAACTAAAGGGGTTTTTGCTGAATAATAAATTAATGAGCTATTTCCCAGACTTTCCAGCTCATATTATTCTTGTTATCCAGACCAGATTATCCTAAAGCAGATCCGCAGTCTGTGTGCACAGGTATGCACTGGGTTGGTTCATGACTGAGATATTGATGCAAACACTAATTGGAAAAAGCTTTTGCCAATGCTGAATGGACATTTTAAATAGCTTTGCACAGGGAAGATGTGTTTGGACTGCATCTCTCCTTCCATTCCTCAAATAGAACTGTTTTGGCTTGGGTGGGTTTTTTTTTTAGATGAAATCTTTAAGGAATTTGTATTATCTAATTAGTACTTATTTTCCTGCCTCATTCTCTCAGGCTACTGGCACAACTTGGGGAAAATAAAAGTTAAATAATCTCCCTCCACCCTAAGCTATTCCAACACTACATTGAAGGCAAAAAACCCCCCCAACCCAGCCCCAAACATAAAGCTCTGTAATTCCAGGGTGACATTTTGCAGCAGGGCACGGACCAGCTGATCTAAATGTGTCTGCCCATGAAAACTTGGGGGAGATTGTTGCAATATTTTGTCTGTCTTAAACTCTCCCCCTATTTTTGAAACAGATTTAGGAATCCAATTGGGATCAGCTTCCAGAGCTGCCCCAGTCTTTTCTTATTAGATTGTCCCTGCACGTTTGTCAGGTGAAAGAGCATTTTTAAAGATAATTTGAGTAGAAATGGAGCAACAGCAAGTATTTGCACGCTAAAAGCTATTACAGAAATGACACACAGCCTGAGATGAGGGTTGGCTATTTGCCCTGAGGGTTTTTAGTGGATCTGCTGATTGAGTGGGGGGGGATGTAAGCTTTGAATTATTTTGCACTGACATGATCTCTAATTTAAATGCTTTGGTAAGGAATTCAGAGAACCACAAGCTGTGGAATTCTTCATACAAGAATGCTGTAAAACTAGATGTGAACATGACATGTGCTATGTTTGGAGGGGCTAACCTATTTTTTATGCCTAAATAAACTTGGCTTAATTGTAAATTCCCAAACCCTTCAATAAGATGTAGGAGCATAATGAGTACCTGGCTGTGTGTGATCTATGTGGTGTTACAGACAAATGAAAGGTTACATCAAAACATTCAAAGGGAATTTTTTCAGTACAGTACAGTCTTGAAACGTAATAACCAGCCCTTATTTAGGAGGAAAACAGCCAGCAGCTGGAAAACTCACTGGCCTCCAGATCCCTGTTTTCCTTGGAAAACTATTAATCTGAACTGGTCACCTCAGAGAGACAGATTGCTTCCATTTTGCTGTTTGACTGCATCCAAGGATTTCAGGAGGGTGAAAATCTGAAATATCTTGTAGTGATTTATCTCTGGAATAGCTCAACTTGTCCTAAGCAATATTCATACAAGTTAAAGAACAAGAGCTAATGGAGAAGGCCCTGAAAATAGCCACAGGTGAAGACATTTTCAGATGTTCCTGACTTGAGATTCAGTAAACGTTTAGGGTGGACATTCTGATATTTGTAGCCGAGGTTTGCACTGACCACCACTGTACCAGGGCAGGGAATTGAGACTGGCCCTCAATTCTCCCAACTTGCTGCTCTTACCTTTTCACCTTTCCCACCTTTACCCAGACCCGTCTCTCCATCCACAGCCTGTTTGATTTTCAACAGCTTCTCTTGCATCACTTCATCAACCTGCTCAAGACAAGCACAGTGGAATCTTCCTCAGTTTTCTCTTCTGCCACCTCACCCCAGACAATTGTTCAGCTGAAAGCTGAGCGTGAAAGCAAAGAACAGGTAAGTAGGGGCTCTGGAAGGAGGGGAAGGTCTGTGCCAGGGCCAGTTCTTACAGCTGGAGAAAAATATACACAGGTAATGCACGTGATTAGTGTCCTCTTGCTATTGTAAGCACACCTGCACTCTGATCTCTTCCTCCACTTCTTCCCGTTCCCCTCCTTTGATCAGCTCCGGGTCGTGATCCTGGAGAAAATCCGATCTGTTATCTCTGTTCTCCCAAAAGACTGTTATCCAAAAGAAAGGAAAAAAAATGGGAAAAAGTTACAGAAGCCGTTGGTTTCTCCAACTGCTCCTGGAGGCAAAAGAAAGGGTAGTTGGAAGCAGGTTTTATTCAATTATGAGCTGTGTGAAAGTAGCAGGCTCTAGGGGACCCTGACCAAGTTCAGAGCCCTGTTGTGTTAGGAGCTGTAAATCTTGAGGTTAAGGGATTTCATTTTTTGCCTTGGGTTGCAAAACGGTATCAGAATTCAGGACAATGGGATGGTGAGGCTGGCACTTGGAGCTGAAAGCCTGGAGTGCTCTCGGTCTCCAAGAGCTCTGTCCCGTGCCTGATGTTGGCATTATTTTATTCTATTTAACAGCACAGTGCTTCAATCTTTTCCATGAAGAAGGCCCAGGGATGGCTCCTGCCCTGAAGGATGTGCTCTCCAGCAGTGTCACTTGGCTGCCAGGACACAGCCCTGGGGACCAAAGGAAGGGGGTTAACTCACACCATGAACTTCCCTGCTCTCCCCATGGCCCAGTTAAAGCTGCTGCATCCTGCTGAGTTGGCCTTTGCAGCAATTCCCAGGAGGCTGAAATATGGGGATAGGGGCACTGGAACAGGAATAAAAGCAGCACTGAGCACGTGGAAGTGGGAGAGAGAGGGAGGGGACAGTGAGTGTGCCAGAGCAATAACCTGCAGCTGACCCACAAGTGGTGCACAGCCACGCAGAGGCTTCACTTTGGGGAAATTTGAAGCTTGAATAAGAAATTGAAAGGCAGTCGAGCTCAAGAAGACAGGACCCACCTGATCCAGCCCCTCTGTTTTGAAGTGCTGTGCAAGGGAGAAGTAATAAAAAGACCTAACACACAGTCACAGCAAATTTGTGAAGCTAGTGATGAAAAAAAAAAAAGCCATTTATGATAAAGTACCTAATGATCCTGAGGTGCAGCTCGTTATTTTTGTTGAGGCAAACTGCAATCTGCTCTTTAGAAAGAAAAGTAAATGAAGTCTGACGAGCTGGGTGCATATCTGAGTTCTCTGCTATTAGCAAAGTGCCTTGTTTTAATGGAAACACCTCTTTTTTTCCTACACTTCTTAAGCTAATTTGAAAAAAGACAATTCATCTCTTGCCTTTCAAGCCCTGATAGCATCTTCCTAAATGACAGCTAATCTCCAGCTGTATGTGCTAATTCCACTTCCAGATGATTTGAAATGACAGTTTTCTACTTTAAGACATTGGCTCCTCTATGAATCAGTTTTGTACAGATATTCTCTCCTGTACCCCTTGCCTGCTGAAGGCACTGTACAAATTCAGAAAGGTTTTAACATCCAGGTTTTAGTTAATCCAAGACTGGCTGCTCTTTCCATCCCCAGCAAATTTTCAGGGCCCAAATCCATGCAGAGGATTTGTAATTTCACACAGAGGGTGAGTAATCTTAATTTCACCACTGAGAACGCTGGGGATGGAGGAGGACAGGGGATATTTTGGTAATGGAAGGAACTCCAAAGTACAGACATTTAATTTCTTTAAATTACTAGTGGGTCATCAGAGGGCATGACAGATGCCACCTAATATTTCAGGAGGAAAAGCTGATTTGCCCAAGTTATGAGGTAGCTCCCCCAGCCTGGAATTCCAGCCTTGGGGAAAGGGGACGTTCCATAGGAGTTATGTGAATTTTTAAACACTTTCCTGACTGGGTCAACAGGTTGCAAGTGCTATGTTTTCACAGGAGTACAAGGCTTTAGATATTTATTTTTCATAGAGGGATCTGTAGTTTTTTCTATTCTATTTTTTCATAATTGTTTGTTGTCATTTTGTAGATTGATTAGTGGTTAATACCCACTGCAGGCAAAGCAGGGAGGGTCCCCCCCAGACTCTGGTATTACCTGGCAATGAGTTATCTGAGTGTTACATTAACCACTGGGTTAGAGGTGCCTAATTTTAGTAGGGAGATCAATAACTCATAGGTGTTAGATGCTCTGTTATTCTTTTATAGATCAACAAAATGTTTCAAAGTTAATTTTAAAGGCAGGGTCAGGAGGCTAAGGATGTTATGTTTTCACTGGCTGGTCAGGAGGGTCTGGTATTTTGTTACAGGCAGGGTCAGCCAGCTCCAGGAGCTATATCTGTGCCTGTGTGCATGCAGTGAAATTTATGTCACCTTTTCTAAAATAGTGCATGCTTATTTTGGGATTGTTTTATATGCATAGCTAGCTCAGGGCTCAAAGGCAGCCCAGCCCACTCCCAAATCAGCCTAGTAGGGAACTCCAGTATCCCAGAATTTCAGAGAACAGCCTGTGACTAATAATTGCAATATATTTATTTGAAGCACGAAGCTCCTCTTGAAATGGCCACTTTGAACCTGCTGGCAAAAGGATTTGAATCTTTGGAAGGCTGGTTAAAAATACAGAATATCACCACACCTTAAAGGAATATTTGGACACACCATGGAGTATTTGAACTCAAATATCTTCTGTGACACTGTGCGAGTCATAAATACCAGCTGGCCATATGCAGAATGGGGAAAATAGCACAATCCTGCCTCACACTGCAAAAATAAACCCCAGGAAGAGGGAGGTAATGGCTCAGCCTTACATTTGCCCCACATAAACTCTGACTCTCCCAGCGTGAAAGGAGATGTCACACAAAGTGCCTGTTTCCAACCACATCATTTAAAATAAGAGTTTTAGAGCTGGGCAGGTGTAGTTTAGCAACTAGAAAAACTGCCAGATAGAGTTCTAGGAGGATAAAAGGCTCCATGAATTCCAGTGAAGTTCAGGCAGCAGATCTGGCTTGGGAGAGGAGTTAAAAACACAGAGTGAAAAAGGAAAAAGTTTGTAACTGAAATGTTTAGATTTTTGTCAAAACTGATCTATATTTTTAAAACTATTTAAGTAAGCTAGGAATAAAGCACCAGTTTCAGGGGATGGGATCACTTTCTTAAAATTAAGTGTTGGGGGTGTGACAAAACAAAGATGTTTGTTGTTTGGTCAGCTGACATTTAGGTAAACTCTAGACACAATTATAAGGGGCTTTGAATTACTCCTGATACAAACCTTTCTTAATCAAGCTCTGTTACTTCAATCATGTTTTCAAGACTTCTGCACTAATAAATCTGAACTTCTGTGCAAATGCTGGTACCAAGTGACCTATTTCTACATGAAAATAGGAGAAAAGTTCTCAGTGTAGGAAGACCAAACTCAAACCTATTTTTTCCTGCATAATTCTGAGCTGAAAGCAGCCTAAAATTAAAAATACAAGAGACTGCTTGCACTGTTCTGGTCAGATGTTGTTGTAGATTTGATTCTGATGACCAAAGAATCCATGGTTAGATTAAAAATAAAATAATTTTGGACAACCCCCAGGTAGTTTTGTATGAGTGCCCTGCAATAAAAAGCCCTAAAGGTTTGTGAACGAGGCAGGGGATGGTGCTGCAAGGAGGAATTAACAACTGATTACTAAAAATGAGTGTGATATCAAATAGACCTGGTTCACCTGGAGAAATGGAGGGAAAAAACCCTCACCTGACGTTTAAGTGCACAGCTACAGACTCTTCCCGTGCCTAAGACAGAACTGCAGGTATTCTTTGAAGCCTGCAAGAAAGCTTTTCCTCTCTGAGGGTTTCTGCCCGTGCTCTGTGCAGAAAAGGGCTCCTTCTCATGTGCCTTCAGAGCTGGGGAGAAGCTGCCAGCCCCAGCAGGACGGGCTGGAGATGTGTGGCTGTGAAAGTGGGAAATGGCAACCGCAGGGGCACTCCCACCGTGAGAATAACCCCGCAAGGTTCTGTGTTGGCAGGGCTCAAAGGAGGTGTCAGACACAGTTTGGGTGACAATTCCCCCATCCCCTCAGAAACCCCCTGGCTTATTACACGGAGCAGCTGGGAAATTTGGGAGTCTCCACTGCTATCACAGTAACCCAATGATCCCTGGGGTGTTTTTATCCCTCACTCTGTGCTGAGGTTACAGCCAAGAGTGTTTCCTCCAAGGCAAAAACCCCCTCCTGCCTCCCTTCTGCTGCTTCCACGCTGCTCCTTCCCTTGCCTGGGGACTTGCTGGGTGGGAACCCCACTCTTGTCATAGCTGGTTTTGAATTCCAGGTGCCATTTCAACTTTGGCCAGCTAAGGAGAGAAGTTTGGATGGATTTGATCCTTATCTGAAGCTCCTGCTGCCTTCAGAGGGTTCTGACCTGGTATTTGAGAGCAGATGGGATGAAAAGCTCCTTTTTTTTAGCCAGAAAAGCTGCTCTATGATTTATAACGTGTAAGAAAATCCTAATTGTTACAAGTCAGAGGTCAGGCCAAACTACTGATGCACATTTAGCAAGTTGTTCACTTCTTTCTCTCCAGCCAGCTCAAATCGGGCAGAAAACTTGATGCCAGTAATTTGTCAGCAGGAGGGAATAATGGAGACTTTTCATAGGAGGAATTTTAGCAAGGTACTAACTCTGAAGAGGGGAGAGCAGAAAAGATATTGTTCCATATTGTATCAGAACAGAATCTGCAGAGGTACAGCAAAAACAATCCCATTTCCACTTTAGACAAGTGCATGACTTCCTAATTCACGTGTGAATCAGGGTGAGCACTGAAGACGAGTGTTCAAGAGACAAACAGAAGTATCAAGAGGAAATGAGAGGTTAGAAGAGATCTGGAAAAGAATAAAATGCCCTTTCATGATATTTATTAAGAAATCCCTGCTTTTGGGTGCTTTCTCCAAGTGAGGAACCAGCCAGGCCCCTTGCTGAAAGTCTGTGTTATGTTTTAGTTCCACACACTTTGCATGAAGCAAGTACATCCACAGTTTAGTGCCTCTGCTTGAGAAGATGCTCCTCCTATTCAAACCTGTAATCAAAAATAATTTGAGTAGCTGTGGATGATGTGAAGGAATCCATGGACTCTTTCCATGAGTTCTCACTCCTGGAGGAGACAGGACAGGTGGAGTTCCAGGAGTATGAAAACATTAATGCTGATCTACAGTATCACACTTTTGAATTATTGGCTATTCTGATGTCATTCTTGTTGCCCTCAGAAAATCCTAAAATGCCTTTTTAAATATGTATTGAAGCACTTTGCTTTGAGTTTGTTCACTTTCACCCACAGAAATGTCCCTTCCTGCACGATTAGCTCAATGGTTCTGACAGATTCCTAGCAAGAACTGAGCTACTGAGAGACTCCCTTCCTAAATCCCATTTTTTAATCTAACATCCTCATTTTTATAATGCTCCATAGTTTGGGCAGCTGCCCACTTGACCTTATAGGAATGACATTCAGATGAAGCTGATCTGGGAGAACATTCCAGCTGGAATTGTTACCTTTTTCTACTGACCTTGGTACTGAGAGCTTCCTTCCTCCAGTATCGAGAGGAAATTGCTTGGACCAATTTTCCAGCTTAAATCCACTACCTAGATTGGGGAGGAAAGTGAAAAGAGGAATTGTTGGCAGCATTGTTTCATAGAATCATGGAATGGGTTGGAAAAGGCCTGCAAAATATAATTCTACCCCCTGCCAGGGACACCTTCCATAAGTTCCAGGTTGCTCCATGAGAGAAGGGCTGTCATTTTATCAACTGAAGTCACAAAATTAAACAAGAATTAAACTTCAGCTTGTTTGAAGATGTAATTTAGGGGGGAGACTTGCAATATTTAAATGGAATTATTTTGCCCTTTTTTCAGTTACTTTTGCTGCTATTGCCATGTTCCTGGAACAGTTTAATTCCATTGAATTAGTATTTCTGAGGGAAAAACTTCCCAGGAAATTATCAAAGTTTCTTCATCTTGTCTCAGTCATAAGTCTCAATATGTGAGTAAAGTAATAGTTGATAAGGGGAGATTAGATCACCGTTTGGGCAGGGGGTGAATGTGGATTTATATGAGACAGCACAAGGTGGATCAGGATTTCATTAAATAACCTGCAAACCACTTGTTATCAGCAAGATATAATGCACAGCTCCTGGGATAATTAAATCTAAACACCCCCCTAAATAAGCCCTGTAATTAGGGGCACCTCTGCTGCATGCAGGTACAGTTGCAGCCCCATTACTTGAGTTATCAAATATCTGTTTTTAATTAAAGTATTAGTACAGTAATTACAGTTTGGGCCCAGAAGGACAGCAAAAATCTAAACATTTATCACTTCTACCCTATAGATGCATTTGAAAGAGACTCAGGAGTTTCTTGACTGAACATCAAGAACTGTTTTGGTAAAGTATAAGGAAAACTTGGAGGATTTGAGCTCAAATCCCCAGTTACTCCAATGCATTCCCAGTTTTATAGGGTGTGGCATTTGAAGTTAATCCTTGGATTATTTCCAGTAGGCAGAATCCTTCTTTTACCATTTTTCCATGGTATTTTATAGAAAATTATTAAACCATAATGTTGAAATGTGCCAACCATTACAAAACCCAACAAACAAATTCCCCCCCCACCAGCCTAAAAATGGGTTATTATTAATTTTTAGCCTCTCAATAGCACAGGACACAACAACACTTTATTGTTATAAATGAGCCAATGAATTATTTTAGTTATTTGCTCCAGTGATTTTACACACTGATGTCAATGATATCATTGTGTCAATTTAATTGATTTTAATCAAACCCACTCTTTTCTGTCTAGAGGACAGTTGCAGTTCTGTTTTCTCTTGCCTCAATTAACAGCCTAAGAGTCAATATAATAAAAAGAACTTTTCCTTTGAAAACAGTTCATATATTTTCTGATTTACAGTTGATTGAGTCCATGCTTGTTCTGTCTTAAATGTGTTAAGGCCCCTTGCACCAGCAATATATGTTTGAATTTAAGCAGAAATGTGGAAATAAGAATTTCAATCTATTTCTGAGGCTTTCCAAAGCCAATTCCACACTAGGTGATTCCCATTCAACAGCAGGAAAAACTGAATTGGCTCCAATATCCCTGTGGGCATTTTCCCAATAGGTTTCACTAAGGACCAGAACGTGCCTCACTATTTGACATTTCTGGGTGAAATTCAGGGATGCACAGTCTTGTTCAGTGAGACCAGCTCCAGCAGGTTACTGGTTCTGCTTTTGGAAAGAGGGATTTCTTGGGGATGAAATTCTGGGTTGTTTTTTTCCTTAGGTGCCTAATGGGAAATCAAATCAGCACCTTACAGAGAAAAGAAAGTGAAGTTACTTTGATATCAAATACCCTTTGTAAAGATTGCTATCAGGCTTTCCAGAAATACCTAAATTTCCTTCTAGGATCAAACTTTTGTTTTCTTTAAGAGCTGGAGTTGGGAGCAGAGCCTTTTTTTTCTGCCTGCATCCCTGTGACTTACAGCCTGTACTTACTTTAATAAGAATCCTGCTGTTAGAACTTTTCCAAATACTTCTCAACTGGTCTAAAATACTCTTTTTTTATCCCCTGTCAGTGCTATAACCTTGGAGAGAATGTTCCCTTTGTTCTTTCTCAATGAACCATAGAGAACCTGATATAATGGCTCAGAATTTTACTTGACAGGACTGGTGATGGCTGAGGAGATGGGAATGACATGAAGTTATAAAACCCCAGAGCTCTCTGCTGTTATTTCACCCCAATTCAAAGCAGCCTTACAGAGGCTGTGAGGGGTTTGAGGCACATTTTTGCTGTTGTTGGGTCTTATCTTCAGAAATATGCAAAACCAAGAAGGAATCAAGTTTTATCCTGTGAAAGTCAGGTTTTTAAGCAGAGGGGTGAGGTGCCATCCAGTTTCAGGAGCTTCACCAGTGCTGTGACAGTGTCACCCAACAAATTGGTCACAGTAACAAGTGACTGACTGAAGATGTGTGCCCAGAACTTAAAAACATCTCCTGTTTGCACAGGAGCAGCCACAACCCTTCCAAATTAGCAAAGTTAAGCAATGAAGACCTTGAACATTACTTAATGTATTTGCTCCTTCAGCCTGCTGTGTATTTTCATTTAAAAGGGGAAAAAACCCACCCCACCCCAAGCCCCCAAACATTTTTAAGATGCTCATCTACAAGTTAACATTTAGGTATCTATCTACCTTCCAATTAAATTGACTGATGCTTCCCAAATTTATGTAATTTAGGTTCCTGGCTAGATGTTCTGAGAGCTTTGGCCAGATTAATGGACGTTGTCCAAGAAAAGCAACATATTTTGAAATATATTTGTTCTGGGGTTAGGCCTTCCAATTAATTTGTGTAAAACTTGCAGTGAAGAGTAAGCTTTGCCCTAGAAAACTCACCCTTCTCCTCCACATATTTAGTGAGAGATTAATGACTCTTATTAAAAAATATATATTGTTTCAACTTCTGTTTATACTACAGTGTAAATGAGAAAAAAAAAAAAAGCTGCTGCTTCAGCAAGAGCTGACAATTTTTGTCGCACAGCTCGCTTTTGAAGATGCCCTTTGGTCACTACTCTGTTTCACAGGTGTTTTGCTCTGTGAAGTTGCTCCTGAAATAATTTGGAAGTGTCCTGTGTGAAAGCAGCCCTTTATCTCAAGGATTTCAGGGGGTATATTGTACGTGAAGTGGTGTCTACTGAAATTTGAAATAAAAAAAAAATTCCTACCCTGAGAACGTGGGCTGAAAATGCATGGTTTTATCTACAGGTTTATGAAATGCTGGCTGATGTGGTTTAAAAAGTGGTTTGAAATCCACACAAGCTCTGAGGGGGTATCTGAGTGAGGCTAAGGCTCTTAATTCTTAATTCTGCAAGGGCAGGCAGTAATTAACTTCTCTGTACCCCCATTAAAAGTGGGAATGCTTGGTTACCACTTTGCTACCTGTCTGACTGTCCTGGCAAGGATCTCAAAGCCCTAAAGTGTGTTTTTGCCCTCATTTATGTCCCTGGCAGTCTTGCACCTCCATCAGCTCTTCCCACCGAGCTCAGCTGTGGCCATTCCTAAATTATGAGAGGTAAAAAGTTCCCCAGAATCATCAAGGTCGTGGAGAGGCTGAGAGAGACCAACCTCAGGCAGTTCTTTGTCTCCTGAACCCCAGCCTGGAGCTTTGGTGACCATTTAATGTCACTTAACAGCCTCTGCCCACACCTGAGCTTTGTCTCTGGCTTCACAACCCACTTTCATTGCTTTACCGGCTTTCCAACTTTCTTTGGCTTTTGGGGTTTGACCTTTTCCTTCTTTTCTTCTCCATTCTTCTTCTCTTTTTTCTCTGCCTCCTTTTTGGCAGCCAGCTCTTCAACAATCTGAAAGCCACAGGGAGGAGAAAACGCAACATCCAACAGGCTGCTCTCTCTGGATTCCAGACCACCACAGAGGAGCCTTTTGTGCTGAGGGCACTGCCCCCTGTGAGCTCCAGCACAGGTGCCAACTATCCCAATTTATCATTAGGAAAAGGGAGATTTCTCTGTCCCAAACCGTGAGGGCACTTATGGAGTTCCTGAAGCACAATATTCTAATGGCACACGCTCCAAGTTCCCTCTGGACTCAGATCCAGATTATGATCTGTCCTGGTGTTTTTGAGGCAGATTGATTTTTATAGGGATGGATTTTGAGAGGCTGCCCCGAAGTGAGTGCAATTTCAATATGTGGCTAAAGACTGAAATTGTTTTAGTGGGTGAGGGAGATTGGGTAGAAGATACTGTGGCAAACCCTGACAGATACATGTGGATAGCTCAGCATCTTTATCCCTGCAAGCAGCAGCAGCTGCTAACTGGGTACAGCTCCATCAATTCCCATATCTTTAGTTCCTGGCTATTTATACTTTATCATCTGAAAAAGGCAGAGGGTGAAAATTTGCTGCTTCCACCATTCTCTTGTTTCTAGGCAGCTTTCTTGCCCCTGAGAGGAATTCTAAGATCATTTACTAATGAGTCTAAATCAGAAAATCCATTGAAGTTTATTAATGGACCACTAATACTGGCAGTACCACGAAAGAGCAGAAAATAAAACATTTCCTACTGTAAGATTTGTCTCCCGTAACAGTGAAAATATTCGTTTTCTCAAGTTATACCTTTTCCTGTACTGAACACTGGATGCTGGATGGGGACAATGACCAGGGCTGTGCTTTGCAGCCAGGGCAGTTTCATTAGTGGCTCTCCCCAAGCATTTCAGTGTCTTATATTTAATTAAATATGGTAATTCAAACCCCGAGCACCCCTCAGTCCCATCTTGTGGCGATAAGCAGCGAAGCATTTCATTCCCTGGGATAGATTACCAGATTGACTGGAGTTCAAAAGAGGTTTTCAGTGTCCCAGCAGGCCTGTTGTATCCAAAACCAACAGAGCTACTCCGAGTGTATCCTTTACTGCAGTGCTCCTACCCAGCCAGAAATCCAACCTTGTCACCTCCACCTCTGCTCTGCTCTGCCTGCAAAGGGTAACCAGAACCATCCCCAGCATCTCAGGGGTGGCTTTATCCAGCAGGATCCCTGTAAACACCACGGGATGGACAAAAGGTTTCAATTTGCAGCAGTGCCTTGCATTCTGCAGGCAGTATTTTAAGTGCATCCAGACTCTGAGTGCAGTGATTTGCTTTCATGTTTCCTGCACAGATGACTGATGCTGTAAGGGGTGAGACAGAGTTTCTGTTCTCGTGAACCTGCTGTGATGGCACTGAGCAGCTGAAGTGTCCTTGTCCCTGTGCCTGGCCTTGCTGCAGCTCCTCCTGCCCTGCTCCCAGCTCTGCTCCAAGCAGCTCCATGATTGCAGAGGGCTGGGAGCTGCCTGGGTACCCAACCTTGAGTGGCTTCTGCTCTTTCATCCAGAACCCCTTCCCCTGCAGCTGCAAGGAGATGCCTGAACAATGTGACAAAAGCAAGGGAATGGCAAGCAAAGGTTAGTTTGAGATTAGTAGGCAATTCACCCACATTTTAGTGTAGGGGTTTTTTTGTCCTGGAGAAAACTTTGTAGTGGAAAGAGAAGCAGATGTCTCCCTAAGTTGTTTTGGACTCCCCCTTTCTTTGCCAGGTTGCCTGTTTTTGAAATGATGCAGAAAGCAGTTAGCAAACTCTTAAATACTGAGGAAGAGACTGTGCTTCAGTAGGAGCAGATGAATTTTAGCCTCCTTGTATTTTTTCCCAGTCTTTCCTAGGACTCCTATTGTGCCAGTGATGATTCCTCTCCAGTAACATTTTCCTCAGAGGCTGAAAAGACATTTTCCTTTAAAACTTATACCCCATAAAAGTTGAATTGACTTTTCTATTCCTATATCAGTTCAACCATGTTTCTAAAATCTTGCAGAGCAAATCTCCCTTTTTTTTTTTTGGGGGGGGTGGGGTGGGGAGAGAGCTTGGGCACTAAACCAGAGTGTAGCCTATGAATGAAAATGTCTGATGCTGGTTTATATGAGCCAAGTATAAGAAAGCTTCCAGCTGCCAGCAGGGACTCACTTGTTCTGCTGTCTGTCCTCAGCCACAGGAAATTTGGTGTTGGCTCAGGTAAGATGATACTTGAGGTAAATGCTCTTTTTCAGAAAAAAAACCCCCCTTCCCTTATTCCTTGAAAGAAGACCTTACCTGATCTTCTTGCCTTTGAGAGTTGTGTGCATGAAATGAAAGCAGGGATAGAGTGAGTTTGGGAATGCTGGGTCTGCAGCTGGGGCAGGTGAGAGCAGCCTCCGAGCCTGGCTCTAACACCAGCTGGAACACAAACACTTCACAGGGGCACAGCCCAGGGCTCCTGGAGGGAAAAGGTTCTCTCTTGGAGTATTAACTCTACAGAAAGAAGTTATGCTGGAATCTAGGAAATGTTTCTTCTTTATGGAGGAGTTTTGGCATGGTTTTTTTGGGAAGGTGGATTGCTGTCTGTAGGTGAGTATTTTAAGTGTTGTGTAATTTAACAGAGGCCAAGTACAGTTTCCCTCCTCCTGCGTGGTTAACTTGAAATAATCAGAATATTTTAAGGCTTTGAGTCCTTCTCTGACACCTTTCTCTTTTTTTTGGAATGTTATTTAATATTGAAAATGAGGGGGAGCTGGGAGAGGGGAAAGTGCCTGCTAAATGGCAGCTCTCTTGGCTTATTTTCATGGTGATGAGACTTAATGAACTACAGGAAGAGATGGTAATTTTGTTGGCAGCAGGATAAGGGCAAAGCTAAAAATTGTCACATCTCATGATTATCTGTGGAGCAAAACATAGAAAACCATTAGGGATAGAAATCTGGAACAGATGCAGGGAGATTACACCAATGTCCTGGAATGTTAAATTTCTCTAGAAGAGCAAGTGAAGTAGAGAAAAGCTACTTTTCAGCCAAGGGACAGCACTTATTTTTCTGACTGAAGCACCAAGTGCTCTGCTTTGGGATGCCTTTGGCACATCTTTTGGAAAAGCATTTGTAAAATGTCATGGAAGCAGTTTGTGCTACGTTACAAAGTCAAGTAAGGTCAGGGTTGTCAAAGGATCAAGAAATATAGAATGTATAATAATGCAGCAATGGTTCGTGAAGTGATTAATTTGTATTTTATTTTCCCCAAAGTGTCTTTACCGAAGTCTTATGAAATGCTCACTTTTAAAATACAGTTCAGTCTGGATTTTTCATGAAGTTTGACCTGGGAGTAACCAACCCCTGCACAGAAGCTCATTTAGACAAGGGGTGAACCCCTGTTCCTCCTGGAGTCAAGGACAAAACTCCCATCAGCTTCAGGGGTGCCAGGATTTCCTTTCCTATGTTGCTCAGTGTGGAACAAACCCAGTGGCCTCAGGGATTTTTAATATGCAGCTGACTCGGTGGGACAAAAAAAAAGTTTTATTTGTCTGCCATTCAGGTAAAATCACGATTGCTCTGAACTTTCTCTGGCCAACTGCTTTGTGGGATCTCTTAAGTCTGTGACACACATTCTGCTGGCTAAAAAGGGAGAAAAAACAGGCCCCCAAATTGGTGAAAATCAGATAATTGCTAGTGAAAATTTGTTAGGAAAATAGAGGAAGGTTTTTTTCCAGGGTGCAGGGAGAACAAGCAGTAAAACAACCTCTCCAGACTTTTGGCTTCCATTTTTTTCAGGCAAAGAAAAAGCAGATGCTCAGGAAAGGCAACAAAACAGCTGAAGGTGGGAACTGAAAGCTGGGAGCAGGACAAGAGAGTGAAATCCATTTCTCCAGAATCCAGTGTTGCTCAGAACAATTTCTGGTAGCTTTTTCTTCCCGAGCTGTGTTTATCCTTGATGGCAGCAGGTCTAATGAGCATCACATTCCCCAAAGCCTTCTCCAGCAATAAACCCCCCTTGCTGGGTGGCTCTTGGCTGCTCCCAGCAGCCAACAAAGCCTTCTGGACTCTGGCACGTGTTTCTATTTTAGAGGCTGAAAACTTCACCTTCCCTCTGGCTGCCTGAACAGCAGAGGGGCCTGAGTGCAGAGCCCAGCAGGGTTTAGCCTCTGAACTTGGCTAAAACCAGGAGCATGCTCCAAACTCAGTTCTAGTGGGACACAGGGAGCTGTTTGCAGCAGTTTTCCTGCATTTTTAGCAAGGTAGCCGATGGTTGGTGCTCTGTGCTGGGCTTAGCCTGTCCTTACATCCCCCAAACCACACAGAGGCTGCTGAGTTCCCCAAGCTACTCCCTGGGATCCCAGGAGGACTGAATCCAAAATTCCCCATTCCTGGAAGTACTCAAGGCCAGGCTGGATGGGGCTCTGAGCAACCTGGGCTAGTGGGAGGTGGCAGGGTGGTTGCAACGAGATGATTTTTAGGTCCCTTCCAAAACCCAAACCATTCTGTGATTCTATAAAAATCCTCTTTTATCACTCCTGTGTTAGAGCACCAGTTGGTGAAAAATCATGCAAGTCTTAGGGTTGGAGCTTTGAGGGCCACAGAATTCGGGTTTTGACCTCTTAGTTTTCCTAGCCCAGCACACAGGAGCCAAATCCTGCCTCCTGTTTTCCCCAACGCACCCATTTTCCTGCCTGGATCATCGGGATGGGTGGAAATGGCTCCAAGTGCCTTCAGCTGGGCTTAATCACTTTCCCTTCGTGACACCCAGATGATCAGAGGAAGAGATTATCAGCCACTTGCATTAGCCAGAGAAACCAGGAGAGGGATTTACCAGGGAAAACAACTGAGTTCACTACAACACACGAGATAAACGGAGCTACTTCCTTCCCTGGGATGTTAAATTTGCTTAATGAGCCTTGGCAGTCAATCAAGGTTTAGCCCTGCCTGCATAAGAAACTCTTCTCTGCTGATGTTCTCCACTTCTTTTCCATCACCTGAGCACCTTCATTTGTACCTAAGTGGCTGCAAAGCCTGAAAGGGAACAGGTTTTGGTACCTGACTGGAAACACCCTGAGAAAAACCCCATTCTTTTACTTGCAACAGAAAGGTTTTAACCATAAGGTTCTTGGAGAATTAGGGAAAATTGCTACGTAAATAAATAGATCTATTTTGTGGCAACTCCTTCTCCAACCTCATGAAATTTTTCATTAAAAGAGGGACGGTACCTGCTCTGGATGTTTTTCAATAAAAATAGCCTTGGAACCGCCTGTCTTCTCAGGGGGATAGTCAGGAAACCTGCCTGTGATATGCCTGTGGGAGAAACAAAAGTGGAAAAGGAATGAAAATTCATCATTTTTCACCTGGTTGATAAAGATGTTAGATAGCAGGGAAGCTTCTTATGGCAGTGGCTTTTTGTCCTGTAAATTAATTAAAACAGTCACCAAACCATGTTTCTTATCCCATGGTCCATCAAAAACTGCAAATTTCTAGGGAAATTCCTAGGATTGCAGATTCCTTCCTAGCTGAGAGATGTAGATTAAAGTGGAAGTGTCCAAGGCCAGGTTGGACGGGGCTTAGAGCAACCTGGGATAGAGGAAGGTGTCCCTGCCCATGGCAGGGGGTGGAATGGGATGAACTTTAAGGTCACTTCCCACCCAAACCATTCCGGGATTCCATTATTTTATGTTCACAGCCCAACTCTCTGCTTTCAACGTCCAGCTCTTTATTTTAGAGGAGAGTTATTTTGCTTAAATCAGGTTTTAATCTGCAAGATCCAGTCTGTATTTCCACGTGGGGATTACCACTCTCACATTTCCAGTGGACTGGACGGTGATGGAAGCTGGGAAGGGGCAATGAGTGGCTTTGTGGGAAGGTTTCATGGATAACACAGGGAGCTTCCAGACCTTTCAGAAAAAGCTTAAAAGATACAGATAAGAACTTCAGCCCAAAGGCCATTTATACTGATAAGACCCTTTAACTTCTTTCCCTTTTGTTGAATTTTGGAATATATCTTTAAGATTTTCTGTTTGTTTGGTAACATCAGGAAGGTTTTTCTGTTCCAAAGAAAATTCTGACAGTGCAGAAAAACCCTCGTGCTACTTTCAAACAGCACGGTAATGTTTCCTCTAAATGAAATTAAATTTCCCTGGAGAAGAAAAGAGCTCAGAGAAGTCAGCATGATTCCTAAAAATTGCTTTCAATTTTTAAAAACAACTGGTACCTT
This sequence comes from Picathartes gymnocephalus, assembly GCA_013390045.1. Lineage (NCBI taxonomy): Eukaryota > Metazoa > Chordata > Aves > Passeriformes > Picathartidae > Picathartes > Picathartes gymnocephalus. The sequence continues at coordinate 72,296 of WEKY01015081.1, forward strand.
AGGGGACTTTCCTAGGCTGCTGTTAAGCTGCAGGCTCAGTTTTAAGCTGAGATCCTTGCAACAGAGCATCTGTTCTGTTTCTGGAGCACCACGTGTAGGGTTGGGATTTCTTGCTGGTATTCATGAAGCACCAATTAGGACAGAATCAACAAACATTCGTCTGTGCTTGGGAGCACTGTCTTGTTCAACAATTACAAGTTCTCTATGCAAACAGATGCAAAGCCTTGGTCACTGCATTCCCACAAACCAGCCTGCACCAACAAAGGGCTGTCATTGTTAGTGTGTTTTTAAAAAATCCATTTACAATGGGATTTTGGCCTCAAAAACCTGCATAATCTATTACTTAATGTTCCATTTTTTACAAACAGCCAGAAAATGGCTCAATTTTATTGTAAATGCAGCCTTAAATGCTGCTACAAGTCTGGTTTACAGTAAAAAGTTCCCCAAAATCTGTTCTTGAGGCTGTTGCTACTTCAGTGCCAGCTGGGAGGAAGGAAAGGCAAACGCACTGTGGGTGAAGAATCAGCTGGGAGCCCACTGAACCTGACATCAGGGCCAGCTTCCAATATTTATTAATGTTACCTTTGGTATTTGTACTCCCTTTTTCATTTCTAAATCATTTACAGCTCTTGGAGATGGTGGAGGGTTGGAATTAGATTATTTTTAAGGTTCCCTCCAACCCAAACCATTCTGTGATATTTACCTTTCGGTGTATGTGATGAGTATATCTGAGTGCTGTAGAAATTCCACTATATCCTGAAATTGGGAAGGGTGTTCTGGTTTATAATCTGTATTTTCTGTGTGATTCTTTTCCTCTGAGCTGGTGCAGTTGTTTGGGGTGATGTGGCTCCTCTCACCTTTTTTTTTTTGTAGCACCTACAGCAGGTGCTTGTGTCAAAAAATGAAGTGAGGGGAAAGAGGGTCAGGCATTTACTGAGCAGTCAGGGGTAACTGGGATTTTCTGGTTGAGGGCAATGCAGGATGTGATTTTCCACGGTCATCAGTGACCTGGGAGTACCAAATGTTTTGATGTTCTAATTCTTCCAGGGCATCTGCTTTTTTCTTGAGCGTATCTGTTGCTGTCTGATGGTCTGGAAGCAGCACTCCTAAATCTTATTTCCCTACCCACCCTCTTGTGGGTTTTCCTCTTTCTCTTCTAGGTTGAGATGACCACAACTTCAATCTTGCAATGCCTGGGAATTCACATGCATGACCCTGATAGGCAAATTCCTCCCTTTATGAAACCCTCTGAGTTCAGAGGTTAAACCAGGGATTCATTTGGCCTGTAAATCTGCCCAGAAAAATGTAGCCATTCATCTTCCTGGTCAAAAGTCCACTTTAAGTGTAATGAATCTCCATTTTCATTCCCCCTTCACTTTCTGGCAGCATTCTACTCAGAGCCATCACAATGGGTCGTCTCATGCATTTGTCTTAGGATGTTAATTTGGATTCCACTGGACCTGAATTCTTTGGTTTGCAGTTGGAAACACCAGGATAAAATGAGCAGCCAGAGAAGCTGTGGCTGCCCCATCCCTGGATGTGTCCCAGGCCAGGCTGGATGGGGCTTGGAGCAGCCTGGGACAGTGGAAGGCGTGGGGTGGGACTAAATGAACTTGAAAGTCCCTTCTAACCCAAACCACTCCATAATTTTAAATTATTATGTCTTTGTGCCATCAGATAAGCTACACATCATCCATGGCTCTAGAGGGTCCCACCAGGCACGTCCCATGAACAGCTCTTGAATTAGGAGGAGGTCCCAAAGACTGTGGAGTGATTTTGAGCTTGCTTCACAATAATATTTGTTCAAATAACTTTTAACCACCTTTTGAAACTTCCTAGAAACACTGAAGTATTGATGATTAGAGGCAATAATGGGGTAAGAAAATGAACCCAGATGATGCAAGAAGTTGCTCCCAGCTGGAGCCCCAGCAGGCTGCTTTGTTTAGTGGGAAGTGTGGAGGGGAGCTTTGTGGTGGGAATCCTCCCTGGTTCCGCTGTTGATGGGGAGAGGAGAACGTAAAAAGCTTAAGCTCTTGATAACAGGAGCATTAGAGTGTGTAATATATTTGAAAGACATGGTACATGTCAGAGACACCTAGATCCAAGTCAGGACTCTGTGAATCTGTTACTTATTACTGTCTCAGCATTTGCAAGGGGAAAAAAATATCCAATTGTACTTTTCCAGCGTCTCATAAAAATGTGTAAATGCCAGACCTGGAAGAAGCAACTCCTATTTTCAGTGTGATTGCTTCAGTGGGAGTGCTGACAACGTGTTAAGCACTGCAAGCGAAAGCAGCAGCAAATTGTCCCGGATTTCTCAGGGAGGACGCAGCTCTAGTAAAACCAATTGCCTAAAGGAACAAATGAAGTTTATAAAATCTCTTGGTGGGACTAGACTCCGGGGCTGAACAGAAGTAAATAAGGTGAGAAGGAAGGACAGGGCTAGGAAGAAACCTCCTCCTCGGGAGACAAACCCCAGCAGCAGCTCAGGGAGGCCCTTACAGCCTCAGGAGCCCAAAAAAGCTGCAGGCAGGGAGCTGAGGATGGGTCCTGGGGGTGACCTGCTCCTTGTTTTCTGTTCCCAGGCACTGAACAGCAGCCTGAGTTTGGGAGCTGTGCTTGCACTGCTGCAAATCACAATGAGGAGCGCCAGAGTTCACAGCAGGCAAAAAGAGCCTTCTCCGGGTCAGAGCCACTGCTTTAACACAACTGCTAAAGGTTTCTGTGCTGAGGAGGGTGCTGTTGAAGAAGGGACCTTTAGAAACTGGGGTATGTGAGAAATCCATTACTTTTCTGGAAAGCAGTGAAATCCTGTCAACGGAAGCAGAGCATGGGTTTGGAAAACAGCTTTACAGAAAAGCCATCTAATGGGGATGAATGGGGGCCCTAAATCTGAATCAGAGCAGTTCAAGTGGAAGAATAAAGGGACGAACAAGGATGGAGGGGTGAAAAGATATGATCTTGCACTCCCAGCTGAAAAAGAGAAGGATGTGATGAGGTTTTTGTGCTGTTTCTCAAATTACATTGTGTTCTCTGGTTCACTGTTACTGCTCCAAACCTATTCCTCTTACAATAACTCAGACCTGTCAAGTGTAATTGAAAAAGAATGATCTTTTATGGTCTGCAGTGCAAAACCTTTTGTCTCTGATCTGTAGCAAAGAGTTCTGGCTCTTCTGGGCTCAATATTTGTTACAGCACAAACCCCACGTAAATGTCCAAGTTTTAACTAGGTTCAAATGGTTCTTTAATGTCTCCAAATCACCACCAGACTGGGACAAGTCGATTTGATTGGCAGGCTCTGCTCAGCCCTGAATGCTGTGGCACCTCCATTCTCACCTGTAAAATAAATTCTTTGTCGGAGAGATGACCCTACATCGTGCTTGTCTCATTTGCTGCTTCCTCCCTTCCAAGTTTTAAGAGCTTCAATTATTATTTTTTTTTAAAGTGTTTTCTCTCTATTCCACATTGCTCAGGGATGGTTATAGTTAGGGCTAAATATGGCTTTTGATTTATGAGAACACACCATTGATTTAAACATTTGGTCTGGTAATAGACTCAACAAGTTCCTACCTACCCTGTTCTCTGGTGTGGTTTTACATGTGTTATTCTTTCTTTTTGGCCATGGCTTCTCTAATTGCTAATTGCATAAAAGGCCTTGTCAGGCAAAATAAATTGTTCTTTGGAGGAACAAGAGTGTTTAACTCTTCTCAGGGGAAGAAAGGATGTGGGCTGTGTACAGAAGAGGAGGCATGAATGATGGTGGAGGCTCTGAGTGCAGGGACAGAGGGTGTTCTGTGCAGAAAAGGGACACAAAGAAAGAGGGGGGAGTTCTTTAAAGAAATAAAACCCTAATCAGTTTTGTAATTCTTGCCTATTTCTGTAATCCCACCTGGTATGGATTCTCTCAGACTGCTTAAACAGCAGTGCTAGTTTATTTTAGGCGTCCTTGCTGCGGTGGTTTTTTCTTTCCTTTTGTGTGTGCACTCTCTTTAGCTCTTTGAAAATCACTTCCAGCAAAAATAACCTGGGCAAACACAGAATTACTTATAAAGCAAGATTGATTTCCACGGGTTTCTTATCATCTTTAATGAGTTTGGACACAGACATTACAACTGATGTTTTATCTCAGGTCCTGATCCTCCCAGTGTTTGCTTGTACGTGTGCTTGTTATGCGTGGAAGCATTTCAGTGCAGGGTAATTGGAGGATCAGAAACTTCATTGTTCTGCATAAATACTCAGCTTTGAAAATGGAAGATCAAGTGTTGTGAGGCCAACAATGTGCAAGGAAAAGCGTTCCCATGGAGGAGTGGGGATGCAAGGTTTGTGGGGAAAGGTGATATCCTTTATTATAGTAACTATCATAATTAGAATGGTCTTTTGGGTCCCCAGTGCCTGCCTTAGATCCGAAATGGGAGAAGAGAACTTCAAAGCCAAGTAATAGTTGGGAAGAGTTGTTGGAGGGGACAGACCTAAATGAGGAATGTGGTAATTCTCCCTGATAGTTTTATTACATGTGGTGTTGCTGGCCAGGAAAGGTAGACCTTTGGCTGACCCAGTGCAGTTGTTCATAAGCTGCTTGAGTTCTTACAGGGAAAGAATCTGTTCTGCTTTGTCATAAAGTTATTACCTTTCCAAGGATCCGTCTGGTCTTTTAGGGATAGCAGTAAGTAATTAGTGGAACGGAAGAATGGGAATCTCTTTTCCCTTTCAGGTGGGCTGGGGCATGAGCTTTCTCTGCCAGGACTCCTGGTTAGGATGATTCCTGCTGTGAAAACCACGAGGGAAAATGATGTTTAAAATTATTTTTTTCCCTTCAAAATTCTGACAAATCATTCCTGGTTTAAAATGGCAATAGGTTTCTCTCCTTGAGATAATTGGAGGCATGGATGGTAGCACTGCAAATTACTCCTAGGTTTTTGAATGGGAATAAAAGGCAGCTTGGGCATGAATAATGCCAAAGAAAACCAAAGAGACTTATTCTTCCAACATTAGCTTAAGTTAAAAGAAAACCCGCTATAATCAGACGAAAAATTTTGTAATACTGACACTCATAAAATGTTCTGGTGCTCGGATTTTGCATGTCCCTCCACACACTCAAAAAATGTTGCCCGAAGTTTTCTCAGAGCTCACATTTGAATTAACTGAGGACTGGGAGAAATCACATCCTGACTGATATAACCAAACTGCTTTGCAAGAGCTGGTACCAACTAAGCTGTGCTGCAGGCTCAGACAAACCTAGAGGACACTAAATGTACCCACCACGGCATGCAAATGGGAAGGAGATTAAAGGGACAGGAAAGCAGATCTCTGGAAGGTTATTTAGGGTTTTTTGGTTTGACTCCTGCAGTGCAGAACTCCTGGTAAACCTGGTGTGAGGTGTGGAGTAACACTGAAAGCATCTCCTGGTGGATCTAAGGACACCTGGATGTCCCATCCCTGCCCCAGGAGGCAACACTGACATCCAGCACCTCTCCCATGCTTGGTTTTCCAGCTCTGAAGTTCCTTGAGTGCGTTTCCTTCTGGTTTGGAGTTGTTGACCATCCTGTGTTCAGCAGAGCTGCATTCCTCCAGGGGCTGTCTCCAAGGATGAAGGGCTGCTCTCCCTTTTTCCCAGTCTGGCTGTCCCCAGGCTTGTTTCCAGTGGCAGCTCCCTGCTGCCTGTCCCCAGCCTTTGGAGGAATGCGGTGCTGTGGGGGAGAGCAGGGTGAGCAGCCCTTCCTGAGGAGGCAGAGCTGCCCCCAGGGACTGCTCCAGCTCTGGCTGATGGAATAACGAGTGCTCTGGAGAGCACAGCTCCCATTAAACTCTCATCTGGTTTGATTTTCTCCTATCTTCCCTGTCTTCTCTTCTTTAAAAATACAGAAGCTGGCTCAAAGAAACACCAGGTCAAATTCTCCATGCGTTTACTGAATTCCTTACCTTTGGTCAGCTTCTCCTGCCAGCCCAAACCTGACTCAAATTTGGCAGAATTTCCAGTGCTCAGCATTGAACTTAAGAGACTGAAACAATTATGGGCAGTTTTAAGCAAGATTACTTTAACCCAGACTAGAAGCTTTGTGAGAATAGTTTTCCTGCAGAGTCAGCCAGAGGGAATCAAGAGCACTTTATTAACACAATATGAATCCTGTAAAGAGAAAAATAAAGCATGCCATTTTTTTTTCCTAGCAAGGCCAGCCAAAAGAAATAACTCGCCCTCCAACATCACAAGTTTCTTTGGGATTTGGAGTGAAACGGAGTATAAGAGAGCATTTTGTTTGATGGGATTTGTTTATGAGAAATTCGAGCAATTATTTTTGCTTCTTAGAAGTCAAGGTGGACCAAAATGCATCCCTACAGGAGGGGAAGAGGGCTCTAACCTGGCTGCTTTACCCTGCTTTGCCATGGCCCATCACTTAAAACTGAAGATAATGCAGTGCTCTTGGGGCATGTCAGCCTCCCTGCGTGTGCTGTGCAGCACGGACACCCTTCTTATCTGCCTGGAAAATTGGGAATGGGAGCCTGGAATGAGCAGAGAAGCTTTGATCCACCCTTTTTTTCAAGACTAGAATAGACAGAAGAGCATATAAGAGTTATATGGTGATTATTCAACCCTGCTTGTGGGTAAATGGTGGGATTTTCATTGGGATTTTCATTGATGTGATTTCTTCAGTGTGATGAAGATGGATGGATCTGAGGTGGCATCAGAGGTGCCATCAGACACATTTCAGTAGCTCTGTCTCTGTGGTATCAGTGCAGAAATACAAACCAGGCTGGCATAACTCATTTTTTGCCTCTCTGGATTAAAATGCTCTTCAGCCACTGTGTCATGGCTGTGCCACCCGTGGATCAGTGTGCCCCTGACCTGCTGCCTGCCCATGATTTAACTTGGGGAGTTTCCAAAGGACAGAGTGTGACCAGGTTCATCGGGCATTGCGTCACTGCTTGGGAGAGTGGCTTGAGAATCCATTTAAAACTGGAATCACTCTTTGCAGCTAAGACTGAACTGCCTTGAAAAGCACTTGTGATGCAGCAGGGAAATGTCAGTGGGGAAAGAGAAGCTGAACATGGCTGAAGTTTTTATGAATGTAACTGCTTTCTCTTTCACTGCTCAGAATCCCAGAATGGGTCAGGTTGGAAGGGACCACAGTGAGGGCATCTGGTGCCACCTCCCTGCTCCAGCAGGGTCATCCCAGAGCATCTGGCACAGGATTGTGTCTGGACAGCTCTGGAATATCCCCCGTGAGGGAGACTCCGCACCTTCTCTGGACACTCTTCACTGCTCAGTCACTGCACAGCAGAGAAGTTCTGCCTCCTGTTCCTGTGGAACTTCTGGGCATCAGTTCCTGCCTGTTCTCATGTCCCATTGCTGGGCCCCATGGAGCAGAGCCTGGTCCATGCTCTGGCACCCACTCTTTGGAGATTTATACACATTACAGAGGCCCCCTCTCAGCTGTGTCTCCCCTTGAGGAGCCCTCACTCCCTCAGCCTTTCCTCGTCAGAGGTTCTCCAATCCCTTCATCACCTCTGCAGCCTCCTCTGGACCCCCTCTAGGAGCTCTCTCTTGTTCTGAGGAACCCAGAACTGCACACATCATCCCGGATGTGCCTCAAAGGGCTGAGCAGAGGGGCAGGATCACCCCCTGACCTGCTGGGATCCCGTTGACCTTCTTGTCGCCCAGGGAACACTCATGGCTCAGGGACAGCTTCTTGTCCACCAGGGCCTTGTCCACTTGAAGAGATCTCTTTCTCTGTGGTTGGTGTGAAAGCATAAATGAGCTATTTAATGATAAATCTGAGGCAATTTCATGCAGGTAAATTTTTTCCATATTCATCCCAATTGGCTTGTGTAGCCTTATTGGAGTAAATCCCCATCAGGTGTACACAGAGTGTAAAAGCAGGGAAAAAGAGAGAATGTTGCAGAATCCATCCATAAAATTAGAGATGTTTACATTCCTGGCCAATGCTAATAACCAAAGAGCTCTCTAGAAGGAAAAATAACTTACAGTATCTACTTTGGCATTCAAAAAGTGTGGGAAAAGACAAGGAGAAACATTCCAGATGAGCTCAGCTCTAAGCCAGGCATGGTATTAAGAGCAGCCATTTATCAGGAGTTTGAGCTCAAAACCCCAGTCATCCATGCAGTCCAAGAAACACACTGTAATGCCTGGAGATGCCAAGTTCCTTAACTCTCACCTTTTTAGTTTTGGGAGAGGAAAATTGGAGTGTTCTAGTCCTGTACCTGTTTGCTTTGGTGGCTCTGGTGCATGATCTACAGCCTCCCGAAATTGGCTCGAATTGTGCAGACTGATAAGAGTTGAAAACCTTTTGCATCTCCAAATGCCTGAATCCTTCTGCACATTACTCAGCGGGATACACTCAGATTTAATCAAAAATAAGCAGAAAGTGCAGCTCTTTATTATTGTTAATTTAAATGATGGCTTAATAATGTGCTTTTAAATAATTTCTTTGGTAGACGGGGTCAGGGCTGCTGAGAGCTGCTGGCAACGTGGCAAAGAGGCTGGAGAATAGAAGGGATATTCTCTGGGAATGTGGAGCTGGAGCCTGCTCTTGGAAGAAGCAGAGAGCCCAAACACAGGTAATTTCCCCAAAGTGGAGGAACAGGCAAGGTGGGAAGCGCAGTTTGCAGGCGAGCCCTGCAGGGCAGCTTTTTCAGTCTTAGAGCTCTTTTGTGTTGTTTCCCAGGCCTGGAGATGTGACTGTGTTGCTTCACAGGCCTCTCCAGAGGATCAGCTGTCTGGAATGGCCTCACTGCAGGATAGCAGAGCTCCCTCAGGCAAAGGATGGGAAGATGAGGCTTGGGCAGGAAGGGAATGCAGGCACCCAGGTGGGAGAGGCTGCAATCAGCCACTCCCACTCCTTCCCAGGCTTCCCAAACTGCCAACCTTGCAACAGACAGGAGCAAAACCCGCCTGTTAGATGTGATTTCCCAGGAGGGGATGGAAGCTGGAAGGATATTTTGGGCGTAGAGTTACCCCCTGTGCAGCAGCTCTGAGAGCTGAGCCCGTGATGGGAAGCACATGGAAGCACATGGCACAGCTCCGGCTCTGGAATTCGCGCCCTCGGAGCAACTGTGGTTTGACTTGGAAAGCTTTGAGGCCTCCTGCAGCCTTTAACTTCCATCCATGCTTTAAACCAGCGTCTTCAGAATCGGTTGGTGGGTTAGAGATGCTTTCCAAAAACAAAAAAAACCTGGGAAGAGCTGTTTTCGCTGTGTGATGGGAACACAGAGCAAGAGTAAACTTCCTTTCCAAGCCACCAAAGGATTACTGAGTCAGTCAGGGGCTCTGGGAAGACAGAGGGGAGTATTTGAACAGATTTCAGGGCCAGGCAGTTTCCTGCTATTCCATAAATGTCTCAGGAAATATGAACCAGCTCTTTTATGGTTCTACAGCCTTTGCTCAAACCATAGGATCACGGGATAGTTTGGGTTGGAGGGACCTTAAATTTCATCTCATTCCCTACCTTGGGAAGGGACACCTCCCACTGTCGCAGGTTGCTCCAAGTCCTGTCCAGCCTGGTCTGGAACACTTCCAGGGATGGAGAAAGTCAAACAAATTTGTATTTGGTACAAGATCTTACTGATTTAGTTATTATTACTGTTGGTGTAGCTATTTTGTACAAGTAGAGCCTAAGAAGACCCACTAAACTCCCTTATATGCTATTAAATGTCTTTTATTCAGCTTAGGATGATCCTAAGTCTGCCTGACACAGCACACAAACCATAATAGCTGGGTGTTTTTAGAGTAAATTACTATAAATAATTAGAATTTCTGTTGTCTCTGCATAGGACTGAAATGCAGCATGACTTAAAAGCCCTGGACTCTGACCTGGATAATAAAAACAACCTGCTTGATGGAGTCTGACTAATCTCCCCTGCACTGAAATTCCCAGTAAAACTGAAACACATTGGCTCTGGAAGGAATGGATGCGACTCAGGTTTCAGGCAAGTTCTTGCTCTGCCCACAGAAATATTGTCACCAAACCTTTTCAGCCTTGAATCCAAGTACAGGGTTTGTTGGACAGAGCAGCTTTAAGGTGAATTTTGCCCTGGGGAGAGCTTCCCTAGGTGCTCACCACAGTGCCCACCTAGCAGAGGAGCAGCCTGGTGCTCTCGAGGGAAATAATCAACTCAACTAAAAGAAAAGCTTTGTCTCAGGTGCCCTTGCCATATTTCCCAGCCCTGGGCTTGCAGTCAGTGTTCTGCTGTCACCTAGAGCCTGTCCCAGCTATTCCACCATGGAGATCCTGAGGTTTGGGGGATAACCTGCTCCTGTTGCCTGTGTCCTTCTTCCCTCAGCTCCTCCTCGTTGTGTTTGCAGTGTCAGCCTGGAATTTTCTCTGCCAGATGATGCAAGACTCCTGGGGGTGGAATTCACTTGGAATTCAGCACTTCAGGAACTCATCAGCAGCCTGTTCAATAATCTTGTTGGCACACTGGAGCCACAGTGCCTTGAATCAGCCTTATATTCCATCAGACATTCCACTGCTGTGGTCCTCAGGGTGCAAACCTGGGAAAACCCAGTGCCAGTGAAAACAGGGAAACAACTGGATTTCAGAATTAAATATATCCCTCTTCTCTTGGGAGAAAGAATAACAGGCTGGCATCCACAGCCACGTTCCCAGCCATAACTTGATTCCTTCATCTTCTCCAAGTCAAATCTGGCTTCTTGGCAGTGAAGCCTTTTTTTAAATATTCACCTGAACTTGCTGCCGTAGACATTTGGGAACTGCTCTTTTGTCTTTGCCTTGGAAACACTTCATATTTTCTGTCAGTCTTTGGTCCTAACTGTGTCTATCTATCAAAATGGTAACTCATAGGGGTTTTTTCCCCCCAGTTTTATTCCTCTTTCATCCCTCCTCTTCTGATTCTGCCTCTCCAGCTCTCATGGCTGTTTCTGCTATCCCTTTGCTCTGCTTGTGTCAGTCCATGCCACGGTTCTTTTTTACCCCACTTGCTTCCTTTCTTCTTTGCATTCTACAGAGCCAAGGCTGAAAATGCCTTTCCCACCTCCTCTCCTTGCTTCTCCAAAGAGATCCATCTGTGGAGCAAGGCCTGTAGCTTGGGAGCCACTGCTCTGTGCTTCGTGCTCGTTTTTATTCTTCTTAGTTCTGAGCTTTTCCTTAGTCTTTCTCTTCCCAGAATATCCATTAAACACCTCTCCTCTGCCAGCCACTGGCTCTTCAGTGCTTCTGCCAGGCACCAGTGGGACTCCTGGCTCTTTTTTCTTTGCCTGTTTCTCGTTTCTGTATCCCAGCAGATCTTTGCTTGTTGGAAATGGGGAAGTGGGGAAAATTGGTTCTTCCTCCTGCTCTGTATTAACTTGCTGGAGAAGACACCTCTCCCTATCACAGTGGAGTGAAATAATAGCTGGGCTGGGTCTCTTCCCCTTCCCCTTGGGATTCATTCCCTTCTTCCTTTCTTTCTTTCTCATTGATTAGGGCCACATTCTGCTGGTTAGACCAAGATCAGATGGCAGAGCAGGCTCCCCTGGGCCAAGCCTAGTAGGTACCTAGCAGGATTCCTGAAAGAGAAACCAGCTCCGAGGTGAACATCAGGCCCCAGTTATCAGTGTTAAACACCCCACTGCTCTGTTCCTGCCTTCAGAAACCCAGCCTGCTGTGTTAGGACTCTGCTTGAGAAAGGAAGAGAGGAGGACAGCAACTTAACACACCCACTGAACAGGCACAGCCTGCAGTATTTTCCAGAAAAAAAAAAAAAAAAAAGCCCAATCCTGCCTTTCAGACGTGTAGAGCTGTATTATAACAAGCTGCTGGCAAGTGTGAGTCCCTGGGTGCCACTGATGTTTGTGTCTGTGTGAGTATCTATGACAACAAATAAACCTAATGGCTGGGAAGTGTCCTTGGGAATCTCAGTGCGGGGGGTTGCTGCATTAGGTCGGGAACGCTTTGCATTTTCAGACTTTTAATTCCTAAGTATTATGGAGATGGGTATGAAGTGCTTTAGGAAAATGAATGAATTAGTCACCAGATTTTATTTTTCTTGTGTGCAAATGGGCCAGCTCAGACTAATGCTATTTACTTTAGCTGATTCCAGACTTTTGGATGTATAAAGGAGTGAATATTTTTAGGAGCTTTAATTCTAAGCAGGAGGCTTAGCCTCAAGGTCGGTGGACTGTGGGTATCTGTGGGTCACTTGCAGCCATTTGAAGAAGGTAGAAAAGGGAATCTATCCTCAGTTTGTTGTAATGGTCAGTTTTGCTTCTAGAGTGCTACGAATCAAAAAGTGGGAAACCTGGAGTTATCCTACAGAGCAGTGATCAGGATGCATCTGTAAGAATGCATCAGTATAGTTAAAGGCATAATAATTAAGCTAAATAAATGAAAATGTCTAAGTGGACCCATCCTTTTTGCTCACAGGATTTCGAACAAGGAGTTTTATCTTTCTCTTTGGTCCTCGTGCCTTTTGGAACAGAAATGTCTCTGCTATCCCTGTAAAAATCCACAGTCTTGCCTTTGGTCTACAGCTGAAAATGACAGAGACAGAAACTGGGCCAGGAATGGGATGGGGAAAAAGGAAAGCCTTTTTTGGGCAAAGTGATTTGGGAGCAAGCAGGTTGAGGAGGAAAGTGGAGGAGGAGAGCCTGGTCTGTAGAAGAACAGTGTTCATTGTGGCTTTGCTGATGTGAGGCTGTTGGGACCTGAATGAGCTTTTAGTGTTGCTTCTGCATAATTAATGTGCAAGTGTGGCAAGAGGTGTGCAGTGCAAATCCTGCCTGATGGAGGGGTGAAGATTAACTCACAAATGCTTGAAGTTCTGAGCATTCCTGCAAAATATGCTGAATTAAAACCCCATCCCAGGTAGAAAGCCCAAAGTGCCAGGGCACTGAAATGCTTTTTCCCTGATTTTGGACTGGTGAACAGCTCAGGGAACAAGACTTTGTGATTCTGCCTGGCTGCAGAAAAGGCTCAAAACCAACAATGTCTTATTCTGTGAATCCCCCTAGGAAGTCAATGGGAGTCTGTTTAGAATGAGGACAATTAAATAACATCAGTGACCCTCTTTTCAGTGTATGCAAAACTTCTCAGGGGAAGAAGAGATCAGTCAGGGAAGATCCCCAAGGACTCTGTGATCTGACATACCTGAGTGTGTATCTGGAAGGGAATCACAGTATTTGGAAAGCTGGTGACGATGTGCTTGTGTGCAGCATTGGTGCACTTGGTGATTAAATAAGAGTTCATGAGGATGACTTGTTATGTTGAAAACCCCTTGGGGAGCTTGATTTGCACCTGTGATGTTTTAAGAATCTTCTTTTCATTCCTTAGAAATTTGGACAGTTGAATGAGCAACACCCAGGACTGCAAAGAGCCCTTTGCATATGTTTTCAATCCCTGCACAAAGGTGGCAATCTTATATAGAAGTGTCAAACTGACAGACAACAAATCTCAGAGTTTGTGGTGATTTGGAAAGCAGAACCAGTGATCTTATCAATGCCTCTCTGGAGGAGTGACACCAGAGTTCAAGTGGTCCTGCTGTTTCAGATACCTGCCACCAAAATTTATCTATGTGTGGGAAATGGATGAATCCAGGGGCTTCCTGCTGGTCCCCCCCAAAGCCATGGAGCAGCCTCCATTAATGTCAGCACACTCATAAATTCTGAGTTTGCACTGAAGGAGGCAACTCCTGCCACTGCACAGAAGCTTCCAGAGGTGTCCCCTGCCTCCTGTAAATCCATGGACACCCAGTAAAGTAGATTAACTGCAGATGGACTTCATAACAGCTGTCCCCTCTGGAATTGGAGGGGTTCACACTTTTATAAAGATGACAGCCTGGTGTTCCTATAAGCAAGGAAGGCCTGAAGGGGTTTTTTGTTGTTGTTTTGTTTTAAATGGCTTTCAGGTTAGGTAGCTGATTCCAATGGATGGGAAAACAGGTTGCAGAGCTGTTGGCTCCAATCTCCCCCCATCATAAACAAATAATCCTCTTGTTTCTGATAACTTATTTCCCCTCCATTAAAGGAACCCGGTGGGTTATTTGCTTTGGTTCAGTCCTCCCCTGAGCCAGTGGTGCATTTGCATTCCATTCCCTTGCTCCCTCCAGCCCTAAAGATGCCTGCCAAAATTAGTCAACAGATAACCACTCAGGGGAAGCTTTTAAGAAAGTGTTAGGAAAGGCTTGAACATTGCCCATTAATGTTTACAGCTCCTAATTATGTTAATTAATCAGTCTTGGAGGTTGTCTCAGGCAGGAGCCCAAAGGCAGGATTTCAGTTCCCACAGATGTACTTTCAGTGCCTGCCATGGCTCTTGCAGTGAGGAGCTCAGCACGCTCTGCCTGCCAGGATATTTATGCTGGGTCCTGGACAGGCTTTGCTGGGCTGTTCCTGCTGGATTTTGAAACTCCCAGCATCTGGGAGCAGGCTGAGCTGTGCCTGTGAACAGGAGAGGGATGTTCAATGGAAGCTGTCCCTGCAGAAGGGCCTTTCGGAAGGGGAGAGAGGCACTCAGAGAGCACCCTGCACCAGCACTAATTGTTGGGATACAGGGATTACTGCCTTGGCAAAACCTGGAATTGCTGGATCTGTGAGAAAACAGAGGTGAAACTACTGATAGAAAAACCCCCAGGCATTGCCTCTTCTAATCATGTTTCTTTACTTTTGCAGAAAGACCAAATGTTTGGGCAGAGGACACCCAAAGTTGTGCTGTCCTCTTTCAGAGCTTCATTTCCATAATTCAGAGCTTGTCTTCACTCTCCTGAGGAAAACCAGAAGATCTGGATGAGAGACACAACCTTGCAGAGGGATTCAGAAGGAGAATCTGTTTCGTGGTATTCCTGGAAGAATTTGGTTTGTGTAAGCTGCACAAAGTAAAAGAGGGGGCAGGAGAAGATACATTCAACTACAGTGAACAGGTGAGGACAGGAGAAAATATGGTTTGGACACAGATCTCTTTCTAATTTAGTTCAGTTCATCCTCATCTGGTGGAATTAGGAGACAATCACTTATTTATCCCCATATTTTTACCAGGAGCTCACAGTTGCTCCTAGCTGATAGGTTTTTCTCCCCAGTGGAATGTCACTTGCAAGTGGTTTGTGAGGGTGTGACAATCCTTTAATGATGACAGGGAAAACAAGTAATGACAATCTTCATTAGGTGAAAAGAGAATGGTTCTTCATCCATCTACAGATGGCTCTTGTGGGCACATCTCCTCTCTGTGCTGAATATCAAGTGCAAATACCAAAGTGGCATTTTTTGGGTAGGTTCCTACAGCAGGAATGCCTCTGCAAGCGTGGCAGAGAAGAAGGGAATGGTTTTTCCAGACTAACAGGGCATTGTATGGAAAGAGGCCTGTGGTCAAGGGGCTGGGGATGTCTCTGGTTGTGTTCCAAGGCTCTTCAGGCTGGAGCTTGCTCTTGGACAGCTGTCTCCTGGAGTGACTCGTGGCACCAAACCTGGTTTTTAAGCACCTTTCCCATCAGCTGTTCCATGAGTGGCTGCCATATTGCAATCCATGCTCCTGCGTTGCTGGGAAAGCTCTGCTGGCAGGCTGGGCTCAGCCAGATGGGACTGGAAAGCCACGTGGGCCCGGATGGATTCGGAGCCACGATTCCTTGGAAGCAGAGCGGAGGGGGTGCTGCTGTTGGCACTGCTGAGGTGCCATCCCTCTCTGTCCTGTTGGCCAGGCTTCACTGCTGATGGATTGCCTGGCAGCTTCACCACTGAATCCATAAAAAGCAGAGTGGACGGAGTGTGAAATGTGACACAGGCGCTGCCTGACACGAATGAACACTCTCCCTGCTCTGTGGGGTTTCAGTGCAAAATCCTCTCTCTCCATTCACGTCCCTCCTGCCTCCCCCTTCCCCAGCCCCTGCTGCCCAGGGAGCCCCAGGAGCAGGAGTATTGGCAGTAATATCAGCCCCACAAAACGGGCTGGGGAAAAAAGGGAAATATAACACCATCGCTTCCTATTTCTTTCTCTTTCCCTCTGCATCAAAGCCCAGGCTGGCTGTCAGGAATGTTCAAAATGAATAAATAAAGCACAGGAACCCCCCCTGCTTCAGGAGGAGTCTCATTCACTCACCATGAAGCTTGGCCAATTCCTTTTCTGACAGCGCTCGAGTCAGCAGGCAGAGCAAGAAGATCATTCAAAGCTAATCAGTAAAGTGTAAACCTATTATGAAAGCACATTTACCCCTCACCGCCTCCTCCCTCCCGAAAAGCAATCCCCAAATCTGTGGGAATAACACATAGCCTCCATAAAAGTTGCTATTACTTGGATCCCCTGTTATTAGGTCAGTGATGGCACTGACGAAATGCTCCCCAGAGCTCTGAGTGGTGGTGGATAAATCCTGCAAGAAATTCATGGAGTAATTTGTTACAGCTCGAGGGCATGAGGCACATCACAGCAGAGCCTGTGCATGAGGCTCTCCCCTGTGATTCTGGAGGCCATCTCTGGTAATAAAAACCTCATCTTGATTTCTCATCCTTTGTATTGATTTCTGTCAGAAAAGACTTGTCTCAGACAAAGATACTGCTGTATTTCTCTGGATAATAAAGGGGTCTTTCTCCCCTTTTCTACCCACCCCTTCTTGAAATTCATTTTAGGGATGACTCTAAGAAGACCCGTTATTTGGCAACTGGTTCATGCACAGTGGGTAAAGAACTGAGAAGATGATGACTGGCTTTGCATATTCAGTGCAAAACCCTAAATGTGAAATTGCAGAAAAATGGGTTTGGTTTGGAACAGTACAGGAAATTGAAGCTAGAACCCCAGCTCTGCTATGTCTTAATATGAACCTCAGTTATTATTTGAATGGATGGAGTGTGTGGGAATCAAGTGATTGCCATCCAGACTCAGATGTATATAATCACAGCAACTGCTAATTTTGCATCATTTCTACTCCTGCTCTATGAACTCCCTTGGAAAAAAAATAAAAGAAGGGCAGGGCCATAGGTAAACTGCATGATGCTTCTTCAAAAAGCTTTCAAAAACAATTATCTTTCTTTTCCAGTATGGCTGGACAAGGCCACATGGAAATCTGGAAGGCTTTTATGTGAATAATTTGCAAGCCAAAAAAGAGCAGCTCTACAGAAGTCAACAGAAGGATGACACAGGTAAACAGAAGGATGGATAGTAAGGCTGAAAAATGCAATAATATATCAAAATTGTTTTATCTTCCCTGCAGTAGGATTGATATAAGCAACTGGAACAATTTAATTTAGTCTATTCCTCTGGGTTTTGCTTTCCTTGGCTTTTTTATAACCTCTCCTCATAAGAAGCTGGTTTGGATCTTGAAATGACTGAAGTTGTTCCCTTGTGCAATGAAAGCGATAAATATTTACAGCAGTTCTTTGAAGTTGAGAAATTTAATATGTGCTCATTGCTTCTGTAATCTAAGAGTAAGTGTGCTGAAAGACAACACCTGCTAATTGTATTTTCTATCAGAATCCTTTCAGAGTGAAGGATAAAATACAGAAGTTTGGGTTTATTTTCTACTCCACACAGCAAAATTTCTTCAAAAGAATCTTTGTTCCCCTTTATCTGTTTATTTAATAGACTATGGAAAATGGTAAACTGTCAAAAAACCTGGCTGAAGAATAATTTATAAGCTACATTTAGCAGCTGATCTCGGAGACTGGCTTAGGGGAGAGCCAAAATATATCCTGGCAGGTAATAATTAATGCAAACCTTGACACTTCAGGCCTGGCCCTCTGTTGAGCAGGACACAGCCCCCAGTTCTCTGGCAGGAAAGCCTGCCTCTGCAGGACACACACACTCCCCTTGTGCAGAAATTTGCTGCTTTTTTTTTGGTTGTTTTTAAGGCTATTTTGGATGCCAGTGAATGTGTCTGTGGGGAAGGTGATTGTGGTCACTTAGACAGGGGCCTGCTGTGAAGGCATCGCTCGCATTCCTCTCAGCTCTGTAAATCACTGCCTCACTCAGCCAGACTCAAACAAGCTCCAGCATTGGGCCATGCCCAGCCTGTGCTGAAGCTGATGGCAGCTCTCCCACTGCCTTCACTGGGGGCAGAATTTCATCTGCTAAATCACCAGAAGAGCTTTTATCAATGAGAGCCGTCTGCTCTTGGCTGAACTGTGCACTGCTGATTTTTAGGGATCACGACAGACAGTTCATTTGAGAGAAAAGAGTAACAGGGAGTATGACTTGGAGCAACCTGGCCATGTGCAAGGTGTCCCTGTCCATGGCAGGAGGTGAAATGAGATGAGCTTTGAAGTCCCTTCCAACCCAAACCATTCTGGGCTTCTCTGATCAAACACTGACTGCAACAAGTGTGTCACTGTCCCTCTGCCACCAGCAGTGACCCTGCTCTCAGGCAGACCACAGAACTGCACATTTTGAGCCAAAAAACCAGTTTTAAGCCTAATCAGACCATTTCGGTGGAAAATGGTTAAATTTTTAAATATATTGTTTCAGATGGGTGAGTTACTGTACAAGTTTGGAGTGGAGCTGTTTTCTTACCCTGTCTCAAATGCAGCAGAACAAGCTTGACTCAAGGCTTATCTCTTATCTCTGTGGGTGTATCTTAGTCCCATCTAATATAATCTCTTTCTCAGGATTATCCATAAAGATGTCCAAGATCAATGAATGTGGTGCTTATATTCCACCACCTGCTTTAATCTTTGCTAATTTTCAAATCTAGGTGAGATTCAAGACTACTGAACCTGCTTAGACTGACCAAAAAAGGGTAGCTAAGGAACCCTTCCATCTTGTTTAATCAGGTATTTATATGCTGGGGTGCTGATCGTTTGCCTCTAGCCTTGAGTCTCACCTAAAGTCGAGATACAAGCGTAGCAAGAAAATCCCATTCTGCTTGTAAAAAAGAGAGCTCAGCACTTTACATTCCACCTTAGACAGGTACATGAGACTGGGGGCTCTCCTGCATTAGGCAGCAGCACTTTTGATGAACTGCCCTCTCAGCCATCCCTCTCCACCTCCCTCCACTGAACCGTGGCTTCAGCTTCCTCAAATGAGCCTTTGGATGGGTTAGGCTGCTGGTTTGGCTCTGCTGTTCAGCGTCCCTGTGGACCAGATTTAACTTTTCATAGTGTCTCATGATGTCTTTAAAGAGGTTTATGGCTCAGCCTGGTTCTCTGGGAGACTGCCTGTTCCCTGCTAATCTGCTACAGAAACATTGCCATTGGTTCCTGCAGTATTTCAGGGAGTTCCCCCCAGCTCCACAGCCCAGTTAATTGGACACGATTGACCTATGGTAGAGAATGACTATTAGGTGAGGATTATTAAGCAGAGGGAATAAGATCTTTCTGTGCCTCAGAAGATGCTGGGAGCTGTGGGGAATGGCAGGAAATGGCAGCTCAAGAAGTGTGCAGAGCAGGCCCTGGGAGAGGGTTGATTTAGGGAATGGGAAAGTGCTTTGCAATAACTGAGGTTTGTAAAACCAGCAGCTCTTTCTAAAGGAGAGTAAAAATACACTGGAGTCTGGAGAGTCTGTAAGAGGCAAGAGTGCAAGAAAGAAGAGAAATGGGTTGTGCCAGACCTGTGGGAATGCTATTTTTGATCATTCTTTTTTAACAAACACTTCACTGTAGCACAGCTGCCCAAACCTGACTGAAGGAGTCAAGGAATAAACAGGGCAGGATTACATCAGAATGCATTTGTGTTTCCAACTGGAAACTGCACACTGAAGGCAAGTCCAGTACCCTGAGCAAACACTGAATGATTAATGGCCATCACACTGGTCCAGAAGACAAATACGAGCCCTGTAACATCACTGAGCAGCTCAAGACACGAAAACAGTTTGCCAAGCAGCTTTGTGCTGAGCAAAATGAAACCTTGCTGCTAAATCCTGGAAGTTTTGGGTGCTGCTTCCCAATTTACTTTTACATACTAATCCTCTGGACGGGGTAAATCCCAGAAAATTATAAAGCCAGCCTCTATTCCTTAGGACAAGAGTTTCCACTGTCAGAATTGCCAGTCTCAAAACTTCTTTGGCTGAAGTAAACTTGCTGAGAGAACTAGAGGTGTCAGCACTGGGTTTAAAACTGTGTAAGTACGTGCTTAACTCTACTGAGACGTGAAGTTTCACTGAGATCAGCAGCACTGCTCAAGTAAAGTTACATTTGGAGGAGTGGCTTGAAGGTCAGGCCTCAAGAACAAGAAGTGCTTCAGATTCATGTGGCTAATACCAGCAGCAGGGTGGCAGTCCCAGTGATGTGATGTGATTTGCTATGGCAAATAATGCTACTTCCATCTCATGGAAGAGTGAGTTCTCTCTCTTAAACCTTCTGTGTTCAGACAGGGAGAAAAGTCACTGTTCCTGAAGTTCAGAGTGTGCTGCTTATAATTCCAAAGGCTGAGCCCAAGGAAATGTGCAAAGTGAAGGTGTCCCACTCCAGTGTTTGTGGATCTGATCCACAGCCAGTGACTGAAGCAGCACCTCTGGCCCCTGGCAGGGGCGATGCCTCATCTGGGCTCCCTAGTCAGGAATCCTCCAGCTCAGGATTTGGGCTTTGCAGCTGGTGCAGAACCAACTCCTCCTCTGGGACTGACATCACTGCCTTAAAGATGGATTTTGCAGTTTGTAGGAACTCAAAGTGAGGCTCTTTGGGGCAAATGGACTTATTAAGGGGTAAGTGTTTCTCTCTGCTCACCGGCACTCGATGAAGCACTGGGTGAGTTGCTCCTGGAGGGTTTCCTTCATGTGGGGCCCCTCTGTTTTCCTCAGCTCTTGCCTGAAGGATAAGTCCTCTCTTTCCTGGACTTCACCTTGCAGGACATTTGCTTTCCCAGCACCTATCTGCAAACTGCTCATTGCCTCCAACTCAGGAGGCAGGCTCTGAAAGCAAGAGGAGAAAATAAAAGCTATGAATGAAAAGAAATTTAATATTTACTGGAATGCCAGGTTGACAGTGAATCTGAGCTTAAGCCTTAATTTACTTGCAGGAAGCCAGGAAAAAAAAAAACCCCTGTGCTCATAAAAAGTGCCTGGATGCACACAATGGTCTATTGTTGGTATTTCAGCATTAATTAACAACATTGGAAAGTACAAAAACAACCTTTTCAGCATGGGATCCCAGGATCTCAATGAGACAGGTGAGAAAGCTGCTGTTCTGCAAATGCCAGCTTTATCCATGTCAGAAGGGTGCCAGAGAATTTTTTAATTGAATTTTCAAATGTCTGGACTTCCCATTGTTGCTTTTTAATTAGCCAGTATTGTTTTTAATTTGTGCACTGCAATTTTTATATGCACTGCTTGGTCAGTGGTTTCCTGGTATTTTGTTGCAGCTGGTCAGAGTCCTTTAGGAAATCAACTTCCCTTGAGGAACAACAACAACAAAAAAGGAATAAACACCCCCACCCCCCCCCACCCCAAAAAACCATTATAACAAAAATCACAGCTCCCCAAGTTTCCCATGACTTGATAACCTTGGCAAGAAGGGCTTCTCAGCCAGTTTCAAGTCTTAGAATAATTTCTGCTCGGTGATTGATTTTACACATGTAGTGTGAGGGAGAAAAATGAAAGTCTTTCTGGTACTCAAATACAGAAGCATGAAAAAACCCATGTGTGTGGGTGGGCTGAAACTTTGTATTTCTCAGCTTGCAATCATTGATAAAGTTAAGATGTTCCCAGTGTTTTATGAGCTATTTCTACCTTGTAAGTGTAGAGAAAAATCTATTTTAAAAATGAACTTGTGAACTAGCTTTGTGGTTTAAGGTTTGTGGTTTTTTAATTCTAGAACAAATTGGGTTTTTTTACATACTTGGGAATTATTAATCATATTGTCTGATGGTGTAGGACAAATTTAAGAAGGGAAAAGAGGAGAAAATATGACAATCTGGTTTTGTAGTGTGATTTTATTCCTTTTCAAAGTTAGGGACTGACATATAGGTGGCAGCATATGTGAACAAAAGCTGTTGGTTTGCATGAAAAAAAATCGACATAATTTTGCTCTGGCCTTTCAGCTTCAGACCATATAGAAATTGTCCTTAACTGGCACCTCCCAGACTGATTCACTAATGCATTCCTCTTGCTCTGGTGATTTTCTGGTGTGCTTCAAGTCCCAATTCCAGAGGCCCCCCACAAAGACAAAAACCTCTGTCAAAGCTTCGGCCAGCTCATATTTAAGATCTGTTATTCCCTGTTTTTCCGTGCTTCCACCAGGTTCCAAAAATCACTAACAAGTGCCAAGCAAATTGGGTTTCAGCAAGCACCCGGAGGGATCCCACAGTGTCCAAAGCAAGCACAGAGGCCCCGCTCAGGAAAGCAATTTTCTGCCTCCCCTGCATCTGGGATGTGTGACTTGCACTGTGCTCCAGGAATCGGTCAAGGCCACCAGGGAGAAAATATTCAGGAGGAAATAAGAGCAGTGTGGTTTTGAAAGGTGGCTGCACATGTTCCCTTCCTGAATGTGTGACCCCAAGCACTGCCTTTTACCCTGAGATGTTACCTTTGCTCAATTCCCAGTTTCCAGGGGAGTCAAGTGTTTCCAATCTTCCCCCTCAGCAGCACCTATTTATAAGTACAACACAGCTACTATTAACAGTGTTTATTTGTATTTCACCACTGTCTGCCTTGCTGATGTTAAATAAAGCCCAGGACAGGCAGATGTGATGCTGGTCTCTCAGGGGCTCCTTTGGAAACCAGAGGAGCCCCCACAAGGCCTGTTTTCCACACTGAGATCCAGAAACAACTCCTCTGTTTGTCTCCCAACATCATCCTCAGGAGGTTCCTGAGAAATTCCCACCAGGTGGGCATGAGGATACTTGCAGCTTTAGGGGGGCTGATCTGTGGCTGATGGAGACAGGCTCTTCTCCAGCACAACCTGAGCATTGAAAGGTGAAATGTCAGCAGGTGAGCAGTTTAATGTCACCAGGTGAGCAGTTTAATGGGGCTGGGAAGGATCAGCTCCCACTCCACCTGAACTGCTGAGTGCATGATCCCTCCCTTCTGCTCAGTCTCTGGCACTCACCTGACCCTGAAGTGAACCAGTTCAGCTCCCTACAAGGTAGAAAATAATCCCTTTTGTCTTTTCCTCTCCTCTCACCTCCTCAAGGTACGTGTTTCCCACTATAACAAGGTGGATCAGCCAGCCAAGGAGCAGCTGAGGGCCAGTGCCACACCAGGGGAAGTGCTGGACAATGGCACCAGAGCAATGTGGGGAGCAGCAGCACAGCGAGCAGAACTCCTCCCTGCCAGCCCAAAACCTTTCCAGCTCCTCTGAGCAGCTCTCCACTGCATTTTGAGGGAGCCTTGGCTGACCAGCTTCTCCCACTGTGAATTATTCAGCCTCCCTTTCACCAGTCCCAAAGCCACACGAGGTAAGAGCTGTTTGAACTGGCAAGGAGGTGCCAATGTAAGATCAGCAGTAGAAAATTCTTATCTCAGAAAGTGAATTGCTACAGCCCAAATCTACACTTGAGCCCAGAGCCATGAAGCTGCTGTGGACACAGTCCAGGTAGCTCTGAACCAGCTGGCTCAGATGCTGATAACACCAAGGCCATGGGATATGTTCTGGCTGGCAAAACCCAGGAGAGCCCTGGGTAAATATTTGTGCAGCTTCCTGTCTGAGCACCATTCAGTTATCAATACATCTGCTGATAGGAGTTTATGAGCTGTACTCAGCACTAAGGCTGAAGTACAGACATAAACCTGCAGAACAGCTTATGAGAACCTCTGTTCTATTCACCCTTTGTATTTTTATTTTCTTTTCCAGCATCTGTTTTACTACAAGAAAACAGAAGAAAAGAGAATTAGTTCTGCAACAAGACTCCAACCATTCACCTTCAATACTTCCCTAAAAAAAAGCATGAAAGAGAACGAGGCAAGTAGATCAGGCTGTATTTTCCTTTTTTCCCCAATCCTCCTGATTTCTTGTTTGGCAGTAACATAATCCAGCTGGGATGGGTGAGGGAAGCACGAAATGAAGAGCACAGCTGGCTGTGAGAAATGAGGCCTGAAGGACTCAGGGCTGGCTGATGTGGAACATGCACAGTGTGCCCTGTCCATGAGGGAAGAGCACGTGTTGGGAACGTAAGGCTGGCTCCTGTTCTGGGAGAGGAGGAGGAAAGCACTGACTGGCAGTGAGGACATCGTGCCACAGGTATTTGATTTTTAAGGAAAACAGCACAGGTGAATGTACAGCTGGTTTGACTTTCTGTTCTGTCACTTTGAAATCAATGCAGTCATGTCAACAAAAAGTGACTTGAGCAAAACAAGGATGAGGAGGCATCAGAAGAATTTCTGTGTATGTGGGCTAACAAGCAAAATGGGGACTGTCTTAAAAACAGCTTCCTTGGACTATAAGAACTGATCCAGGTGTGTGGATGCTCAAGGAAGTTAATCAATTGATAACATAGGGAGGGAATAAGATGAACGAGACAAAACTAAGTGTAGAAGGGAATTTAGCAACATAACCTAAAAATAAACACTAGAGCAGCGGGAGCTGCTGAAGAGACGTAACAAGATGTCCAGAGGATGGAACTTTACCACTGCTTTAGCTATCAGTTCTCTACCATTTGTCAAGGATTTCCATAGAAAACACTGTTCTTCTGTCGAGTAAAAAACTAACTGAGGAAAGAAAGCAGAGTCCTCAAACACCTATGAAATATGTCTTAGATAGGAAATGTCTTAGACTATTAAAACACTTGAAAAAAAGAAAATAAGCTATGAATAGCATAGGTGACACCTTCCTGCTTTGCAGCTGAAAAAAGCCACTCTGTTAAACTTGTTTTATTTTGTCCACAGCGTTCTTGACCTAATCACACAAGTATGTGTCACCCTGAACCTCACCAAATTCCGAGTTTAACACATTCCTAACCCTGTCTCAGGAATGAGGAGCCAAGTGCACAACCTTGTGTTCATCTTCAGGTGCTCTTGGGCCTCAGAAGGAGACACAATCTCTCCAGCAGCCCTGCTGGAGGTTCTGTTCTCTTGTCAACGAGCAGAACTCAGAAGGAAATAGGTCTGGAAATGCTTTGGCCATCTGAAGGTGCAAGAGGGAATAAGAAAGAGGGAGAGAGAGTGCCAAGAGAGAGGATGAATTCCAACAGCTCCAGCAGGAATGCTTCCCTGCTGGCCAGTCTGTGACCTGTGCCTTGCAGTATCGTGGAAGAGCTTTCCATGTGTCCACATGGCTGTTGTGGAGCTCTGGAGTTATCCTGAGTGTGCTTCCATAGCCCTCTAATGTGCATGGAAGGAAGACAAAAGCCAATTTATTTCTAACATCCCTTCTCCCATCGCCTCTAATGTTCCTGCTTCCGAATCAAAGGGAGGCATTCTCCAGGAAGATGCAAATAAATAGTTTTTCCTTGGGGGAAGAAGCATTTCCCCATCTTTAAGAAATTTCTCTGGCCATGTGAAATTCAAATTTGTTAACTTGCCCTACAAACAGCAACTCATTTAGAAACAAATTACAAATATTAGATGGAGACAGTGAACTTGATAATGCAATGCTGCCACATCAGTTGTAGAATAATGCATCTTAATGAAGGCTTCCCATGTGAATAAACCATTATATTTACAAGCTTTTCACAGTTAATGACCCAGAACTGGATAACGAAACTCACATTTTTAGTGTGGTCCTCTGTCAGCAAAAGTATACATATTAATAATTGATGTTGCTGTAAAAATAGGACATAATATGAAGATTCCTGAGTTTGTGGGAAAATAGGACTACATGGTCCATTAACTTAAAAGGCTTATCTAATGTTTGATGGGCTTTGTCTTTAAAATCCTTGTTTAAATTAATAAGGCAAAATGGACATTTGTCTAAAAGAGAATTTTATTCCAACTCATCAGTCTCGAGTGTGCTGATGAGATTCTTCCGTTCTTTACTCGTTCCCCAAAAGAATTTAGGTTTTAGGGAAGGGGAAGATGCACCAGTAGAAGGGAGAAGACATTCCCTACACCTCCCAGGTAAGTCAGTGGGACGAAGGAGCAGGAGGTTGATGAGGGGCCTGGAGCACCTCTCATGTGGATAGAGCATGAGGGAGCTGGGGATGTTCAGCCTGGCGAAGGGACGGTTGTGTGGAAACCTCAGAGCCCCTTCCAGTGTCTGAAGGGGTTACAAGGAAGCGGGAGAGGGCCTGGAGTGACAGGACAAGGGGGAATGGCTTCCAACTGACAGAGAGTAGGTTTAGATGGGATATTGGGAAGAAATTGTTCCCTGTGAAGGTGGGGAGGCCCTGGCACAGGATGCCCAGAGAAGCTGTGGCTGCCCCTGGATCCCTGGAAGTGTCCAAGGCCAGGCTGGACAGGGCTTGGAGCAACCTGGGATGGTGGAAGGTGTCCCTGCCCATGGCAGGGGTGGCACTGGATGACCTTTAAAGCTCATTTCAACTCAAAGCCCTCCATGATTCCACAGAACTCTCTCCATTTTCCCTTCCCCTTTGCTCGGATCCCTTTCCTGGCTGGAAAGCCCTGCCTTGGTGCTGAGTCAGCTCCCCAGCAGAGCCTTTATTGTCCAATTTAAAGCACTCGGAGGTGTGCATGGCTGAGCACGCTCAGGGCTGCTCTTCCTCACTGAGGAGGAGGAGGAGGCCCTGCTGTGGAACTAAGTGCTCCTGGATTGTTCCATTACAGCTGCGCTTACGAGGGGAAAGAGGCTCGGTGGCAGTGAAATAAATACATTTCATTTCACTCCACGTCGGAAGGCTAACGTCCCTATTACGCCTGAGAGGTAGATTTACTGCAGCTTTTATTGCTGGGTACTTAATTTAGGACAGCTTCTTGTCGTAGGCCCGGAACAGCAGAGCTGAAGCACATGCTCCGTGGTTTTATGGGGCTTCAGGAAACGTTCTGCCACAGCCAGGACTGACCAGAATTGTAACATTTCAAAAGATAAACCAGTTATTTAGCAATTTTTTTTTCAGTACATTTGCAGTTTGCTTCTCTGGGGGAGAAGCTTTATTTCCAAATATTTTTAAAGTAAGTAGTTGTAAGAGTCTCTTATTTTAACCAGTAGTGAAAGTGAAATTAATTTCTTTTTATATACGTTTGGATTACAGAGGGATGTAGGCCAAAAGAATTTACAATCAGAGCAGCTGAGGTCCTGTTCTTTACTTACAACTATTATTTTTCAGGTGGAAGGTGGCCCTGCCCATGGCAAGGGGTGGAATGAGATCATCTTTAAGGTCCTTTCCAATCCAAATCATTCTGTGATTCTATGATACAATTCTGCTGAATTTTAAACCGTGATCCAAACTGCATTTTAAAAGTTTGTTATAGGATTGAGCTACGTCCTTGCTTTATTTCCTCAGTATAATTTGTCTGGCTGAGGGAAGAATAGATTTTAAAGAGGTCTCTTGTCCTGTGAATCATAAAATCATGGCATGGTTTGGGTTGGAAGCACCTTAAAGCCCATCCAGTTCCAACCCCTCAAATGAAAATTGTATTAATAGAGGTTCCACGGTACACAAATGGTGATAGCCACATCAATTATATGGCTGAATTCCTAAATTAGGTACAAAAAAAAAGGAACAAGTAAGCAAAATATATTGCATTCATTAAAGCTTCCCTACTCTCTGACTCACTCCAATGGCTTTGCCAATTAAAGTAATTGTCATATGCGTTCAAACAAAGCATTTGTAGTAGGAGCCCTTGTTAAAAAAACACTGAAAATGGTTGTTCTGGAGATTTACATAATATATATTTAGAAATATATTTACATGTAATACCTTTTAGGAAGATAAAGAAAATTTGAAGTGGACAAAAAGTTTACATTCAGGGCCAGATGAGTTGAAATAATTTTGGTTATGTTTATTTCTGATATGATACCTGGGCATGCTCTTAAGCTTGTACTAAACATGGCAAGCATGTTTTGGGCTCTAAAAGGCAGTGATTTCATTGTTAGTATGACTGCAGCCAATGAAAGCCAAATTATTTAGCATGCTTCTTGCTTCCCAGAATCTTTCTGTTTCAAAAATAAGCAGGCTTAAAATTTCTAATGAAAACAGGGCAGATTAGTTATCACTGCTGAGATGTGAAATAACAGAGAACTTTGTGCTGACATCCAGGCAAGCAAAAGTCATTTTAATCTTAAACTTGGCAAAACCAGGCCTAATCTGCACCACTGCTGTAGCTCTTTCAAGAGCTGATGAAATATTTTAAATTTCACTTGATGGAGTTTGTAGTTTGTTAAACCCTGTATAATATTTATTTAGCCATAGTCTATAATGTTTACACAGAAAGCTATTCTGGGAAATGCTGATTTTTTTTTTTTTCTTTCTGACTGGATGAAATTATTATGAATTATATTTATCAGGAATTCAGAGAAGGAGGAATGTTTGGCAGGCTGTTTTCTCAGATATAAATAAAGCGCTAACCAAGACAACATGCCTAATTTAGGGTATGTTTGAAAGAGGTAAGAAGGAGAGAACAGCTTTTTATTTAACACCACACAGATCCTTTCATGTGAAAAGGATCACGGAATGGTTTGGGTTGAAAGGGATCTTAAAGCCCATCTTGTTTCATCCCCTGCCATGGGCAGGGACACCTTCCACTATCCCAGGGTGCTCCAAACCCCATCCAAGCTGGCCTTGGATGTGGAGGAAGGAAGGATGTTGGGAATACTGTGTAAGAGAATCATGGAACAGCAGGTGTTGCACCACTGACTCTTTGGGAAGGGCTGGAATTTCAGGATAGAGCTGTGCAAGTGTAAATCCACAGCTGTGAGACCCTAAACTGGGGTTTGCAACATCTTGGGAGTCAGATATTCTGGGAGATGGGTTTTTCTGAGGACCTTCAGGAGAAGCTGAATCTGGAGTGGTGATGCGTGATGAGGAAGACCTGATGCTCCAGTGGGAAACCACAGTGGCTGCACATGGCTCATGCATCCTGCTGAACTGTACCCATTTGAGAAAAAGGGCATAAAGAACCACAAGGCTTTGATGTAAAGGAGGAGGAGAATTTCTTAAGCCATGGAATGTTTACTTTTCTGAAGGGATGGGTTTCTGGCTGTGCTGCTGGAATTGCAGGTTTTTTTGGTGAAAATGAAAGGAGGGGATGTTCTGAGTCAGCCCAGCCCAGGGAGAAGAGGCTTGGGGAAGAATGTATCAGAGCAGTGCAGGTGGAGAGAGGGACTTGCCTTTCTGTATTCTTTTTTTTTTTCCTGGACTCCTCTAATTCCTGCTCAGCAGGTTTAGGGAAGGTGGCTTGATTTACTCTGCGTGGTGCAGTATCAACAAAATTCTCAGGAGGTTCTATAACAACTTTTACTTGCCAGCTTTGGAACATTCTGACAAAATAAAGCACTTGGCAAACTTTAACTTCTCCAGACACAACAAAGCACTTACCAAGGCACTGACTGAAGTTTTTTGGTCTGGCCTCCAGAATATTTTAAGATGAAGGTAGAACTGGACACAGCACTTGGTGCAGCCTCACCAGTGCCCAGCACAGGGGAAGCACCCCTGGTCCTGCAGGTCCCATTAGTCCTGTGACAGGCCAGGTGCCCTTGGCCAGCTGGGCACACATCGGCTTCGTGTTTTTCCCACTTAATTGCTCTGAGCCAACTGTTCCTCTGGTCCCCTACATCCTCCTGCTCCCCCCATAAATCAGTCTGATGGCAAACTGTTTATCCTGATGTTTTAGGTTAAACCCAGCCTTTCCTCTTTGCAGTAGCCTGTGCTCTGAGATTGTAAGTACAACTTCCTGCAGGAGAGTGCTGAGGGTGGATCCAGGATCAGGCTTGGGGTGTTCTGCACTGCCCTGAGACAAAGCCACTGCCGAAATCCAGGTCACACACCCAGTTACCCTGAGCTCTGCAGCAAAATTAAACAATCATAACCTCTAAACAGGGTTTTTTAGTGACAGGGAATCTATAAATGCCAGGAGAACAGAGGAGTTTAAAAACCTGGTGTGTTAAATTGAGCTGGGATGGTAAAACTGAGCAAGGGAACAGAGGTTTGCTCAGACATCACAATGTGTGTTTTCAGACAGCTCAGTGTGTTTTCTTGCCACACCAGTGTGGTTTAAACACAACCCTGTGCCTGGAGCTGTGGTTCTGGTGGTCGTGCTGGAGCTGGCAGTAAACAGCCCTGTGGCAGGGATGTGAGGAAGATCAGGAAGCAGCTCAGGATACAGTTATCAAGATATATGTGCTCTTAGGAGGCTTGTTTCTCTCCACAAATTAAACTGGGACTGCAAAGTGTGATTTATCGGGGGTTTGGAGAACGTGTGCTGAGGGAATCATGCTGTTTCTGCAATTAGGCTTTAATAAATAATAGTAATAATAATGAGGCTTTACTTTTGAGCCAAGAAAAATCTCTCTACCATCGGCTTCTTCTCCATCATCAAGTAAAAGATGAAATAGAATAGAATTCCAGAAAAGATACATAAATTTTTTGTGAAGCAAGTAGAGAGTAAAGAAAATAATACTGAACTAAGCAAAAGACTGGACAGTTCTTGGGTTTGCCACTTATTTTCCTATTTTTTAGGCCAACACAACTGAATCTTCCCAGAAATCTTTTACACAGAACTTCAAACAGATCAGCTCTTTGTGCAAAGCACAAGTCTTTGTCTGAAAGTAACACAGACTTTTTTTTAAGAACACTAATTATAAGAGAAATTATATTTATTGCAACAAAAGTCGAGTCTCCTTTGGGATGGACTTGGAGTAATGGATGGTTGGGTCTTCTAATTTATCTAAGTCGTGCAGCATTAGAAAAGCAAATTCAACATATTTACACATGAAGATCTGTGGTCATTTTTTAGAGGACTGACGTGATCATACATCAAAGGGACTTGACCTTTGGAGCTCCCTGTCTATCTATCAGTGGGAACCAATGTCTGCTTCCTTTGGAGACCAGGGAAGGGAATGCAGCATGGAAAGGAGAAGAGAACATAAAAACCCTGGAAAGATGAACAGATTTTTTAAAATTTTATTTAGAGTTACCAATTTTTTCCCCCACATGCTTTGATTATAAACTTGATAAAGAGCAATGAGTCAGAGTGCAGAGGAGCAAACATCAATTCTCTTGCTTTTAAATGGAGGTCAGGAACTGAATGCACTCGATGTGTTTGGTTTTAATTCCCTTCATCCCTCTGATGATATAGATTACATTATGCTCCCCATAATGCAGCCTGTTCACATCCCAGTTACCAGTTCCTCCCACACTGGCCACCATGAAATGAGGGCTTGCCTGTGAACCCTCAGATAACTGATGCCAGATTTAGATTTCCTTCCTGAGGGCTCGACAGAAACACCATGGGATTTGACAGGAAACAATCCCCTGTTCTGCAAAAGGTGCCATTTCTAACTCATTTTCAGTACATCCCAAGCCTTTAGGTCTGCACTAGTTAAAATCTCTGGGAATTTTGTCTTAAGCAGAGGCAGAACTGGCACCCAAGGCTCTGTTTAGCTGTTAGAGACCAGCAGATACTAAAGGCAGTGATCCACAAGGTGTTACCTGTATTTAACATGGCAAAGCTTAGGTAAACTTACATTTTCCTTCCTAAAGCTAAAATATTCATGGTTTTTTTAACTAATGTGAGATGTGTTCTCTAGGCACAATCAGTTTTCAGAACCCTATAAAGCAGCTAAGGGCAATTCCATTGCTGGACAAGAAAATCACCCAGAATGCCTGGGTAAAGCAGAAAGCCTGTTTTAAATCAAAACTAAATTATTAGTTTATAAATTAATCACTTAAAAACTTTAGAATATGGAAGCATGAATAAACTTAACAACTGCAGAGCAGTGCTGAATGTTTCTGTGATGTGCTGCTGCTGCTTTACTAGAACTTTACTAGAGCTTGGTACAAGAGCTGTGCTACTGCAGCTGGAGTTGGGTTAAGCTTGACACTTGTTAGTGCCTCCAAAAACTTGGAGGGGGGCAAAAAAAAAGTCAACAGTAAATAATTTATCCTATTTTTTTTTCGTATTTGCTGCAAGGAAGGGGGAGTGAGCAACAGATTCTTTCTGGAAAGGTTGCTTTAATATTTTTCTTTCACCCCTGTGCAATTTAACTGACTATGGGCAGCTCTTCAGTTCCCTGTGCCTCTGCAGTATGATGTGAGGAAGATTTTGATTATTTTTATATGGACTTAGAGAAATAGTGATGGATTAACATGCCAGTTCTTAGGTTTCTCTTCCCTGCTCTTGACATGCACAGGCAGTAGCTTGCAAAGGGGTGGGAGAAGAGGATTTTGCTTCTTTAATTTAATTGAATATTAGGAAAATATTTCAGCCCATTGTAAGGGCTGTCAAGCATTGAAACAGGCTGCCCAGGGAAGTGGTAAAGTCACCATCCTTAGAAACGTTCAAAAAATGTGTGGATGTGGGTTAGGGGTGGGCTTGGCAATGCTAGGTTAATGGTTGGACTTGATGATTTTAGAGGGCTTTTCCAACCTCCACGAATTCTACTCCACACACAAGGCAGCTCACCAGTCTTGAAATCATGACAGCAAAGCTGATTAGTAAAAATTCCTTGCCAATCATGCCTGGGTCAAATTCCCTGGAACCCAGGGCAAATTCTCCACAGCCAGTTTCCACATCTGCCACACACATTGGAGAATGTATGGACAGCACAAACCCATTGAGCAAAAGACAAATGGTGCTACTCCTGTGCCATTTATCATTTCAGTTGAGTTCTCTATTCCTCGGAGACTCCTTTTAAAATAAGAAGAATTGTAGAAATTAATTTCTCCTCTTGGGCAGAATTATAAAAGCCTGAAGAACAAACAGACTGTGGCATTTTATGTTCTCTGGGCAGAGCCCCACTTACCATGCCCAGAAATACCATTTCCTCCTCTCTCAGATTCTCTGTTTTCTTGCGCTGCCTGTACCCACGCCAAACCTGCATTGCAAACAAAACTCTAATGAGATAAATGGGCCTTAGTACAGCTTCCTTTTCTGGGGCAGACACAGGAAAAAACAAATAGAGGAAGGAAAGGCACAATATACAATTGAAACTATTGCTTTTTAACAGGTTGCCATCTGCTATTTTTTTTTTTTTTTTTAAATTCCGAGGTTTGTTGTCCCCTCACGCTGCTCTGGGTGGCTTCTGAAAACTGTCACTGCTTCATGAAGCTTAGACATAAGATTTAGGCTGGGCTCCTGCTCTCATCAGGCTGAATTGTCTGAATTATTCATGTGCAAGGACTCTTTGTGGAATTTAGCACTGACCTCCCTCTGTCCTTTTTTCTAGATATGGAATGAACTCTTCCCCTGCAGATCACAGAAAAAGGCATGAATTCAGAGATGGACTGAATTCCAAGGGGATGCCAGAAAGAGCAACTGAGGTCATAGAAATCAGAATGGAAAAACAACATGTAAGTTATAAAGTCATTCTGCCTTGCCCGTGCAGGACTGTTTCCATTGATCTCACATCTAGGGTCCTGTCTCATTTTTTAAAGTGGTTTAAATGATGTATTTCACCTTGCTGGACACCCTAAAAAGGATCATTTCAGTGTGCTTCCCATCCTGTGAGCTAAGTTTCTGTCTACAGCTGCTCTCCTGACCAAAACATTGTCATTTAGCTTTGCCAGAATTGTTGCTACATAAGAAACTCACCTTTTGAATGCAAGTGGCAGCATCATCTGGATTTTTACCTGTCTCTTCCTCCTCTTTTTTACTTTGTCTTTTCTCTTCCAGGTAGATTTTCCTC
Source organism: Picathartes gymnocephalus (assembly GCA_013390045.1). NCBI lineage: Eukaryota > Metazoa > Chordata > Aves > Passeriformes > Picathartidae > Picathartes > Picathartes gymnocephalus. The sequence continues at coordinate 105,831 of WEKY01015081.1, forward strand.
ATGAATGCTGCTCGAGCACGGCCCTGGCGAGCCCGTTCTGCCACCTGGATCACTTTAATGCCTTCTTCAAGTGTCATGGCTGTGACAGGTTCCTTCAACAGCACAGCCAAAAAAAAGGGAATGAACAAAGGAAAGTTAGGTTTTGTTAATTGCCTGCCTCAGTTAGAAAATGAATCAACGAATAATGTTGTAGAAAGTTCCTAAGATGAAAATATCTCAGGAAACAAACAGCAGAGATTCCCTGAGGATGTGTGATGAGGGAAAGCTGCTTTGCTGGGAAGCCACAGTAGCTCATGTAATCCTCCTGAACTTGATCCATTTGAGCAAAAAGACATAACCATGGGGCTTTGTCCTACTAAAAGGAGAATTTTTTAGGCTGTGGAATGTTTTCCTTTCCTTTTCTGAAGGGAGGGTTTCTGGATGTGCTGCTGGGATTGCAGTTCTTTTGATGAAAATGGAAGGAGGGGCTGTTCTGACTCAGGGAAAAATGGATCAGAACAGTCAAGAGGAGAAAGGGACTCCCCCTTCTCACTCCTGAGAGTGCTCCCCATGGAAAAGCTGAATTAGTGTCCTTTCTTGATGTTCATCCCCCAACTGGAGGCAGCTCATATTTAATTATTATATTTCTATTGTGTGGCACTTACTTTCAGCAGGGCTTTCTAGGACGGAATTACATAGATTTCCTGAACAGAATCACACAAACGATGTGCAGAGCAGATTCCTGAGATGAACTCCAGTGGTTTTGATTTATGTTGGACTGCTCCTACCAGCACTGCCACAGACACTGGAGAATTCCAGTTGGTTACACAGCAGCCAGGATTTCCTGAGAGGACGAGGTGCAGAAGTGCTGACAACCCTGCAGCAATCCCAGAGGGGACTGAGCTGGAAGTGCAGCACGGGATACTGGATTTACACTGGCTGAGGTTGTTTTATTGCTATTTATTGGATCTTCTGGCTCCCTGTGGCAGCCTGGAAAGGGGCAAGAGCAGAACTCTGGGAAGCAAAAAGGCTCCAGGATAAACTGGGCTGAAACAGGATCTCCCCAGAGCAACGTCAGGAGAGTGGAAGGGCAGAGAAGTCACCCCGAGCTGTCCTGTGCAGGAACAGGGGAGCTCTGCAGCTGCCTCTGGCAGGGAGCCTGTGCTCTGTCTCTGCAGTCTGCCTGGGGCTGTTTCCATCCCCGGGGACTTTCCCTCTGCTATTTTGTGGGATCAACAGGCACAATCACTGCTGGAGAATTCAGAGCACCAGTGTGACTAAGTGGGACTGTCTCTTATGGCTACAACACCCATGAATCCAAGTTATCCAGGCATGTAGGCACAGTTGTTTATTTCCAGGGGTCAACATGCCAATCCCAAAAGGTCAAAAGTATACCAAATCCAGAGCAGCCTTCCCTGCAGCTCTCGTGTACTTGTCTGTAAGGACTTTTGCTCTGCCAAAACTCCGTTTTCTGCTCCTCCCAGCAGCTGCAGCTCTGGAGCTGCACGGGGGAAGCTGCACTCGTTGTTCAGAGGTTATAAACAAGTGAATGCCAGCAGTTGTGCTGACCTCAACTCCGAGTTCTGCCCGCTCCAGTGAGGAATCCTGGGCCAGGACAGCTTGGTTTCAGTAGGACTAATTACATGATGAGGGTTACTTAGACAAATAAAGCATTAACTTGGCCAAAGTGCTGCTCTTCCTGACACTCTCACACACAGAAAGCAGACTGGAATCATTTCAGCCGTACCCAGACTCGAGATGTGACTGGATATTGTTTGACAGGGAACTCTAGGGTTTCTTTCTGCTTGTGCCTTATCTGTAAACACATTTTACTTCCTCGCTGCTGTAAAAGTACTTCTCACTTCAGTGTCTCGTGTTCAGACACATGTGGCTGTAAACTAAACTAATCAAATATGATCGGTAGGTATGGGGTTCATTTACCTGTTCTAGCAAACCAGCATTCAGCAAAATCTCATGCAGGTAGTTCTCCCTCTCCTGCAGGATTCTCAGGTTTTCTTTAATGAAATACTTTGGGATGGGTATTTCTATGTCTTCCTGGAGGAAGAAAGTCATGAGATGCTTTTTAGGAATGCATTTAAATCACATTATTGATTAATTGAACACCTTTACAAAGTAATAAAGTAAGGACAGAGGTCGCTGAATATTTTTTGAGTACTGGGGAATTTGACCTTTGCAACAGCTGCTGTTACTTTTCAATTACTTTAGGCCTAATTCAACAAAAACAAATAAATCAACCCAGTTTGTGAACCATGTGAGCCCAGAAATTTTTCTTCTTATAATGGCTCAATTATATTATCAAATTGCTAAACTATTTGGCAGGGGTGCCAGAAATTTAAACATGATCTCCACCGAGCTGAATACCTTTGGTTGTGTGATCATCCCACTTCTTGTTTTAATCAACATGAAAAATAGATCTGTTCTCTTGCCTTTTTTTTTTACCGTTATAAGGAACCAAAGCACAATTCTAGGGGTTTTTATAAATATTTTGAGCTGTAGACAAACTGCCTGCCTGTGACTGTGGTATCTCAGACACTGCTTAAAATCAGACATGACTAGGAGTGCCCATTTCTGGAATTAAAAAGATGTAACTGATTTCTTTCTCCCAATTCCCCATTCCCTCAGCTGCACACTGAGGGACATCCCTACCATGACACCGCAAGAAACCTTCCAAGTCGGGCTGTGTTTATTATCCATGATGATTTTATCAGTGCAGAGGACTGGTCTGATAAAGTTCCTAAATATTTGTCTTGCTAAGCTCCCTCTTTGCACCTTCCAAGACCCTTGGTAGTTGGTGGAAATGATTATATGCTGTACTCTGAGTGCAAATCACTCTGGGTGGATTAAAATCTGGAGGTACAAGAAATGAAGGGGTTTGTCTGGACACCCTCACATAGGATGAGAGGATTTTTAGGCTGCCTGGGAGCAGAGTGAGTCAGTCTAGGAGTATCTCTGATGTTTCACCTGGCCTTTAATTCCAAGTGACTCTGGATTGTGACTTTTACTGACTGGAAAAAAGAGATCAAAGTCCCAGTGCCAGGGCTGGAAGGGGTGGGGAGCCTGTTTCTCTTCATAATCTCTTTTTGGGGCCTAGAACTGAAAAGGCAGGATTGGGATGTTTAACCTCGAGTCAAATTTGCAGCTTTTTGCCACTTCCAGCTCCACATGGGATTTATGGATCCAAATACCTTCACCATTACCCCAAGAAATGGAGTGACTGCATGTTGGGAGGCAACTGCACAAAAACACAAGGTGCAGAACTGGAGAGACAGGAAAGCTTGGCCTTGCAGTGACATAGTACAAAATAGGCAATATCATCGCATAAGATATAAAATGTTGTGTTCTCTGCCTTCAACGCTGCAGGATTTTAGCACATGATAATACAGGGAAAGGAATGACTGGAGAAACCCTTTCTAGGTACATCATTTGAGAAACAGGAGTTATTTGTCCAGTAATTTTGTTCTGTTACCAAGAATATTTAAATATTTTATTAAAAAGAACACCCCATAAATCTATACTCTTATCTAGTATGGAAAATGTTTTCTTTGAAAGAAACTGAAATCTCTTCAGTGATTGATTTCTTTTGTGGTATGTTATACCTTCTTAAAATTAAGGTGTGGTGCAGGAATTTGAATTTATGCTTGTTTTTGAGGAGATGTCAGGCCTGACTTCTCAGACTTGCCAACTTTTTGCTACAGATGGATTTACTGCTGAGTCATGAAAACAGCCGTGCTAAGGATTTCAAAATATGACTTGAATATGACTTTCCCCAGAGATGTGTTTATACTCTCTCAGTTCAAAACAGTTTAAAATAGTGATTAATGTTGAAGGTAAAGGGCTGGTGGAAATTCCTGGCAATTCCTATCCTAAATTTGCAGACGCGCAGTGGCAAACAGATCTTAGAATAATGTTATAATGATATCGAGCAATTGATCTCGGAGCTGGGATCCTGGAACAAGCAGGAATTTCAGCTGGTTTTCGCAAAGCAGCGGTACCTGAATGTGACAATAGATGGAGCTGTCTGCGAGAGGAGTGACCGCCTTTGCCAGCTCATTTTCCCTACGGCTTTTAAAGCCCAGCTCCCACACTTCTCCTCACTGTCGTATTCACGGTGCTGATTTCGCCGTGCAGCGCAGGGCAGGTTGTAGGGGATTGGACTTTACTTATCATTTGTTGTCTCACCCCACATTAAAATCTGACTGAGTCAAGCTCCTAAGACTTAACAGCAAAGCTGTCTGAGTTACTACTGACAGAGAGGAGGTTTAGATTGGATATTGGGAAGGAATTCTTCCCTGTGAGGGTGGGGAGGCCCTGGCACAGGGTGCCCAGAGAAGCTGTGGCTGCTCCATCCTTGGAAGGGTCCCAGGTCAGGACTTGGAGCAACTTGGGATAGTGGAAGGTGTCCCTACCCATGGCAGGGGGTGGGGCTGGATGGGCTTTAAGGTCCTTTCCACCCAAAACCATTCTGGGATTCCATGAATACAAATTGATGTTGTAATACAGAATCCCAGAATGGGTCAAATTGAAAGGGATCACAAAGGGTCATCTGGTGCCCCCTCCCTGCTCCAGCAGGATCATGCCAGAGCACATGGTACAGGATTGTGTCTGGACAGCTCTGGAATATTCCCAGTGAGGGAGACTCCACAACCCCTCTGGTCTCTGATTCAGTGCTCAATCACTGCACTGGAAAGAAGTTCTGCCTCACATTCAGGTGGAACTCCTGGGCATCAGTTTCTGCCCATTCCCAGGCAAAGATTCCCCTCCCTTGCTGAGAAAGGTGATTGCCATCTGATGCCAGCACTCCTGGCACTGCACAGGCCATTCCATTGTCAAAACCCCCAAAATTATGGTGGTGACACCAGCTGGGGTGCCATCTGTTTCTTCCAATATTACTGCTTTCAACTGGGAGTGTCAGGAGAAAACAACTTGTGCCCCAGAATCCCTTACTAAATGTCCCAAAGCCCTGAAATCTTTTGTGATCCCCCTCAGACTATGTGTTACAATTTCCTTGCCCTCTGCATGGAAAATCCCATCTGTGGGCTGTGAAAAACTTGGAAGTGTCCTGGTGACCCCAGAGAGGCAGCAGGTCCTCCCTGAGGGCTGGATTTGTCTGGCACATCAGTCCTACAAATAAAGCACCTGCAAACAAAACACCTACAAACAAACCCTACCATGAATTAGCTCATCATGGAGGTAGCCCTACCGGGACAAGCTTCAGATCCATCAGGATGTCATCCATGTGGTGACACTCGGAGTTCTCCAGGGCCACCATCTCTTTCTTGATCTCCAGGATGCGGCCCATGACCCCATCCAGCGTCTGCCGGACCGCCGCCCGCTTCTGCTGGTGGATGAGGTGGTCGTGGGCAGCCTCCAGGTTCCGGAAGATTTCCAGGTATTGGATGTAGGCATTGACCAACATCTTCTTCACTTTGTCACGGTCCTCCTCTGGCTGGAGGAACTCCTCTCTTTCTCTCTGGAGCATGGTGTCCAGCTCTCTCTGGGTGTCTGCCCACATCTTGATGTAAGTGCTGGTTGGAAAGAGGAGACTCTGTCAACCTGACATGACAGCAAAAGTCAGCACATGGCGCTGCCAGGGCTCTGGGGCTGTGGGTTTCTCACAAAGCAAGCCTGGAAGTGTGAGCCGTTACACTTATAAAGAGATTTTTAACTACAAAGTGTTTTGAAAACATTTAGCAGAAGTTTGTGGGTTTGTTTTAAGAATAGGAATCTTAAAATGCTGTTTTATTAAAGCAAGCTTAAAAGTTTAAAGCTTTTCAGCTTCATTCTAAACCGTTTGAAGCATCCTTCAAATGCCTGAAGTTACAACCCCCAACAGTGCCAGGAGTTTTATTCAGTTGTGCCAATTGAGAAGATGGTTTAATTGAAAAGGTGTCTCCCCCAAATGCCTTTTAATAGGGGAAGGACTATTTGAGGGTCTGCATTTTTGGGATGAGGACCAATTCATGTTTCTAAAGCTGTTCTGCCTTTCTGAAGTGGTTGCTTGGAGTAAAATGTAGGGTAAAGGTGGGGTTGGTACCAATGCTGGAGTGAAGTTGTGGGCACTATTTCAAATGTGAGGTGAGGAAAATAATTTGATTTATTTCTATAGTAGCAACTGTTTCATTCCAAGCAATTGCTGAATATCTGGTCTGGTGGCTATGGGTTTATGTGGCATGGTCACCTCAGGCCATTTCCATTTCCAGGAGCAATAACGCTGCTCCCTTGGTAGTTTTGGTAGGAATAGGTGGAGTTCTGATGTGAGAATGGACTGGCTGTCAGTGGCTTTTCACAGGAAAAGCAAATCAGAGTATCCTGGGTAATCAACCTAAAGGAGCAAGAAACGAGCAATGAGGTTTTTATTCAGAGAAGAGCTCAAGCAGCAGGTTTGTCATGGAAAGGTGTTAATAACACCTGTGGCAGTGAAGACACTTTTAGCTCCTGTTCTCCTTTGCCAGATGGAGACTCTTGGCAGTGAGAAGTGTTAAAAAAATCCTACATCTTTAAAAATGCCTCTCTAGGAACAGAGCAAGGAAATTTTTTCTGCACTGAGACTCGGCTGTGTTGGGAGAAAATCAGTTCATTCACATTGTCGCGCTGAGGGGAAAACAGTGGCCATGGAAACAGGGACAGCTGACCTGCTCCTTAATGCTAGAAATAAAGGCCATTGGCCTCGATGGTGCAATCTAGACCCATCCACGTGCTGAACCAAGTTGCTGCTCCTAGAGCTTCTCAAAGAGGGATGAGAACAGCAGAAGGCCCTGCCTTTGTCAGATGAGCTTTGAGAGCGGACCTCTTGTTGAGAGAGTGTTGGTGTATTTATCCTGAAAGCTGGACAGATGTTAGCATTGTTTGTGCATGACAATAAATGCTGGAGCTCTGTGAGCTGATCTTATCATTCCCAGTCCTGGAGGTCAGAGTGACCCAAGACAAGAGGGACGTGTGGGGTGGGACAGGACAAACTCCAGCCCACCAGTGCCCCGAGCGTGGGGTGCCCTGCACACCCTGGGTGGGAACAGGGCTGTGGGACTCCCCCCTGCAGTCAGCAAAAACACCGACAACCCAAGCCCTGCTATTGAATTTGCACCATTAACGTTTTAAAGGGCGTGTTATGCTCTTCAGCTGACCTGGCTTTCTGCAGGATGCAGCTGGCCTTGCTTTTCCTAAAGCTCCTGCAGCCCACCCAGTTCTTTCCCCTTCCTTTTTTTTTTTTTCCTACTTCATTTACATCCCATTGCACCACCCGTATCAGTCAATTGCAGCAATTAACCCAGGTGCAGGAGACAAACAGAATAAACCCGGCAGAGGGGAGAAGATGGGGACAACCAAGGCCAGCATGAGCTGGGACACGGAAGGATGTGAGGCACCTGGGTTTTCCAGCACAGGAGGAAATGGCACGGTCTTGTACGTACTTTGTATGATTTCCCACAGATGGCAGGGAGGTTGTCACCTTCTGAGGAAGCCCAGCCCTGTGGGGTGTCCCTACAGCCATCCAGCTGATTTATGAGCCCTGGGGATCCTCAGGCTGGAGTTTTTCCTGTGCAGGTTACTGCTGGAGATGCCGGATTGCGCCGCACTGAGAAGCGACTGTCCGCTCCGATTTACAATAATCTCCCTCTCTGCTCCTCTGACTGAGGAATGTCAAGTGGTTCTTCCTGCTGAGCCAGCCAATATCCAGTTTCTTTTTATATTGGGAATGGCTCGTGGAGGGAGGAGGGGGCTGCAGCCCTTCGGAGGACGTTACTGTGAGGCACTGCAGATAGGATGTAATTGCTTCCATAAAGCATTAGTTTATCAGATAAGCACTGAGATGATTGCAAGCACGGTTGCTGTGGGTCAGATGTTAAGACTATGGATATTATGGGATGATTGTGGCTGTTGCAACAGCGATGTTTCGGGTAAATGAGGGCAAAAGGAAGGGCGGGCCTGCTGGAAAATGCAGTGCTGAGGGAAAAGGGTGATGTGAAAGTGATACATTTGTAGCTGATAGCCCCTACGTACCTGCTGTGTTCAAGGGGACTGACACCTTGGGGGGACCTGACCCCCACGTTTCTTAAGCATGGGATGGGGACATCTGATACTGGATAACAGGGCAGAGCAAGCAGAAATCTGATTTGAGTGTTGCATCGCTTCACCTTTATTAAAAACTAGAGGATACATTCCCGAAACAGGATTAAAATAGTTCTTTCAGGTTTTACTGGTGCCCAGTAAAGGTGAGCCCTTCTGGACTACCCTGAAGCATGAGATGTGCCTGGTGTTTGTAACTCCTTTTGGAGAGCTGCTGTGAAGCAGAGGAGCCTTCCAGCTTTAGAGACAAACGTGTTCAGGGGAGTAACTTCACGGTTTTGCCTTAAAAGCAGAGGAGAGCACTGCCTCTCCTTGCCTGTGAATCAGACAGTGTGGGATCCCCAGGTCCCTATTGGAATTTTTGCCTATTTGCTCAGTGTCCCTTTGCATTAAGTTGTGAACTCCCTCAAAATTGCTTCCACACGCTGAAGGGGGGAAGACAACGTAGCCTTGAATGCACTGGTTTTTATTTACTGTTGCTGGTCCATCTTGTAGGCTCTGCTCTGTTCTGTACTGAGCTGTGTCTGTGCCCAAGGATATTACACCAGATTTAGGTTGGATTAGAGCCTCTAACTCACCTATTAGTTCAGGTAACCAGCAGGACTTAGCCTAACTTTCCTATTCAAGGCTTAAGATAATGATATCCTGGAAAAGAAAGCTGTCTCTTGATCTCTCTGTGCATATAGCTCTGTAAATAATGCTACAAATTGTCATAGCAACTCCCAAATAGGGGTGTTATGGTGAAAATAAGCAATGCTGTAATGGGATGAGGAAGAAACACATCAAGTGACTGAACTCCAGAGTCCCCAGAGTGATTTCTGGCAGCTCACAGCTTGGAGGGAAGGTCAGAGCTTTAACTCCTCACTGATGTCCCTTCTCTTCACTCCCACAAAGTAGAAACAGAGTCTAAAACATGGGCTTAAGAAGTTTCTTTTGCCCATAGCATGACTGCCAGTTCAAATCTCACTTTTATTGCTCAAAGCCTGCTCTCCTTATTTAGAGCGAAGCTTGACAATACAGGGTTTTTCTCCTGCTGAAGTTATAAAGAGATGTTTAAAATCCTGCCAAATTGTACATGCCTTGTTGAAGTACTGTAGGGCCCTCTGACTCTGCATGTTTGCTTGACCCATCTCTCCTGACACTTGGAAAACGCTTGTAGGTTTCGAGTCCTGGTTACTGGTGTTGGACTGGGTTTAAGGCTTAAGTGTGCCCTTCTTGGAAGGCTTTGTGCTAAGCATGCAAACTGTCCCTCAGGCCACTCTTGAGCCAGGAGAAGGATCTGGCATCAGTGAGGTTACCTTTGTGTGGCTTTTCTTTTTCCCCCCAGAGCGTCTCTGTGTTTTACTCACTGCCAAAGGGAACACTGTCCCTGTTATTCCAGGACATGGCACAGTTTGTCTCTGGATTTGTGTATGGGTTGAATCCTGGCTTCTCTGATGCCTGGTTTTTCTGGGCTGCCCTCAGGAATATCTCCTGCTTTCCCAAGCTAAAGCTGCAGTAGTGCAGTGCTGCGTGGGTCTCGCTGGTTTATCCTGATGGATGGAAGGAGGTGGAAGGTAAAACATTTGACTCTGACTCCAGCTTTCCTCACCTCATTTGGAAACTCCTGTGTGATTAAACGAGCGCTAAATCGTGTGTGTTAAAACGCTGCTGAAGGAACCTCTGCTGCCACTGCAAACCCACCTGGTATTTCTTTCTCAGAAATAAGACTGGGCTGTGCTGGAGGCTGGAGAAAGCACCACAGGGTTTGTGAGAGCAAAGGGGATGTGAAACAGAGCTCAAGGAGCCTGGCTCCTCTTCACCACAGCACAGAACACCAGGGCAGAGGGGACCCAGATGTGGGGCTGGTGACAAGGAAGTGCAGGCAGGGGCCACTCCTCAGGGTCCCCTGGCCACACTGGGGCCTGACAGGTCAGGCATTGTGCTGAGCCCTGGGCAAACACGGGGGAGGGAAACCCTGCCCTGCAGCCTCTGGAAAATAAAGAAACAAGAGACAAAGGTTGGGAGGGGAAAGTGAGGCCCTGAGAGGAAAAAGGGTTTTTAATGCTGCTGCTGCTTTTATTTTTTTTCTTCTCTCCTAAAAATCACCAGACTTAGGATGACTGCTGGCTCATTCAGGTCAGCAGTTACCTGTTCCCTCACAGGTATTGCATGGTGATTACATTATAGGCGTAGCCCCCTCTTTTCTCTTTTGCCTTATTATAGACAAACATTTTTCGCATTGGAGAGGTGCAGGCAGAATCAGAGATCAATGTGGCTTTATGAGACAGCCTGAATTCAAGAAGTGCTTGGACAGTGCTCTTAGGCACAGAGTGGGGTTCTTGGGGTGTCCTCTGCAGGGCCAGGAGTTGGGTCCATGGTCCTGGTGGGTCCCTTCCAACTCAGCACTGATTCTGTGAACCAAATTGACTGAAATGTTGTCAGAAAGAATTCCTGATTTCAAAGCCTTTAGCCTGCAGTCTGGCGCAGTTCAGGCTCATGAGCCTGTTTAAACCTGCCTTGCTCCTAAAATAAGATTAGTCTCACAATTATGCCAAACTTCTCAGCTGGTGGTGAATGTGACTCTGCCAGATGACTTTTTAAGCAGGCTTGCTCCAGCCACGATGTTTTAGAGTTGGAAGCATTTGGGGGCAAATAAAGGCTAAACCTCAGTAGGCTTTGGTTGTGACAAGAGAAGAAAACACACAGCCTGCTGGCATTGTTAACGTGAACAGCTCTGTGCTTCTGTCACCTCCAATTTCAGCCCTGGGTACTATGACAGAAAGTGAAGGGGGGGATAAAAGATTTGTGTGGCAGAAATGTAATGGGAAACCGCAGGGAAGGCGAGGAAGCAGCTTCACGGAGCAGCAGCAGCAACACACCTCAGCAGGTCTCAAGCACCTGCTCCAGCCAAACTCACAAGGCTGGAAGGAAAAAAAAACAACCCTGTTTTCTTCTAGTTTTCTGACAAAAACCCCTGTTTTCCTACATGGCATAGCAATGAAGGTGTGGGAGATGCTGTTTTGGGCTGCAGCTCCTGCCGGGGCTGGAGGCTGCCCTTCCCTCTGGGGTCAGCAGGAGAATCCTGCCCTGGGTTGATCCCACACTGGGAGCAGCAGGAGAGGGGGAATTCTGCCCCTCTGCCCTGCTCAGGTGAGACCTCACCTGCAGAGCTGCTCCAGCTCTGGGGCCCAGCACAGGAAGGACCTGGAGGTGCTGGAGAGAGTCCAGAGGAGGCACCAGGATGATCAGAGGGATGGGGCAGCTCCATGGGGAAAGGCTGGGAGAATTGGGAATGTTCAGCCTGGAGAAGAGAAACTTTGGGGTGACCTAATTGCAGCCTTCCAGTGCCTGAAAGGAACCTGCAAGAAAGATGGGGAGACTCTTTACAAGGTGCTGGAGGGACAGGATGAGGGGAAATGGCTTCACATTGACAGAGAGCAGGGTTAGATGCAATATTGGGAAGAAATTTGTCCCTGTGAGGGTGGGGAGGCCCTGGCACAGGGTACCCAGAGAAGCTGTGGCTGCCCCTGGAGCCCTGGAAGTGTCCAAGGCCAGGCTGGACAGGGCTTGGAGCACCCTGGGATAGTGGAAGGGGTCCCTGTGTTATATGAACAGCAGCCTCCTCTCCTTTGCAAGCAGATTTTTTCCTTCCAAGCAGTATTTGCCTATAACACACTTTACTGCTTGTGACAACAAAGTTTATTTCAGCTTTAACCATCCTATGTAACTTCTTTTTTTTTTTTTACCCCTCTGTTGCTTAGAAAAGGCAGGGGCAATTACCCACCCAGCTGCCTACAATTCTATGAATAAAGGGCTGTGTCTGGGTGCTGCTCTACTCCTGCCAGGAGCAGGAGGCTTTAAGCTCAAAGCTGACACCATCTACTCAGTTTCTTGAAAACTGGGGCCTTTTCCTTCCCTGTTTTCTAGCACAAGTGCTGCTGGGATATTTCCACTGACAATGCTTTTTCCCAGAGGAGACACTGAACAAGTAATACATAGGATCTTTCCCTACCTGCTCATTAAGGATGAAGGGAGGCACAGGAGGGAGTTGCAGCTTTGAGTCTTAGCTGTGATCAATTTGATCCTGTCTCTGATTTCCTGCTTTAACATAAGCAAGATGATGTGCTAATGCTCACCAGGGGTGGAAAGAGGGGCAAAGATGAATCCGTGACTGCTTGGGAGATGTATGAGAGAGAACATGCAAGGAATGCCCAGGAGGAAGCTAATAATTGTGGCGTTTGGATGGAATTTGAAGAATATGGCCTGGGGCCAGACGTTGAATGAGGGGATAAAAAGAAATATTCAACCATGGCCCAATGGCTGAATGAGGCTGGGGCCCCGTGGGAAGAAAATAGGATGTGATCACAGCATCAGAAACTGCATCGTAATGCAGCCACAGAACAGGGGGAGAGGAGAGCGGATTAAAAGGTGCACTGACATTTTTTCACATTTGGGTTTTGCAACCTCAATTTTCTTCAGCTGAGCCTTGGGGATGTGATATAAAACACAGAGCTCTGCTTTAGTTGTTTCTGTCGGAAGCAGGAGGGGAGATGCTCAGGATCTTGTCTTAGATCAATATTTAACCAGTGAATTAATATAAATTGTATTTGTGACACGAGATTAAATTTTTAAAGCGCTTTCATTGTTTAAAGCTCCTTGGTGGCAGTGGCAAATGTCTTGGAGCTGATTAAAACCTGGCAGGAGTGGTAGCAGTGCCAAGACTCGCCTTTGAACATGTCTGGACTAGGGCTGTCAGGGGCAAAGTAAGAAATCACAGGTCAGGATTCCACAGGTCAAGGAGAGGGTAAACAAATCCATAACAGAGGAGGAAACACAGCAGGGAAACATAAATGCAGCAGCATCTCTGTGAATCTCCCGTGTCTGGAACAGAAGGTACGTCTGCATGCAAATGCTGGCGCTGAGTGCTTTGGGAAGTGAGATACGGCAGCACTTTATAATCACCCTGCACCTAATGGCTCTGTTCCCTCGGAGTGCTGGGACTGTCCCCAGAAAGGCCAGGCATGTCTGCACATGCTGACTTTTCCCTCAGCTGCCTGCTGGACTTACTGACCCTGAGAGAACGCTGCTGCTCTCTGAGCAGCCCCTCTGCCCTGACACAGAGCTTCCTGAGGCAGTGGAGTTACATTTTCTGCTTCAGCCCACACCTCTTAGAATCACAGGGCCTTGAGGATGGTGAGCTTGCCTCGGAACTCAAGGTTTACTTCAGGCTTAAGAAAAGCTGAGTAGTGTTTCTATTTCTGAAGAACCGAAGTTCTTTCTCATAGCCCCCTTTTGTTGTTGGCGCTTTGCTCCACTGCCTTCAGGTAAGGCAGGTTTTTGTAAGATGTTTTTGTCATGTGGCATTTAAAATACCTTGGGAATGGCCACAAGCTGCACCAGGGAGGGTTTATAGAATCATGCAATGGTTTGGGGTGGAAAGGACCTGAAAGCTCATCTTGTTCCACCCCCTGCCATGGGCAGGGACACCTTCCACTACCCCAGGTTGCTCCAAGCCCCATCCAGCCTGTCCTGGGACAGTTCCAGGGATGGAGCAGCCACAGCTTCTCTGGGCACCCTGTGCCAGGGCCTTCCCATCCTCACAGGGAGGAATTTCTCCTTAATATCCAATCTTTACCCACCCATCACATCATTTCTTTACCTACCCTTTACCCATGTCCTGCTTAAGGCTATTCCCCCTTGTCCTGTCACTTCATAACTGTGTGAAAAGTCCCTCTCCAGCCTTCTTGTAAGCCCCCTTTAGCAACTGGGAGGATATAGGATAAATTGGATATTAGCAAAAATTTCTTCATGGAGAGTAGAAGGTGGTCGAGTCCCCATCCCTGGGTAGATTTAAAAGCCATTTGGATATGACACCTGGGGACATGGGTTGGTGGTGGCCTTGGTAGTGCTGGGCTAAGGCTTGGACTTGATGATCTTAGAGGGCTTTTCCAACCTAAACAACTCTGATTTATGGTACACAGCCAGCATAACCTCACTACAACCAACCACATTAACAGCAGCCTCAGTAACTTATTTGTGATCCAACTCTGACTCGTGTTTAGGAAGGGCTGGATTAGCCCAGCCATAAATCCTGTGCTGTGCACAGCTACAGTGTCATTATAGCAACCTGAGCCAAGGAGCTTCAACACCAAACTGGGAGTCCCTCACCAGTACCTAGCTCAGAAACAGAACTGGGTATGTGTTTGTGTCATGTGGCTTGGATATCTGACCGTGTTTGTATGGATTTGCTGTTCAGTGCTGGCAATGCCATAGGAAATGCTAAAAAGCCCCATCTCTATTAAAATCAAACTGAGCCAAAACAGTTGAAGCACAAGTATTTTTCCAGCTATGCTCAGCTTAATTCATTCGGTGTTAATCTGGCTCAAATAACAGCAGCCATGGTTCAGAGACTGGGTAGGAATGACAGATTCTGACATAACTCTCAGGAAGAGGTCAAACACTGCTTTTGTGGAGTTTTTTTTCCCTTTCCTTTATCTCTCTCTTTTTTTTCTTTTAAAGAGCACAATTCAGATAACTCTCAGCTACATTGTGATCTTCCCTCAATCGATTCCATGAGTGTTAGGCATGATTTATACAAGCCCTGCACTGGATTCACCAGGGATCTAACCAAGCTTTCCCCCAGCTGGAGCCTGTGCTGGGTGTGTCCTTGGACACAGCCTCCAGACAGTCTCTGCCCTGCCCTTGGGGATGGTGTTCTTCATTCCTCCCACCCCACCTTTCCCTCCTGAACCAAGGCTGGAAAGCAGTGGAGTTTTCAGTGGTGTCTGGCTGGGGCTGCCAATGTGTGGAAGCAGGAGAGGAAAAAAGAAGGCTGGAGAGAATAATCTCAAGGAAACCTTTTGCTCCCTGCAGCTGCCTGAAAGGAGGTCGTGGTAAACTGGGGGCTCAGCCTCTTTTCCCAGGCAGCTGGTGCTAGGATAAGACGAAATGACCTCAAGTTAAGCCAAGAAGGTTTAGATTGGATATTAGGAAAAATTTCTTCACTGGAAGAGTGGTTAAGCATTGGAACAGTGAATCAGGCTGCCCAGGGAAATGGTGGAATCACCATCCCTGGAAGCAGATGTGGCACTTAATGATATGTTTTGGTGGTGTTTGGCTGAAGGTTGAACCTGGTGATTTTGCAGGTTTTGTCCATCCTTGATAGTTCTATGAAACCCAAGGTGTTGGTGACAAGGAGAGCTGCTGTGGTTCTGAAGTTGGAAGGCTGTTTTAGAATCTGAGGGAGTTTTACCTAGCAAAAAGCTGTGAGTTTGCAAAGAGGATACTGAGCAGAAGAAAGGGGGCTTTGAGGTTGGCACCACTGATGCCAGAGGGAGATCATGGGAAAGATGCCAGGAAAGGCTTTGCTCACAACCTGCTGAGGCAGCAGTTTGGATAGGGTCAGGTTTGAGTGTGAAGGAGAGGAGCAGAAGGAAGTATGGTTTATTTTAAAACCCGAGGTTGGTTTTAAAACAGCTGAGGTGTTTCCTAAATTTTTTTTCTCTAAAGTACTATTATTTATTGATCTTGAACAAGCCATATCCAGCTTAGAACTGGGAAAAACAGCCTCCCCAAACTGTGGTGCTGAAGCTGCAAGCAGCACAATGCTGAGGGATAACATCATGGAAGACGCTCACAGTTCGGCTCCCAACACTGTAGCACAGCAGTAATAATAATAATTATAATAGGTGGGCTTGGAATGATGTTTCTGGGGAAACAAGCACAGCTCCTCGCAGGCACTTTGATCCAATGCCCTCATCGCTGTCTGGTTATTGCAGACGAACTTGTAAAGCTTTTCGCTGTGCTGAAATTACCGGGGGGAAACAAGACACGACGTGCGAATTGTGGGATATGAGAGGAGAACCTTCCGCGCAAAGGGTCTCGTGCCTGAGTGGATAATATTAATGTTAATATCGGCCCGGTTTTCCTGAGACGACGCGGTCGCTTTGTGAGGGTGAACCCGCCTCCCCCCCGCACCCCCGGGCTGTGTTGTCTCCCCTCTGAGGGGATTTTCGCCCCTCAGCCCCCGCGCCCCGGGGTACTCACGCTTGGGACATGCTGAGCACCGAGAGCCGCAGCGGCACCGAGGGCGAGCCTGGGGCGAGGGGCACCGATACCGACACGGGCCTGGAGCCCCGGGGCACCGAGCCCGAGTCTCGCTGGGCCGGTACCGACACCGATCCGGGCCGAGCGAGGCACCGACACCGACACCGGCCTGGAGCCCCGGGGCACCGAGCCCGAGTCTCGCTGGGCCGGTACCGACACCGATCCGGGCCGAGCGAGGCACCGACACCGACACCGGCCTGGAGCCCCGGGGCACCGAGCCCGAGTCCCGCTGGGCCGGTACCGACACGGGCCCGGGCCGAGCCGCCGTTGGAGGAAGCGGCGGCCGCGGCGTTTCCTTGGACACGGCGCGGGGAGGGCCGAGCCCTGCCCGCGGCTTCTCCTTGGAGAACAGGGCGCTTCAGGCTTCCCCCCCCGCCCCTCCCCGTCTTTTTTCCACTTTTTTTTTTTTCTTTTTTTTTTTTTCCCCCAAGACCCACTCTGTGG
>WEKY01015081.1:122455-145292 GCA_013390045.1 Picathartes gymnocephalus
ACTTTTTTTTTTTCCTTTTTTTTTTTTCCCCGCAGAACCACTCTGTGGTTTGGGTTGGAAGGGACCTTGAAGCCCATCCCATCCCAGCCCCTGCCATGGGCAGGGACACCTTTCACTGTCCCAGGTTGCTCCAAGCCCCATCCAACCTGGCCTTGGACACTTCCAGGGGCAGCCACAGCTTCTCTGGGCGCTCTGTGCCAGGGCCTCCCCACCCTCACAGGGAAGAATTTCTTCTGTGTATCTGATCTAAATCTCTCCTTTTTTACTTTAAAACTGCCCCCTGTCGTTATCAGTATCACGCTGCCCACCCCCTTAGTTTTGATTTTTGCCCCGAGAGTTTCATTCCCCACCTCCCGTTACTTTCATCCCCCCTATTATTTTACTTCACCCCCACTTATTTGCCTCTCTTTACTTTCCTTTTTTTCTCCCTTTCTTATATCTTCCTCCCCCCACTTTTCACCCTTTATTTTCCTTCTTCCCTTCATGTATTTTTCCTTTTAACCCCCTTTCCTATATTTTCTTTTTCCTGCCTATTATCCCCTTTCTTATATTTTCCTACCCCCCTACTTTCCCTTTCCACCCCTTTTCTTTCTCTTTCCTATGTTTTCCTTTTTCCTCCTTGTTGTTTTTTTACTTTCCGCCCCCTCCCTGTTATTTCCTTCCCCCCCACCAAGGGACTTATCCCCGTTGCATTGACATTTTTTCTTCTTTTTTTCCTTTCTTTTCCTTATTTCTTTCCACAGGCACCTATGGAGACAACTTTCTTGTGGTCTTCCATTCCCTTAACACTTAAAAACCAGTTTAGAGGACAGGATTACAGCACAGATTTTTGGGGAAAAATGCACTCCTCCACAGAGCCAGTGAGAAGGAAAAAAATTAGTTTGGGACAATGAGTGTTTTGCCAGTGATCGTATTTTTTTGCCACAAATCTCCGTTTGTCTGCATTCCTTTTCTTTGTTTTCCTCCCCTTTTTTTTCCCATTGAAGCCCCAGCTCACATAATTAGGTGAGACTTTTGGCTATCAAGTTTTAGGAATAAAGTTCCTAGCCCCCCCCCAGTTTTGGAGGAAAAGCTCGAAAACACGAATCTTGAAGACCATAATAAAAGAATCTAAGGATATTATTTTTCAAGCCATACGATGACTATGCCCCTCACATAATTTCTTTAAGTGCATTGGATCAGTGGGGTTTTTTTAGGAGCATTTTGTTGCATTTCCTTTGTGCTGAGGTTGGAAAATGTTGTAAAATCAGCTTGTGACTTTTGATGGTAATATCAAAGTGGTTCTTCACGCTGAAATTTAACATGAGAAATTTGTCTGCTTCCTTGCAGTGCCTGATTCTCATCCATCTCCATGTTGGAGGGTCTCAAAAGTAGTAAGTAATTTGTGTTTTTTTCTTTTTTAGTAACATATTCCAGCCTTTGCTGCCCAGATAGGAACCTTGCATTTTTATTTCCATTAATGCTGGCGTTTGTACGCCACTTTTTATGCCAAACTGTGTTTTTTCAGCCAAAAGTTTTACCTGCAGAGTCCCAGCAGTGCTGTCTCCATCAGCGTGTGTGGTTTTAAGGACTGTTTGACCTATTGCATGTGCTTGCACTAAAAAGTGGGAAGATTTCTGAAGCAATTGAAATGAGAGCACCAGGATGGTTTGATATGATGTGGATGTTAATTAATAATCTGAATTTATTGCCCTCTGTTAGCACCTCAGTGTCACAGTGCACAACATTGTCTTTATTGTGCTGGAAGGTGTATTAATGATGAAATAATGCTTGTTGCTCAGTTCCCCACCTGCCCCCTCCACCCTCCCCCTGCCAGAAAAGTTGGAGGAAAGCAAATGTCTTCCTTTTAAAAATGGGAAATTAAGCTACAAAGGAGTGAGGTACATGAGAGTGTGCAGGGAGGCTGAGGGGATTTTCATCACTTTGTATGGAACTTGGGAAAAAAATTAGTTGTGTTGCTGGGAAAAGTCATGCAGTAAAATTAATTATGAAATGAGTAGAGTTGATTTTTTTTTTTTTTTCCATGGGAAAGGAGCCTGGTTTTGAGCTGAAATGGGAGCTTGTATGACTGAGAATAAGTAATTGGTTTAGCCTAAGAAAATAGACATAAATGCAGAAAGCGGGGAGTGGGAGATGTTCTGGTTTGCTGTAGGTTTCCAGTTGAGTCTTTGAGCTTTTCAATAATTTAAAGTGTGAGGACACAGGTCTGCCTGGGCTGTGATGTCCTCAAAGCTGAGCCTGGAGAAAAGGAGGCTCGGGGGGGACCTTGTGGCTCTGCACAACTCCCTGCCAGGAGGGGCAGTGAGGAGGGGTCAGGCTCTGCTCCCAGGGAACAGGGACAGGAGGAGAGGGAACGGCCTCAGGCTGGGCCAGGGGAGGCTCAGGGTGGACATCAGCAGGAATTTCTTCCTGTTGTCCAAGGGGCTGCCCAGGGAGTGGTGGAGTCGCCATCCCTGGAGGTGTCCAAGGATCTCCTGGACGTGGCACTCAGTGCTTGGGCTTGGGTGACAAGGTGGGGATTGGTCACAGGTTGGACTTGATGACCTTGGAGGTCTCTTCCAACCAAAATGATCCTGGGATTCTCTGATCACTGCAGGCTGAACTGCAGCTGAGGTCCAGCAGACCACTCATGGTCAGTGAACACCATGAAGCATCTCACTCTTTCCATTCTGGAATCACACGTCTCTGATAATCCCTGCAGTCACCAAACAGTCTGAGATGTGGAGGTAAAACCAAAGATTAAAGGGATTTGTAATTGTTATCCCACTCATTGTACGTTTTTTGTACAGCATCCCTGGCCACTTCCTCATCCAGCTCGTGTTGCATTAAAAACTCTCAAAGTGTGTTATTTGATCTGTCCAGCAGGAACAGGGGACAGGTTTTACTCAGCCTGTGCCTTTTGGCATCTCTAATTCCTCAGGCTCCTGCAAACATGGGCTTAAAAGTCCTGCTGCCTTGGAAACTAGGTGCCATCATTTTTCAAAAAAGTCTTGTATTATGAGCTTAAGAGGTGACTGTGAGCTTACAAAGGGGGTAAAATATAAAACTGGAGGGTCTTGTTCCTCTCCACGTGGATCCCTGGCAGAGAGCTTAGTGCACCTGTCTGTTACTGAGTAGGGCTTAGGGAAAGCAAGCAACGTAATGGGAATAATGTTCTGCCTTTGCAACTTGCATTTCAAAGCACTTGCAGAGGTCTGGTCTGCCTTGAGGCACAGGGTGGAGGGTGGAGTGGGGCTTTCGTGAGTGTTGCTGGCCCAGAGAGATGCAAAGGGAGAGGCTGTGGGTCAGGGCTTCCTCCTCCATCCGCAGTGAGCTGAGGCTTTGGGCCACCAAAGCTTGGGAGTCAAGGATTCTGTTTGCTGTGTGGGAGCCTGGGATGTAGGCAGGGATGTGCTCTGTGGGGCTGGGCAATCACCAACTGTGTGGAGCTTAACAAGGACAAGTGCTGGATTTTGCACCTGGGAAGGGCAGCTCAGGATATCTGGACAGAATGAGAGGCTGGAGAGCAGCAGGGATGTGGGGATCCTGCTCAGTGGCCAGCTGGATCTGAGTCAGCAATGCCCTGCAGCCAGGAAGGACATCCCTGTCCTGGGGGATCAGGCCCAGCACGGCCAGCCAGGCCAGGGAGGGCATTGTCCTGCCCTGCTCTGGGCTGGGCAGCCTCACCTCCAGTGCTGGGGGCAGTTTTAGATAAGAAAGCTCTAAAGCCGTTGGAGATCCTCCAAAACAGGGACAGACGGTGGTGAAGGGGCCGGAGGTGCCATGGGGGGAGCAGCTGGAGATTCTTGGTTTGTTCAGCCCTGATGAGACTGAGGTCAGAGCTCACCAGGGTCTGCAGCTTCCTCTGAAGGGGCTCTTGGGCACAGGGTGGGATTGATGGAGTGTCCTGGGCAGGGTCTGATGGCCCTTGTGGGTCACTCTCATCCTCAAGGGCTCAGTGGCTTTGACAGCTCTTACAGCAGGAGAGCTGTCCCCAAATGGGGACCTGATTGCAGTTGAGTTGCACAGCAAACCTCTGAGTCTGGAAAGGGAGAAGTTGGGACCTTGGGATGGGCAAGCCTGGGGGCTTGTTGCTCAGGGCTTCACAGAATCCCAGAATGGGTTGGGTTGGAAGGGACCTTAAAGATCATCCCATTCCATCCCCTTTCATGGGCAGGGACACCTTCCACTACCCCAGGTTGCTCCAAGCCCTGTCCAGCCTGGCCTTGGACATTTCCAGGGCTCCAGGGGCAGCCACAGCTTCTCTGGGCAACCTGTGCCAGGGTCTCACCTCCCTCCCAGGGAAGAATTCCTTCCCATTATCCCATCTAATCCTGCCCTCTTTTGGTTTAAAACCATTCCCCCTTGTCCTGGCACTCCAGGCCCTTGTCCAAAGCCCCTCTCTAGATCTCTGGGAGCCTCTTTAGGTCTCCCTGGAACTCTCTTGCCCAGGTGAACGCTCCCAGCCCATCTTTGTAGGAGAGGTGCTCGCTCCCTCCTCCTGACCATGACTTCCTTGCAGATGGGTGTTTGGTTTTCCTTCAGGCTTGGATAGAAACGTGTGAAGGTGCTCTGGGTGGCACTTTGCAAGCCTTGGGGACTTGAGTCAGCCTTGTTGCCTCAGTGCTGGCTTCCAGCTCACAGTGACACCCAGCAGGGCTGCACTGACCACTTCATTTAGCCTTGTTGACCAGTGGCTGGGCTATTTTTTCCAGTTAACATTGACTCCTGGATCTCCAGGAGGTTTGCTGCTGACTTCCAGGCTAAGTGAAGGGGATTTGTCAGCACTCAGGTCTGTTAGACTTTGATATAACAGCGTGTTCATCAGGCCCGAGCGTGGCACATGGAGGAGGAGGATTGCAGCAGAATTAGAAGGTATAAAGTTCAAATCTAATTTGAAGAATTTTCCCTCTATCACTTAAATGTGGGAAGTGTTCCTGTGGCTTCAGGGATAAAATGTCACACTTCATAAGGAGCATGCGTTTTAAATCTCAGCCAGATATTAAGTGCCGTGTGCCACACTCCACTTCTCTCTTTGTTAAAAAAGCAAAACCCCAAATCATCTCTCCTGAAAGAGTGTTGTTTGATAAAATTAAAGCTTCCCAAAGAAGTTGGTTCAAATAGTGCCAGCTCTGTATCATTATGACACGACAGGGAGTGTATTGATTTTATTCTGTATTGACAACAGTTCGTCAGCGCTCAGCTATTTAATTACAGAGGATGCTGCTCCTAAAGATGCCTACAGCATCAAGAGAGCAGTCAATACAGACTGGCAACACACACCAGATGTTTTCTGGGTGAGAAAGAAACAGAAAAAGGGATCAGACTCGGGCTTCTGGCAATTATCCAAGTAATTTGTAAGCAGACGTTTTAGGACATTGTTTGGCTTCAGCTTGGGAGTTTTTAATAAATTCACACAAACCCTCTGTCAAGCTTTAGTCACTTATAGGGGCAAAGTTCACTTCTGTATCATCCTGCAACCCAAATATTGGAAATAAGTAGCATTTCTTGTGAAGATATATTCAGTATGGCCTGTGGAATGGCACTTCTAGACAGACCCTTTTCAGTTCTGCTAAAATACACAGATCCTCTGACCACTTCCTCACTTTACAGGCTCCCCATCAGCAATCTGAAATGTTTTATGTGCTTTTCTCATGATTTTGATGGAAAAATGACAAAGTTTGGCTGTTAACACTGGCTGTGTGTGCACATTAATCACTGAAAGCCTCAAGAAATTCTCATGCAAACACTCCACAGCCTCAGCTGCTGTCTGCTCCCTCCAGCTGCACTGGGATTTTAGCTGACCCAAGCCCCCTTGTCTCGTGCTGTGGCCAACAGGAGGTTGGTGGGACCAGCTGGAGAGCCCTGGGTTGGTGAGAAATTACAACAGCAAGTTATAATTCTCTTTCTGTGGCCCAAGGGGGAGGAAGATGCTGGTCTCTGTTTATTCTCTGTCCTGTTTGATGGTCTTTCTGCTGATGAAAATAGAGCTATGAGGTGCTACCATGAGTTTACAGAGCAGCAGTCTGAGCTTCAGCTATCCAACTCAATGCACAAGGCACAGAGGCTGCTGGAAAGTCCTCTGCACTCCAGCTGGTCTCTGAGCATGACCAGGACGCAGAAGACCTCAAGTCAGGGGCAGTGGAAGCAGCTCAACCCTTCAGAGGTCAAGTCTGCATCAGGAAGATCCCCTTCCAGACCTGACTGAAGGGAAGCATTAGCGCTCTGGGACTTGAAGTGTTTAAAGCCAGAACTGAGAGTGACTCGGGGCTGGAGGAGAAGGGGATGTTTGCCATCTGCTTTAGCAGTTCATTCCCCAGAAAAGGAGGAGGAGGAATTCATCTGCTATTCGTGCACGTAGGCAGTTGTTTCATTGTGTTTTGTTTTGTTTTCCCTCCCACTCTCCAGCAAAACACCTGTTGAGTTAATCCTCTGACTCAGCTCAAAAGCAAGGAAGTCAAACTCCATGAGAGGCTGAGCTCTCATTTCCCCAGGTTTCTGAACAGGGGCTCTAACGGGTGTGTTCTGAAGGCTTCCAGAAGTGAAACTATTGAAGCAGAGAAGGGAGGATACGAGGTGAGGGAGTACTTAATTTTGCTGGACATCAGGGTGACTTGAGTCACAAAGTGTTAGTCTGGAAGGCAGAGATACCTTGGAGCTTCCCGGGTTGTTCTTAAGGATGGTGAGAAACATTTTAGAGGTTTCATTTTGGTGATCATCTTCAATTAATTTGATTTTAAAAACCCCATCTTGTTCCTAAATTGGGTGTGTCCTGCTTTGTTTAAAACTTAAAAGTTGAAAGCAAGCAGAGCAAAATGTCATGAGAGAGAATTCCCAAAATACAGCAATTCTGTAGGGGGCCACAGGCCATCAGCAGCTGAAATTTGGTGGCAACCTTTGGTTTCTGCAGATGTGTTTGGTGCACTGTGCAAGGGAAGAATTTCCTCCAGAGGGGACTCCCTATGTCCTCTCTGAGCTCTAGAAGAGCCTCTTGCTCTGCTGGCCCTCAGGATTTAACTTGAAGTGCTGAGGATGAGGAATTTCCCTGATCTCTCCCCCTTAATCTCTGTGAATTCAGGCTCTAGGGACGTTATTTCCAGCATGCGGTGACTCAGTTTCCCTCTGGGCTGTCCCAGAATGAGTCAGGTTTAACTGACACTGCTAGCACCGATGAAGCAAACCCAGCAGGTTGTGCCCTGATCATTAATGAGTCGCAGCCAGAGCCGAGGGGTTAATGAGAGATCCCACCCCGAGCTGAAGGGACAGCAGGAGCCCAGCGCCTGCCACGTCGCATGTGCGTCACTCCTGCGTGGAAACGAGTGAGAAACTTCTCACTTCTTTTTTCCGCCTCCCGGTTCAACTTCTCGTGCTATAAATAAACGGCCCAGTGTGAGAAAAAAAAAAGAATAACAAGGGGCTGCAGCTTTTTAGGTGCCTGTGGCAGGATGTTTTCTTGCTTATCCTGTTTCTTGTAAACACGGCGATGACTTTCGTGGCCCAGATGTAGAGGCGGCCCTGGTTCATTGTTCAAACACCTGCTGGCTTTTCAAATGGACCCAGTGCAGCCCATTGATTAAAAATTCAGACTCAGAAACCTGCAGCACCAGGCTGAGCTCCTGCAGATAGCTCCAAAAAAAAAAATTCCTTGAGGATCCAACATCCGCTCTGTTGAGGTTTTTTTTTTTTTTCCTCTATTATATTTGATTGGGAGGGGAAGGGAAGCATAAGATTATTTCTTTCCCCTGCTCTTGTTCTCACAATAGCAATAAAAACAATACTCCTTGGCTTGGAGGTGGTAAACTGTGAGAAATAACAACAACAGCTCACTCTGTGGTTGTGCAGCCAAATTTATGAATGAAGCTTGTGGGTGCAATTTAATTTCCAGGCCTGGCTCTGCTTTTGGTGTGATGGAATGAAATAAAAAGGCCAGAGAAGGAACAGCTCATAACTGCTGCGGGGCTGTCACTGGGTATGAGCACAGGGAAAGGTTTGGCCTGAGCTGGGGAAGGGGTTTTTCTTCTTCCTGCATCACAAGGTATGAAACAGGTGAATTGGCTCAGTTAAGCAGTGGCTTTGCAGCATTTTCTTTATTTGACAGCAATTTGTGGTGGTGGGACACCTCTGAGGCAGCAGCTCCAGCTCTTCCCAGGCTGGCTACGTGGGGTAAATGAAGCAGGTGGGCCCTTGCTGGGACAGATCTGCTTTGTGAGGTGCACAACAGGGCCACCAGGTCTGGGAAGAAGGGGGTAAAATTTAGGAAAAAAAAAGCACTGAGGACATTTGTTTTTGCAGATAAAGGTCAGTTCTGTCCCTGAGTGTTTCTTTGGATAGGACTTGAGGGCTACAACCTGCTTTTTGGGGAGGGCTTTTTGTGTCTGGAGCGAGAGGTTAGAGTTGAGGTGTTCAGCCAGGAGTATTTGTGTTTCAGCAGCCTCTTCTCACCCAGGAGATTTGTTCTGCACAGTGCTCAGAGCAGGATTTTTCTTGTGTTGAGGTCTCTTGCATCCTTCCCTGCTCCTCATGTGTCCCCCACCTGTGCCTTTGGCTGCAGGACCAGAGGGGATGTGCTGGGTTTGTTTCCTGCTGCTTTGAGCAGGGATTTGAAGCAGATGGGGCTGTGAGGATCCCTTCCAGCTTAAATGACTGGACACTCATCCTGCCAAGAGAGGGAGATGCCAACAGTGAGTCCTCACAAAGGCCCGCA
Organism: Picathartes gymnocephalus; assembly: GCA_013390045.1. NCBI lineage: Eukaryota > Metazoa > Chordata > Aves > Passeriformes > Picathartidae > Picathartes > Picathartes gymnocephalus. The sequence goes on from WEKY01015081.1 coordinate 131,139, forward strand.
GCAGGTCAAAGGCTTTCTCCCCCAGCTCTGAAAATGAGATGTGGGGCTCTGAAGGAAGCAATCCAGCCTCAAAAATGAGCATTCTGCCCAAGACAGGTGAAACCAGGAGGCCAGGCCTGCGTGTGCCATGGGCAGATGTGGCCAGCCCCAGATGTTGTGCAGAGAGGAGGGCAGAATTTGAAGGATTCCTTGCTCACAGCATCCTTGGGGTGTCCTAGGAGAGGGGACACTGCTCCAGCTGTGGGATGAAGCTGTGGAGGGACCCCTCTCCCCACCAGCCCATCCTCTGGTTCTCTCCCTCCTCGGTGGAGACCCAGGGAGGGAAGCACCTCAGGATGAACATTCCTGCAAACCTCCCTCTGCATCTGCCTTTCATTAAGCCCCCGCTAACGCTGCGTGTGGATGTTGGCGTGCAAGGGGAGCTGTGGATGTGCCGGGATCTGGCACTGTGGGCACGAGCCAGCTCCTGCTGGATCATGGGACACACAAGGGTCTGGCACTGGGACAGGAGAACCTCCCAGCAGCCAGCTCCCAGGAGAAATTTGGCTCTTAAATCCAATTATGTTTGCAGACTGAGCTCTTTTGTCCTCACCGCTGTCCATGCGTGTGCAGCCTTTGCTTTTTGGTCGCTTTGGACTTGTTAATGGCCGTGTTTAAAAGCAAAGAGAGCAAGGAGTTGGAAGGTGCTTCATGTCCTCAGCGTTCTCCTGGATGCTCTTTCCAAGGGGAATGCCTGCTTGCTGATGTCATCTCGTGTGGCTCAATGTCAGAACTCCGCTCCCTTCTCTGGAAAAGCTGCGCTGACCACGCGAAATGCTCGCATGAATTTTTCTAGCGTGCACGGGGAGGTGTCCTCGGTGACCTTTCAGGGTAATTACAGCAGTTAGGAGATGTTTGCCCCAGGCAGATTTCTCTCTAAGGTCCTCAGCGTTGTGCTCTGAGTTGTTTTGGATTTCCCCTTCCACGTTCTTCTAGGAAAATAGCAGTGTGGCCTCTAATGTCTTACTTTTCCCCTAAAATCTCTCAGTCGCTGTTGGGAGGCAGTGAAAGCTGCTGGGGATTTTCACAAACAACCCGAATATGGGTTTAAGGAAGCATTTATATTTCCCATTTATGTTTTGCTTTTAAACTGTGACTTCCAGAAACTCCTTTTTTCCCAAGAAAAACCCAGACAATCAGACTAATGTTTCTTTCAAAACGTGTGAAAGATGAAGGATGAGGCGTCGAGTTTCCTTTCAAGCGATTCTGAGTGAAACCGAAGCCTTTTTGAAGTGGTTTACTGCAATTGTAGTTCGCTCTGCTTCCTGCTCCTGCTTTGGGCACACCTCCCGGCTCGTTGTGTGTGGCTACAGGCGCTGGGGGAAGTTGGAAAGCCAGCAAAAGGCAAGGGGGCTCTAAAAATCTGATTTCTTTTTCTATTTAGAGTGCTGCCAAGGAGACGTTGTGTTTTATTCCTTCCTACCATCGAGGCAAAATATCTCCCCCAGCATCGGCAGTGATGGAGGCAGAGAGGGGTAGGGAAGGAATGGGAATGGATTTCATCCTGGATGAGTTTCCAGTTAGGAGTCCAGACTGCGGGCAGGGTAAAAAAAGCTTTGTTTAGTCTGCACTCAGTAGTTTTAGCAGGAGACCCAGCCCCAGAGCTGGGAAGTTGGGTGTCCTCTGCTCAGGCTGATGTGATTTACAGTGCTGGGATCTGGCTATGGGATTGACAGAGCCAAAGCAGAGGGAAAAGTGTGCTGGAGAGCTTGTCTCAGTGCCAAAGGGTGGGAAGCAAGGGTAGAGTTGCTCCTTCCCTGTGCCCACATTTCTCCTGGTGGCCAGGTCCATCTTTCCTGCAGCCCTCTGTGATATCTGGACCATGTGCTGCCTTGGAATTGTGCCGGCAGAGCTGTCTGAGGGACCTTGGGATGCACTGGGTGAGGATGAAGGAAGATGAAGATGGCTTTGATGCTGCTGGATGGTTGGGACGTTGTGAGTGATAAAGGTTAAGGACATTCCTGCCCAACTCCGGCTGCCTCCATGAGAGGGGGAAGCACCTCCTGATCCCCATCTGGCCTAATTCCTTCAAGAAATAGGATATTGTCAGAGCAGGACTCCACCAGCTGGGTAAAAAGCTGGGACTTGCAGCAAGGCTGTGGCTTTGTACCACTGTGGTCTTGCCAGTTCCTCCAGCAGTGTAAAATCTCGTTGCTTTTGGTGCCTGCTCCATCGATTTACACCATCGGAGGAGCTGAATGCCTGAATTTTCCTGGCACTGTTTCAGAGCAATATCTGTTCTCCTTGCTTGATCAACGTATCTGTTAATTACATTAAGGTAATCTGACCCTGGGTTCTTGCAAAAACCTCCTCCTGCTGCTGAAGGTGGTGGAAACCCTCCCTGAAGTGAGCAGTGAAGCAGCACATGTAGGATCAGAGGGTGGCTGGGGGATCTGGGCACATCCAAGCCCTGGAAAACACCCTGGATGGTGAAGGTGTGTCAGCTCTCTGATATCCTGCTGGTGTTGGTCTCACACTGCCCTCACATCCCCATGTGGCTCCAAATCCAGAGGCTGGCAAAGAGCATACAGTCCCTAAGAGATGCAGCTTGCCTTGCTAAAAAAGCCTGGAAAACTGGAGAGCAGCCTTTCCCTTTTACTTGTGCCTGGCCCAGGGAGGAGCAGGATTTAAGCACGTACTTAAATTTCAGCATGTGCTTAAGTGTTGTCCTGAATGGGGACCCTCTTGAGCTTTAGCTGAAGTGCTGTTCTGAACCAGGGCCAGCAGCCTGTGGAAGTCACCTCTTGTTGCCTCTAGCCCACTGTGTTTGTGCTCATTGCAGCTCTCTGGCTGTTTACTACAAGGAGAAAATCACTTCATTTACTCGCAGCTCGCTCAGTAACTGAGAGCAGGCAGGTTGTGAGAGTCTCACATCAGCTGGGAGCGAGACATCTGACCTTGTCTCTTGTCTGTCTTGTTTCTATGATCCTAATTCTGCTCTAAATTAATTCTTTTGTTTAGCTGCTGGGTTGTTTTTTTTTTTTTTCCCTCCTTTTTGTTTTCGCATGAATGCTTGTCTCTATATTTAGGTCTGCCGGGGCGGGATATTATGAATAATTGTTGATTGATATTATTAAACACTAACACGCTTGGCTGTGTTGCACTAATGATGGGGCTTTGGGGATATGCAGATCAATTAATTGCAGTAATTGCTGTAATAGCTGTTTTGGAGGAGGCTGTTGGAGAGCCCTTGGGAGAGCGGACAAAGACGGAGCCGTTTGGAAGCACATAGGAGAAGGGGCGCTCGAGTGTCATTGGAGAGGGCTCCTTCAAGCTGCCAACTTGTAAAGTTGGGTTTGTTTTGCTCTCCAAAACCCACTCACACCAAATTCATCTCTTGCTTTGTTTCAGAGCTACCCCAGCCTGGCTACTTCTGGACTTCTCTGCTGCTGTGGAGCTGAAGAAGCTCTCGGATGAGACAGAGCCTTTTCTAGGTAATCTCTCGGCTTAGAAATCTGTGAGACCTCCCTGAAAAACACCCGAGGAGGGGAGAAAAACCATCTCCAAGGCTAAACCTCTGTGTCACCTTGCACTCAACAGCTTTGGTTTGTCAGCTGATCCTCATTCACGTCAAAGCTCTTTCTCCCCTTCTGTGGCAGCATCGCGGGGCCTCCCCGTGGGCACAAAGGGACGTGAGGTGCCTCAGGAGCCACGGTGGGAAGGCTGCAAAGGGAATGGGATTTGGGGTATTGTGAGGATGGGGAGGAAAAAGCCTCTCCTGGCTTCTTCCCTGTGCTATATGTGCTCTCCCTGCCTTTGTGCATTATTGTATATTCTTTTGTCTGGCTTTCCATAGGCAACGTGCCTCAGTCTCCGTGCTCTGGGGCGGGTGCTCAATGTGGTGCACAGATGGTGCTCCCAGAAATCCCGTTATTTGCTAATGGGATTTTGGGCTGAGCGTTTCCACTGGTCTTTTCAAAAGTCTGCGTGTTTATGTCAACATGCCCAGACCCCCATCTTTGCAGAGACACCCTCTCCCATGCAGCTGAGAATACCACTTTATTTTTTTATTTGCCTGGATTTTAATCCCTGGGAAGGAGGTCAGGACAGCTTCTGTGGGAGGCAATGGTTGGCAGGACCCAGGCAGGTCTGAGATCACCTTGCACAGTGAAGGAGGATCAGGATAATTGGGGTTGGAAGGGATCTCTGGAGATCCTCCAGTCCAACCCCCTGGGTCACCTGGAGCTGGTGACACAGGGACACATCCAGGTGTGTTTGGAATGTCTCCAGAGCATGAGACTCCACCACCACCCTGGGCAGCTCTGCCAGATGTCACAACCCTGCCAGGTGGCCTGGCCAGGTCGATTGGGGCACTCCAATGTTTCCTTGTCACCTTGCTGGTGGCCCTGCCCTCACATTTTGCACTGAGATGTACTTACCTATTCTTCAGCTTCCCCCGGGGTCCTGCAACATTTCAGTAATGCAGTGTTCAGCTATTATGCAGCTATTCCCAGCTATTATGCAGCAATTCCCCTCTGTGCCCTCCATTCTTCAAGCAGTGCTCGAAATCAGGATATAAATAGCAAAAGCCTGGAATATTTTGCTTTTGTTGCCAGAGGCCTTTCAGAATAGGTTAGATGTGTGCCTGACGGGGATAATACAGTGCTGACTCTTCCAAAGGGGCACAGAGCTGGACTAGGTGACCTCCTGAGGTCTCTTCCAACCCTCATTTTTCCATCCCTGCGTGACATCCCCTGCTAGTGGGTAAGTGGAGCTTTGTTTTACGTCACGCTGGCTGGAGCGGGGTCAGGGGTGTGTGTCAGGAAGTTCCCTGTCTGTCTGCACACCCGTGCACGCCTCATCCTGCAAAATGCTCTTCTTCTGGCTGCTTCTCAGACTCGTCTGCCACGGGAAGGTGAGTCAGACCAAGGCAGAGTTCTCCTGGAGCTGGCCAAGGGCTCCAGGTGGTTCCTCTGGAGCTGAGCTGAACGAGAAAAACGTCGTCACCACCCCGGTTCACAAAGTCGGGGCAGCTCAAGGCAGGAAAACTGCCAAGGACTGTTCCTGTTGTGGTACAGGGCCACTGAGGTGGCGAATTTGGGATCAGGAGCTGGCGGTGGCTTGCTGACCAGCTGTGGGATATTGCTGTGTGCAGACAGAGGATTGACCCTTAGAGCCCCACTGCTTCTCCGAGCATCCAGGACTGTGCTGTCCTCTAAAAGGGGGTCTGAGACTCAGGAAACCCTCAGTTCACCTCTGTGCCTGTGCCAGATTCCAGCTGTGGGCTGGGGAGCTGTGCTAACAAAGTAAAACTTGTGGTCACCTCCACAGCACCTGCATCTGTCTCCAAGTTTTGTTTGGACCATCGCTGCACCTCTTGAGCATCTGGCTGGCACAGTGTCAGTCCATCTGTAGTGATTGTGACTGCTTTGTCCAAAATTTAGGAGCTATGGGGGATTGTGGAGTACAGCCCTCTGTGTCTCTGAGCCCTCCTCAGCAGCAGAGTTTGGGAAATAACATTTTTTTAGGTCTGCAAAAGATGGCAGGGAACCTGCACAGGCACTTCTCTTCAGCAGTGCCCCGCTGTGATCCGATGTCTCTGCGGGGAAAACAGCTCTTCAGAGGTGTTGGCTTTCCATGCCCATCAAGGAATACCTCTTTGCCTCGTGTTTCTGCAGCCTCTCAGCTTTGCTGATTTTATCACCCTTCTGATAAGGGTGATTAGATCTGATTTGTTTGAATTACAGCCCGGCTGCCTTCAGCTCTCACAGACACAACACGGTGTGCTGGGTTTGAGCAGGGGAGTGAGGAGGGAGAGCCTTTTTCCCCCCCTCTGATAATCATTAGCAGATGTGATACCATTACCAGGTCAAGGATCTGAAATCCCCCAGCAGCAGGAAAAACGCTGTGCTCGGCTGGCACTTGAAAGCTGTGCAGGGAAGGATGTGGCAAAGGCTGAATCATCCCGTGCTCAGCAGCAGCTCAGAGCGCTGCTCTGCAAGGTTTCACAGGCTCTGGGATATTTAAGCAGTCCTGGTTTGGTGGTTTGGCCCCAGGAAGTGTTCTTTACGTTTGGAATACACCATTAGTGATGTCGTGTTAAAAATCAAAGCTGCCCATGGCTCGTTTATTGCTTGGAAGCTGTGTGCAGTCAGTTTGTCAGTGTGTCTTGTTTTTCTGGAGGTGTGGTGCCCCATTTTTTTCCCCCTTTTTAGAGGCTCCTGGGCCACTAGAAAGACTTTTCCCCCAGAACCAGGTTTTGTGCAAGGTTGGTGTCCTGCTGTGAGCCACACCATGATGCACACAATATTAAAACCTGGCTTTTTTTTTTTTATCAGGAGCATTTTTTTTTTTCCTAAAGCCCTTGCAGTAGCTTTCCAGGGTAGTTCAAAAAATCTGGGACAGGTCAGACCAACGACTGTGCCCTTGTGGCTTTGTCCTTTTGATCTAGGGGCTGAAAATCTGAAAGAAGACACGATTCAGCTGTGGGTTTGGTGCTGGTTTGGGCTCTGGGAGGAGCCTGAGTTCTGCCTGCAGGTGCTTCTTTGCTGCAGAGCCTTGCCAGGAGCATCCCTGGGTCTTGCCCTCCTCACCCTCCTGCCTTGCAATCTCCTCTCCTCAGTGATTTAACTCATAGTAGCAGAGCTTTGTGTTAAAAGCCATTGCTGGGCTCCAAACAGCCCTTGGAAAAAGAGCTTCCCAGGTTTCTGGCTGGAGGTGGTCATCAGATAGAAAGTGGTCACTCCTATCATGAGGCCAGAGAGCTGCAGGAGTTTTAAGGGGAGAAATGGGTGTAACTACAGTATACCAGCAAAGAACAAAATCTCTGGGAATACTGGGATGAGTCTTGAGGAGCTGTTCGGGGGAAAGGTGAGTTGCATCTTTAAAAGCTTCCACGGGGAGGATGTGGCAGCTTCACCTTAACATGGAAGTGTGTGTTGGGAAGGAAAAGCTCAGCCTGGGCTGTCTTTTCATTGCTGCAGTGGGTGGTGGTTTTGTGATCTACCCGTGGCCTCTTGGCAAAAATCCTGTCTCTTTCCTCTGCTTTTTTTTCCCTTTTCCCTGCTCCCCTCACCTCCAGCAAGGTGTCCTCTAGGTTAGGTTTAGGGTGAGCAAAGGGAAGTCCATGTATTCAACTTACTGAGTGATTTCAGTGAATGCAAAGCAGAGGGGACACAAGTGTGCCTATGTGTGCCCAGAGAGACTATAAATAAATACCATATATTGCACTCTAGTTTGCTTTTCTCTTCTGCTGATGGCACATTTCCTAACCCTTCCAGGTGATATTTGCCCACACTGAGAGCACCTGTGAACTCTCCTGCCACAGCTCTTTGCTGCCCAGTGGCCGTGGGAAGAAAACTGCAAGGCTTGCAGTGCGCCTGCTCTCTCCCAGCTCCCCCCTGCATCTCCTTCCCCAGCTGATTTGACCAGGTCACTCCCCAGCTTTGATTCTCTCCTCTTGTTGAAAGACCTCCTGTGGCTGCATTGTCTGGGGAGCTCAGAGCTCTACTTCCACCTCAGTAGAGAACAGGCTCTCATTAACAGCCCTCGGGGAGGGTGAACATCACTGCTGCTGCCTTCAAAGGAGGCACGGAGGTGCCCAGCCAACTCCTGGCCCCCAGTCAGATGGAGCTCTGCTGAAGGCATCAGCAAGATCAAAACACCAGCTGGGGAGAACGGCAGGGCTGCAGGTATTGCTCCACGAGGCAGGAGCTGCCGTGGCTTCGTGGTTTCTGGAGGCACCAGGTGTGAGTGGCGATGGTGCTGATAAAAGTGCAGCAGGCCCAGCTCCTGGGAGGGTTTCCATGCACGTGCTGCTGTCAGCACTGACTGCTGGTTATCCTGAAGTTCTCCTCGGACTGCCCGTGCCAGTGACAGCTGCACCATCTGCACAAGAAATGTGCCCTCAGTTGCTGTCAAGTGAAACTAGGCTGAGGCTCAGGAGCCAAAGCCCTCGTCCCTCTCCTGACCTCCTCTTCTCTGCACACCTCTGCCAGGCCCTCTGTCTCCTCCCTCCCAGTTGCACCTCGGTGGATGAGCTCCAGGTGGTTGGGTGGAACCTTGCCAAGCACGAGGGGCTATCAGCAGGGCTAGGGATGACTGGAGGCTTCCTGCTGGGAAGTGTGTGGAGATCTGTTGGCTTCTTATTTTAGGCCCCTAAAAAACTGCTCTCCCAACTACTTTTGGCTTTCCCTCTAGCCTAATGAGTTCTTCTCCCTTTTCCAAAAAGTCTGAAGGCAGTCGGTCCTAAACTCTCCACAGCATCTCTTTGTCTGATTCCCCTTGTCTGGCAGCCTGTCCGAGGAGTGCGGTGGGGTGGAGGTAGGTTGGACCTGGGCCATCCTTTGGCTCCTGCCATGAGTGCATAAACTTTTATCTTTTCAATGTTACCATTAAGGGAAGTTAAAGAAAAAAAAAAAAAAAAGAAGAAAAGGAAACTAAACCACAAACAACTGCATTAAAATAATAATCAGAGCCTCATGAAAGTGCACAAAACTCCAGAAAACCCTCTGTGCTTTGAAACTCGAGTCTTATCTCCCCCTGTCAAGGTTAATTGTTGCTGGGTTCAAACCATGGACAAGCTTTCATTAAGGCTGGAGATGGGAGCCACGGCTGGGCCGGGTGTGTTGGAGCAGAGTTGAATTTGGTCCAGTCAATTAAGGAGGGGGTCACATCTGTAGCTACACAACTTCGTTAGAGTCGTTGGATTTCAGTCTGATCTTTAATGTTTCTGGAGTGTCTTCTCCCAGGGTTATAATCTCTGGAGCTGTTTTGAAGGTGGTCACTTAATTTCTTCCCATATAACTTTATTTCTTTCCATATCATGTTGAAGACTGGACTATCGTGGTGTGATCGGATCTGGAGAGCTCAGGAAGAACTGACAGAAGTTCCCTTATATAAAGACCCTTTTAGTTTATGTGGTGGGGAGCTAATTGTCTGTCCTGGGAAGCAAATCCTCTGCATTTCTCAGATAATCAACCTACCAAGAGCCACGCACTGCTGGTTTTCTCTTTTTTTTGGACTGCTTCAGACCTGCAGTTGCAGCCCAACCTGTGTGTTCAGGATTCCAGCTCTTCTGGTTGTGTTGTTGCTCCTGCAGCTCATGTTCTTCTAAGGGGATGCTTGGAGGAGATGGGCTTCTAAGAGCATTAACAATGAAGAAAGTCACATCACAGCACTAAAAATACATCAATGAAAAAGATATAATGTGTATTGGAAATAGTTTTATACTTCCTTTAACTAGAAAATATAAATATACACCTATAAAATGACAGTCTCTCCCTACCCTCCATGGCTAGATTAATTTGGGAGACAGTTTTTCATGTGCAAATATGTTGGGATTATGGTTTGCTTGGGTAAATCACAGAAACTGTTCAATGCCTCAATCTGCTCAACCTTGAAAGGATTGTTTTCACCTCTGTTCTGTTTCCTGGGATGTTCAAGCAAAAAGGAGGCTGAGGAGATATTGGATGCAAAGAAAATGAATTTATTTTCTCACTTTCAGCCATTTTTATGAGGTGTGTGAGGGAGTTGCTTGTGCCAGTGCTGGAATCTTTCCTGGTGTTTGTATTAGAACAAGCAATAGGGAAAACGAGCTAATTTGGGAAATAACAGTGGTGGGTTTTTGTTGTTGTTGGCGCTTTTTTTCATGACTTTTATCAGAACTTTTCAAATTTCTAATACCAAGCCAAACTCGTTAATTCCTCTCCAAACTCCTTTCTCCCAACTGCACAGTAACCTTGTGAAGCATCTCTGAAAGTGGCGATTTTGCAGGGCTGAGCCTTGGGTGGTTTCTGGCTTCACCTGATGTGAAGCAGGGCAGCCCTGGAGCTCTGGGCTGTGCAGCCACTGCCTGCCAGTGCCTCGAAGGAGCCTGTGTCCCAAAAACGAGTCCCAGGTGCTGCAGGATTGGCTGTGCAGGATTCCTCCCCGGCTGTTTGGACACCAGGACCCCTCAGACACGGCTAACGGGACGTGGCCAGCCGTGACCTGACATGATTGCTTAGCATTCCATCCCCACCTTTCCCCCAGCCCGCTGCTTTCCTGTGCCTTGTTTTCATTTCCTTGCTAATTCAAGCATGTCTGATGTTAGCAGGAGGAATTTTTGTGTGGTGCATAGGTCAGGGGGAGCTGACTGGGACTGGATTTTACAGGTGACGTTCGTGTGTAGAGGTGGGGGGGCGGGCAGGACAACAGAAAGGTCACAGGGATGGGAGCCGGGAGAATTGCTCCTGTGCTTGGTGGGGAAGCATGGGAAGGGACATGCAGTGGTGAAAATGAGGTTAAAATACTTGTAAATGGGTTCAGTCCATGGGGATTTGTGTTACTTTCTGCTGTTGGAGACACAGGAGGCCAGCTCTCTCTCTGTGGTCACCAGCCCCTGGCACTGTGTGCCCTCTCATGCCATCCTTGGCCAGCACAGAAATGCTGGTGATAAGCAGGTGTCCCTTTCTGGCACGTGGGGAGAAGAGTCTGCTTTCCTTGGGAATGCTTTCCCCAAAAACTGCTGCAGCCCTTTAGTGGGGCTCAGCCCTTTCCCTGTTGCTGTGTCTGACAGAAACCAGAGCCCTCACTTTTTCTGTGTGGACTCTATCCACCAGCAACCAGCTGGTCCTGGTATTTGATATCAGCTGGGAAAGCCATCAGGAAGCTGAGATTGTTCTTTTCTTCTCTCTCTTTTTTTTTTTTTTTAAATTTCCATCACCTCCTCAGGCTCACTCCCCACTCTCTGCTTGGTCTGTGTGGTTCCACGTGTCCCCCAGCAGGGACCCACGCAGTGCCAAGCTGTAGGAACATCCCTGTCTCACCTTGGGCACTCTGAACTTGGCAGCATTTCTATCAAACTGGAGAAAAAAGCTCTGGAACAGGCTTTTTCCCTGCCCCNATTCTAATGCATTTCCATGCCTGAAAGTGGGTACTTGTACAATTTATTCAAAGCAATCCTTAGAAAGCCACAAGCTGTAGCTTTTAAATTTCCTGTGTGTTTATTTTTTATGAAAAAGAAAAAAGAAAATCCCATGTTTTCTTCATTAATGGATGGTATTTACTTTAAGTACAGCAGAAATCTGACGTGGAGCTTCAAACTAAGTAAATCTCCATTTATTAAAACCCTAAGTGCCTGCATTTCCAGATTTTTTCACGGTACATTTAGGCTCCATGTCGGAGACTCGAGGCTGAGCAGCCTAAGCTCTGATCCAGCAGGGAAAGGGATCTAGCAGAGGGGCTGACTTTTGGGCTGCATTAAAGGCTGGTGCCATGGAGGGGTGTGAAAAGCCTTTCATGTGGCCACAGGAGGACTCTTCAGAGGCCAGCCTGTGTGCAGGAAAATCTGGGAGCAGGGCAAACACAGGGATCCAGCCTGTTAGAGGCACCAGATAAGGTTTCACTGCTAGGGGCTGATTCCTGAGCTCTGAAGCAAACAAAGCCTTGGGTTTGGTTTTGCCTTTTCTGGAAATGTGTTGCTTTATCAAGCAGTGCTGGAAGCCTCCAAAATATTGGTTTGCAAGAGGACACTTGAGCAATTTTTGAGAGATTTCTGTGGCAAATCCAGTCAGCTAAGGAGGGTCCCTCTTAACCACCAGTGTCTCCAGTTTATTACCAGTCTGAGTGATGGAGTTTGAAGGAGAGGTGGCACTTCCCACCAGTTGTGCTTCCTAAGCTTTGTATCCAGCTCAGTATGATCATAAGCCTTGCAGGCAGCATCATTAGCAGATAATTGTCCCCTTCTGCAATCAGGTGAAGCCTTTGGACTTGCCTTTGATTTTTTCCAGTGTCAAGTGAGTACTGAAAAGCTTTCCCTCCTCTCCAGAGGTGCTTCATTCCCATGGCTCTCGAGATAGGTTAAGAGCAACAGTGAAAAAAATCTGTGCCCTTAGAACCTGGTGCTGGATTAAGGTGGGTGCTCCATTTTTAGAAGAGAGGAAAGCAATTGCTCCCCACCAGCAGAGGCTCTGTCACACCCTTTTGCAGTATTCTAGTGCTGGTATTATATTAACTAGAACTGGAAATAAGAGAGCCAAGAGTTAGTCCAGCAAGGGGTGAAACCACCCCAACCAAAAGCTCCAGAAGACATTGACATCTCCCCACCCCTCCCAGTGTTCAAAATGTCCACAAAACTTCTGTGTGCTGTGGGAAAAATACGTTAGGAAATGAGCCGGTGGCACAGGTGATGGTCCTGAGGAGCTCTGCCCTCAGCTTTCCTCCCTGCCATCTCCCCCTCCTGGAGTAATGAGGCCTGTTCCTAAATAAATCACATTAAATTCCACACCTTCTTCCCAGGCAAAACCACCCCAGAGTGATAGGCATTAGCATAAGCAAAGCTAATTCCCTAACTTATCTCCAGCGTGCCGTATAATTGATTTCATCAAATAAAATCTGCCTAATAAAGCTCTGGAAGGGAAGGGAAAGCTACAACTTAATTGTAGTTCAGCCAAGAATCAATTCCTCATCTTCTGTCTTGTTTGCTGACAATTCCTGTGTGTTGATGAGGGCCAGAAAAAAATGGACATTTTACAAATATTTCTATCTTCTAGATCACTGCCATTTTATATCCAGACTAAAAAGAAAAGGAAATTTTGCAGGTTGGATCAGCCACAGTAAAGAAATGCCTGGGTCAAAATGTCCAGCAATGAAGAGCTTTGCCCCTCCAAAAAGCAAAATATTTATTTTATCTGTAAATTTGTATTTTAGTTCATCCTGTTTCTTCCTCTGAACACAGAGTTAGGGCAAAAAAAGAGATCAAGAGTAACTTATTTTATGATGTCTTCATTTCAGAGACACAATAAAAATATAAAGCACAATAAGAAATTACATGCTCAGTTCTCATTTGCTGAGTAAAGATGTTTAGGAAATATTTTGGATAAAACATCTGCAATGAAATCCTGCAGTCATTCACATGGAAAGATATTCAGCTTTTCTTTGTTTTCAGTTTGGAATTAAGTGTCGTATCCAGGAGGAAAAAAAGGAAGGATTGGACGACATTTATCCCACATTTTCTGGGATGCCTGAGTAGCTAGTAGCTAGTGGTGGATGGTCTGGGTGCTGAGCAGGTGCTGCACAGGCATAAATTGTCTGTCAAAATAAATGTTGTAGGAGTCCAGCCCAGCCAAAATGCAAGATGTAGGGTTTTTTTTTCTCAAGATGGAACTGTTTCCTCTTTGGGTGCCTATTTTAGGAATGGCTTGGATCTTACCAGTGGGAATGTCAGCTGCAAGTTTTGAAAGCTTTAGTTCTTCACCTTGTCTTAGTTTGTTGCTGCTTTTCACAACCAGAGAAAATGCAGGAGATGTTTTGGCCATGTAAGAAGCCTTAAGCTCTTCAGAGGAAGATGCTAAGGGAAGTGGTGAAGTGACAACTCCTGTCTCCTCTCCTTAATCTTGTCAGCCTTGGGATTCCAACATGGGCGGCTGGAGTGGGAGCATCATCTCGATTTGGAGCTCCAGTCCAGGTGGGTTGAACATGCCAGATGCAGCAGCCTGGCTTCAGCAGGGATTATTTAAAGCAGTCATAACATTGCGGGTTTTTAATTTTGGGGATGCCCCTTGTTCATCTTCGAGCTGAGAGGCTGCAGAGACCAGGGAGGGTCAGGAACAGATGGAGGAGGAAAAAGGAGTGTGCTATCCAGAGCCTTGGATTTCCCTCGTCCACCATCCACGCAGAGCTGGGCTTCACCAGAGACACCTCTCCTTCCTTCCTTTGTTTGCACAGCTGGGTTTGCAGCACGCTCCTGTAGCACATACATTCAGAACAAATATTATCCCTATCCATCCTCCCCCTGGAATTCCTGGGGTGCAGGATCAGCTTCCAGCCTGTGCCTCGAATCCTGCAGGAGGCTGGAGCCACCCTGAGAAACAGGGCCTTGAAACACAGCCTTCCCCAGGAATGCCAGGAAGCAGGACACTGGGAATGGGGCTGGAAGGAGCCTTCAGCCAGGCTGTGGATCCTGAGAGGGGTTTCAGTCTGCAGGGAGGAGCAGCGAGGTGTGGCAGGGCTGGCTTTGTGCAGCTCCTTACGCTTCCGTCGCCGGTTTCTAAACGGAGCCCTGGCGCTGAGACAGACCAGGTTTGCTTTTACTAAAAACAGAGGGGTGGGGTTTTTATTTTTCTTGTACCAAAGTATGTAACTTTAGATGGCCATCTCTGTGCCTGGTCACCTCTGAGATTTTTTTTTTTTTTT
>WEKY01015081.1:145320-205856 GCA_013390045.1 Picathartes gymnocephalus
TTTTTTTTCCACTGACATTCACCTTGATAAGCTACAAAGAGGTAAAAACTACAGTGGCTTGCTGTGTCTTGACTAGTGTCGTCCTTTGATAGAAATCCTCAGGGTAAAAAAACCACCTTGTGCAGCGAAAGCAAAGGCTGAAATGGCTTTCATGAGGCAGGCTTAGTTCCCCTGGAGGACTGACATCCCCATTTTTGAGGCCTAATTGCATGAAGTCTCCTGTGATAATTTCTTAGACAGCGATGAAAAGCAGCTGGAGCCAGCCTCTGGCATTGAGGGGTACGAGCCCAGCAGGTCAGAGCAGTGTCTTGATAGGGCAACAAAGAGATCCAAAGCCTTGGACAACAGTGATCCTGTCGGATGTGGTTAAAGCCTTTCTTCATCCACTGCTAACACAGATCCCTGGGGGTGATCAATAATAAAATGCCTCCTTGGAAGGTGTTTTTCTTGTGCAATTTGGGACGATATTGTGATGATAAAGGAGTGCTTTTGTATTTAGTGATTGTTGGTTTGGAGCAGAGGCAGTGTTTGTAAGAGCCCTCAGTCTGACACAGGGCTGATGACATCAGCCTGGCCACACAGGGTGATGGCAAGGACCCATCAGCAGCACCTGCCTTTGTGTGGAGGGACCACAAACCAGGCTCCCTGCAGCAGGAACCTGAAGGTTTTGTGTTCCTGGCTCCCCTTTTTCACCCCATATTTCAGGATCAGGCGAGGCTGTGCTTGCTCCCTGTGTGTAACCCTGCTTCCAGCATTCCCCTTCCTTGCTTTCCTGGTGATCCAATGTCTCAACCCCCGGGCTCAGCTCGTAGCAGTGTGTGGGGTATTGATTTCTGTTCCACAGAACGATAGCCTTCAAAGGATGCCTGGGCATAATGAGCTGGGCAGCTGCCAATAGCTCTGTGTCACCAGCAGCTTGTGACTCTCCGTGTGTCAAAGCCTTGCTGCCCCTCAGTACTTCAGATGGCTTTGTGTCTGTGAGAGCAGGCACAATGTCTCAGCCTCTTGGGGTGCGCCTACATCTTCTGAACCCTTTTTGAAGCTACTGCTGCGTTTGATTTGGCAGCCTAAAGCCCACAGAAGGGAAGAACACAGGTTTGGAGGCATGCAACCCCTACGTTTAACTTGGACATCACAGCCCCCTCATAAACCCTAAGGAACAAGCTGTTTTGAAAGCCCTCTGCAGTATTGATTTTATCATTTTCTGCAGCATCAGCATGACTTTGAAGAACAAGGGGCTTTGTAATGTAGTTGTACGTTATTCCTATAAGTATCTTCAGTGCTTCATGGGAGTGCATGATCGCTCAAGATGCTTCACAATTTATTCCTTCTCATGTTTTTCAGCTGTGCAATAAAACATTTGTGAATATCCAGGAATGACGGTCCTTACAGATGGCATTGACATGCACCAGTCTCACCTGAAAAACCTCTCATCACTTGCAGGAAGGAGAAAAAGAAGGTAGGAATGAGTCTCTGAATTTCCTGAACATATGCAGTGGGTTTGAAACTCCTGAAAAGGTTTTAAACACAGTAATTTTGCTTCTTGAATCGTCTTCACTCTCAGTAGTGTTTCTGTTTAAGTACATGGTAGGCTGGTTGATGTTGAGTTGGTAGCATCAGGTCCTATAGGATTCCAAAAGCAGCTGTCCCAAAGTGTGAAGTTTCACTTGTAACTCAGAGGAGACCTCAGTGACCAAATATATGCAAGGGATTACAAGCCTCACTGGTCTCTGGCTGGTGAGAGCAGGTTATGTCATCCCAGATACTTTTTGAGAGTAAATAAATGGCTTTGTTTTGCATTATTTGAGAGAAACCCAACAGGAAATTTGCTCTGTTGACTTCAGTGACCTCAAAAACACTCGTAGCCATTTAAATCTGGCTTATCCAAGTTCTGTGTGGATTTGTTATGGGTATGTAAAAGCTGGTTACAAGTCTTACAAAGATAAGGTTTTTTTTGAGTGAGAAGGCCAAGAGACTGCAGTTCAGTGAGTAAACAGAGAGAAATAGTCTTTATTTCTGCCTCCACCTTGGGATGTCTAGCTCGGTGCTCCTCCAGGCTGAACGCCAGCAAATCCTTGAAGGTAAAGCAGGGCGTGGTGGTCCTTTGACAAAACAAGTCTTGAGGGGCTGAGATACCATCAGCATATCCCTGTCTGCTTGAATCAGCTGATGCAGAACTAACAGTGGTCATATGACTCAGGGTATGAAGTAAATACCACTCACTGCTGAATGTTGATCTCTGGAGCACAGGAATTGTTTGTGGCACGTTGACCTGCCCTGAACTCCTGGGCAGTGTCAGGAGTTATTGATAGTTACAGCCCAAACACGGTGAGCAGCACCTTTTGCCCTGTGCAAGCTCACTGTGAGACCAATGCCGAGTCCCAGGGACTGCCCTAAATCCATCCTTGGTTTGCTCTGGTTTCCCAGCCTTGTCCAAGGCACAAGGAGCTGTTCTGGAGCGGTGGGTGGGTCATGGGCACCAGATGTTTGCCCCACTGTGGCTGGCCATCCCTGCTACCCAAACACCTGCCTGTGCTAATAAGTACTTCATGCCAAATCCTGAAGGATGAACCAAAACGTCTTGATAGGCTGGGAAAGCCCCGAAAGCGTGTGTAATGTCTGTTTTGCAAGACCACTCATCATGTGTGGGCCTCTTGCTCAACAATGAACTGCTCAGTGAACGTCTTGCAGAGCGATTGGAAGTGCCTTTTGCCCTCTCCTTCATCCATCTGGCCATTCATAACTTCTTGGGGGATCCAGAGGATTTAGAGGGACTGGCAGAAGCAGCAGCTGGCCCGGTGGCAATCCTGCTGTCTCCTGGTTCCCTGTAATAATCCATAAATTACCCGCCCTCACTCTGGAGTCGGTGGGTGTGTGCTGATTACAGTGCTGTGCTTGACTCATCACTGCAGCTTGGCTTCAAAACCAAATGTCTCCCTTTCTTTTTCGTGTCAAGAACATGATTAAGTCCTCCTGTTTCTGTGCAAGAGCCTGGAGCAGCTGCCTGCGTTCTCCTCTGGCTGGACTGTGTTTCTCAGGATACAGGAGGGATGCCAAGGAAGCAATGTCTCTCCTGGGAGAGGGTTGGATGAATCATGATAAGGGAGCTCCAGCAGAAAGTTTCACCCATAAAGGGTGGGGAACCGCAGCTGATCCAGACCAAACCATGACTTAACCTTGACAATTAAGACATCGTTCCTTCAATTTTTGTCCTGCTGGAAAACTGTAAATATTTCCATGACAATATTTCCATGAAACCCAACTTTTTTTTTAGGCAGAAAATCTTTCTTCTGCCCAAAGCCTGCCTGTTGGAATGCTCCCCACCAGCTCTTCTGGTGGGCTGGGAATTTTCCAGGACTAGCCTGAAGTTTCAATCAAGGAGTTGTTTGGGGTTTTTTGGTTTGTTTGTTTGCTTGCTTTTAAGGCAGCCAAGCAAAACAACTGCTGGCAAGAACTTCAGTACCTGATTCATCCCTATAAAATTCTCTGCAAAGAGAGAAGGCATTTGCTTTTAAAACTGAATTTCCTCTGCTACACCAAGTAAGAGTTAATAAAGGACTTAGAGGTGTTTGTTTCATTTTGGGTGCCTAATCGGTTCTCAATTTGTTTCACATGAGCCATGTTAAATTTATCCCGTGACCCTGTAATTACAATCTGTCTTTCCATCCCCTAAATAGCCACTCTGTCTTTTCAAGCATCATTTTGGTTCACCTTCCTGGCATCCAGTTTTAAGTAAATACTTTAAGCTCAGAGGAGCGTGGTTCTCTGCTTTCCGCTCTCCCGGCTTCCTTGAGGACAGCAAGGGCTCCACCAATTTCCACTGATGGGCTTCAGATCAGCTCCAGATTTCTTTCTGGTGGAGAACAAATTTTTGGCTGTTTAGAGAGTGGAAAGGAGCCTCAGGGAATCTCCTTTTTCTCTTTGACAATGGAAAACAGGCACTTTCTCTATCTTTTGTGCCTTGGTGCAGCTGAAAGGTGCTGGAGCAGACCCTGGAAAGGGAAGGTCCTGTAGAAGGAGGAGAGGATGGGCCCATCCTTCCTGGAAAGGGTGGAGCAGGGTGGCCTTTGGCTCTTCAGGACCTCATGGAACACCACCCATCAGATCCTGGGGATGACTTCAGAATGGCTTGAGGATGGAACACCACCAAGGAATGACATTTTACTTGGATTTTTAAAGTTCTAGGCAGAGTCTCTGCTCCGGGTCTGGTTGGTAACTGAGTTCATCACTTTGGCTTTCCCTGCTTGGCCACAGGTTTCTTTGTATGCTTTGAAATGTGACTGTCCATGAGGTAGTACTGGAGTTTTTCCCACCTCCTTCTCCTTACTGACTTCCTTTTCCTGCATTTCTTATGCTCCTTCAGGCTTTACTGCACTGGTCAGGAAAGATGAAGTTGAAATAGCCACAGCTTTATATTGAAGACTGTTTGCTGCATTAGACAGAGCTACTTGACTCCTTTTCCATCAAGCTTATGATACTAAAATCAACAAATCTTCCTCTTTTCCAGCTGGGTTTATTGGTGTGAGCTGTGCAGAAAGGACTCACGTGCTGTGACTGCAATGCACTTGGCACCTCAGCAGAGAAAGGGGCAAGTCATGGATAAAGACTGGCCAGGTCTTCTTCCTGGGACCTGTCCTGATGGCTGGAAAACCTCCAGGGTTGGTTTTGCTCATGTTTTTGCTGTTGTAAGTGCAACTGACTTTTAAAAAGGAGTGCTAAGATGGTCCTGCAGACATGGAGGGGTTGAGAAGTTCAGCTACTGTGATGATGGGTAATTTTTGGAAAGGAAAGATGTGTCCATTACAAAGTACTTGAGTTTCCACATGTATAATGCCTAGGCCTGCCTCGGCAGAGCACATTCTCACAGGCTAGATGAGAAATGATCTTACAAGGACAAGGAGGAATGGCTTCCCACTGCCAGAGGGCAGGGACAGATGGGATATTGGGAAGGAATTCTTCCTGTGAGGGTGGGGAGGCCCTGGCACAGGGTGCCCAGAGAAGCTGTGGCTGCCCCTGGAAGTGTCCAAGGCCAGGTTGGACGGGGCTTGGAGCAACCTGGGAATGGTGTCCCTGCCCATGGCAGGGGGTGGCACTGGGTGGGCTTTAAGGTCCCTTCCAACCATTCCATGATTATCCCAGAGCTCTCCAAGATGAGCAGTGGCAACTACCTGCAGAGCCCCTGTGGAGAGACTAATCTGTGCTTTTCTTCTGTCTGAAGGAGAGACACGTAAAGCCCTTCCCAGCACTGGTTTCTGTGAGGTGGCATTGCCTGGCTGTGAATATTCATGTGCAGCTTGTTTCTGCAGCAAAAGTGTGAGCGGGGCTGTGGTGCTGCTAATTGCAAGTGAAAGTGTTAATTTTCACACAGTTGTAAAAGAATTCCCAATTTGTGAAGATTTTGCTTGAGTCAGGGGTGAAGTTCCTGTCACTTTTAGAAGGCGCAGATGGGAAATGCTGAGTTGGAATATTCAGCCCCTCTTACAATACTTTATTCCATCAGAAAGATTCCCAGGCTCTCTCAGCATGTTACTTTGTCAAACTCACCTTTTTTTTTCCCCTCAGAGAGGTTGGAGTCTCAACTTACTATTCAACTTTCTATTGCAGCTTTGTTTAGTGGCGTTTATACATTCTTAGATCAAACATTATACAATCTGACCAGGAATCGTGCAATCACAGTGGGAGATGGGAAGAAACAGCATAATTTATTCTATAAACAAAGGCATCATCCACATTAAAGTCCAAGTTGGTTAATAAAATGGGTTTTAATGCAATAAAAAAAATAAATACGCAGCTTTCCCTGAGCTGTGTTTAGAAATAGTTGCACTCAAATGAGGAATGTGGCACTCATGTCTTCCCACAGAGGCTGCCTTCATCTCCTGAAAGCAGCTACCCTGGCTGGTTTTGTCTGGGAAGACTGGAGGGATTTGACCAGCTCCTTATTGTAAAATGCAGTGGATAATGAATGCCAGCAGAAGGACTGAACTCCATTTAATATTTATCTGGAGATGAACCAGCTGCTCTAGGTTGGAAACGCTCACACGCTCGTGCTGAGGAGAGCTCTGAGGAGGCTTAGCAGGGACAGAAAAAGGTGATGTCTAAGCATCACTGGATGTTGCCATTACTCACAGCTTGTTCTGGAGGATGCATTCATTAGATCTTTGTGGGACAGGTTTCTTGGACTTTGGGAAAATGGCCAAATTACTGTGCTTGGCTGCTGGGTGGGCAGAGAAACCTCCCAAGTGTTTGCTGGACAACCAGCCTTGTTGAGGAGCTGGAAAATTTGCTGAGTGGGGTTTGTGTTGTGGGCAAAGAGCTGGTGGGTCAAGCTGTTGCTTCTGGATCTGGGAAGGAGAAGAGCTGGGGGGATGTCCACTTTTTTCTGAGGATGTACTGCAGTGTAGATAGGGATCTGGGAATTACCAGCTGGATCAAAACTTGCTTTACCTAACAAACATTTTGACAGCTCCTGGAAGAGGAGAAAGACTAACTCCAGTGAAGGTAGTTGTACAGTGAGCCAGGAGAAGATTTCATCCTGGAGCTGCAGTGAGTACAACCTGGACTGCAAACCAAAAGCTGCAGAGAGTTATTACACACACGTGCACACAATAGAGCTCAGAGCCCGGCCACTGAGACCTCTCCTTGGGGATCCATATAAAATACCCCTCACAAAAGCTGCCCTGTGTGCAAGCAGAGGAACTCCTGCTAGTGACGTTAAAAATGATAAAAAAAAAAAGAAAATCCCACAACCCCCTTTTCACACACATCCAAAGTGGTGTAACTCTTATCTTGCTGCCAGGCTGTTGGAGATACCAGCACAGCTAAACAGCACACACCATATGGGACACTACAAATGCTGCCTGGGAAGCGCTTTTCAGTCGCTGCTCGGAATTGTGCCAATGTAAAAAATGTCCCCTTTGTCGTGGTGGTGAATGAATCTTCTTGTTCCCCTTTTTCCCTGGATTTATGTTAACCCTGGCTTTCAGCCGAGTTTGATCTGCTCACTTTATTGTATTGCAAACAGTAGTCAATGGCTCTTCAGCTCGAGATCGCCTGGATTTATTTTCAGGTCAAGTCAACTCTCCTTGACCCAAGTCTGAACCAAAATACATTCCCAGAAGATTCCCCCACAGGATATGGGATCCAAAGACAGAGTGACATTGTAATGAGTTCAAGGTTTCGGCTCAGTACAACAGAGCCCCTGTTGGTGCAGGGAAGGCACTGAGCAATTCTTATTTCAGCAGATTTTGTCACCCATCACTCACTTTCCCCCTTCACTGAGCAGTGTCGCACCACGGAATCCCAGGATGGTTTGGGTTGGGAGGGACCTTAAAGCTCATCTTGTTTCACTCCCCTGCCATAAGCAGGGACTTCTACTAGGCCAGGTGGCTCCAAGCCCCAACACACTGCTGGTGTTTGTGGTCTGCAGAGAAGCCAGCCCTTACAGATGTGTCTGCATGGCTCTGACATGCCTGTGTGGTGTTTGCTGTGCAGGCTTTAAGCAGCTGATGAGATGGTCTGCATTCTTTTATTATTTTTTATATATAAGGGGAAGTGGGATGTCTTTTGGAAACTGCCTGGGACAGAGGCAGAACCAACCGATACTGTGTCATGAAGGGTAAAACACTGCTTTGAAGATTGGGGACAAAACCAGATTGAACTCATGGATTTAGCCTGGGTGATAAATCTTCCTTCAAAATAAGGCAGCCTTATGTTTGGTACAAAAGACTGTTTATTTCTTCTATGGAAAAAAAAAAAAAAAGAAAAGAAATGGTGTAATCAGCTAGGATTAACTTTCCAGGGGCCCTGGACAGAAGCTAAAGCCCAGACTGCCTCCTTCTCATGCTCACATTGGATAATTTGAGTAGTCTAAAACCTCTCTGGCTTCCTATGGTTTTGGGCTATGAGCTGCTGCCAGTGTGCCTTGAATCTAAAGCCATTGCTAAGGACCTCAGGAACAGAAATGAAATGTCCAACTGTTTGGCTGGTATGAACTGCCTGTTTCAACTGGGAGCCTGGCCCAGGTGTGGAAAAAAATAGGACCTTATTCCTGTTTTTCATCTCAAGGAGGTATTGAATCCACATGGCAAATACACAACTAAGGCCCAGCTGACTTAATGCTGCATTCAGAGTCCTTGTGGTTCGGGTGCACTGCCTTTGTTGTTGTGCCTGCTCATGGTTAATGTTTCATCAGCCCTTTTTTATTTTATCTGCTCATGTAATTACCTAGGAACAGCCCCGTGTGCAGTTTGGTGATGCTTCAAATTTCACACCTCGTTGGGGTGGATGCTGGGAAAGCTCTCAGGGACATAGCCGGGCAAAGGGAAGGAGGAGAGAGGGAAGTCCTGCAGGAGCTTTATGTGTGAGCTCTCTTGGTGACACTCAGAGTGGTCTGTGCAGTCTGATAAGCAAATCCCATCTTCTCTGATGGGTCAGGTCGGGTTATCTGAGCCTGAGCTGGCTCAGAGTGTGATGGGGTCAAACAGGCACCGATTGTTTCATGGCGCTAGAGCCGCTCAGCGGTCCCTGTTATCCTGTGAGGTGTCCTCTCCCCTTGTTCCTCTGGAATAAACTCCTTTGGGTGCTGAGTTAGCACAGGGGAAGGCCCTGGGCACGAGCACTGTACACTCAGTTGTTTGCTGAAAACCTTCCTGCAGCTGTTCTGCGAGGTTTTTTTCTGCAATCCACAGGTTTC
Organism: Picathartes gymnocephalus; assembly: GCA_013390045.1. Taxonomy (NCBI): domain Eukaryota; kingdom Metazoa; phylum Chordata; class Aves; order Passeriformes; family Picathartidae; genus Picathartes; species Picathartes gymnocephalus. The sequence continues at coordinate 154,013 of WEKY01015081.1, forward strand.
TCCTGAGAAAAGATACACTCCAGGAGACAGGTAGGGAGGAAAAAAGGGACCAGGCATGCTCCTCTTTCAAAGGAACACATGATTGGTGTGATCAAGAGGCAGGTGCGAAGCCAAAGGTGGAATGTGACCATACCTGTGGAAGGGGGCCTGAGTCCCATCCCACGCTGTGGAAGCTGCCTTTGTGAGGAGACCTCGCTGTGTGCAAGGTGTCTGCCAGGAAAGGTCTCTCCAGGGAGGCAGGGGGTTATCTGCCTCCATATGATGCAATTTAGGCAGGAGGTGGGGCTGGGTCTGCAGCAGAAACGTGTGGCACGTGCCACTGGAGCCTCCTGGAGCTTGGAGACCAGGCCTGTAGGGAGCCTATGCTGGGAAGCAGCTAGAGCAGGGCTTTGGTGAGGCCAGTTTTGCAGCTGGCTACTGAGTTCCCCCCAAATCCTGAGTGTCTGGCTGGACTAAGAGCCAGGAGAGCTCGGCCATTTCCACTGCTGAGCCCAAAGCAATCCAGAAGGAGGGGACCAGACAGCTCCCAGCCACCAAACATCAGCTGAAAGCTGCTGTAATGTCTTTGTCTTCTCACCTGTTTGCTGGTGGGCAAGCAGTGACTGTTCGCAGTAAGGAATTACCCTTTGTGTTCACTTACTTAACATTTTCAAGGAGTTGTGGCTGAATGGAGGTGACCTTCACTCTCAGCTCCCATGCATGGGCTTAGCTCCAAGAACTGCAGTCAAACTGCACTGACTTTCAGCAGCTGGGACTTGGGCCCTGCGTTTAATGTCCCTTCCTCAGTGCTCGTGCACTTGGTTTTCCTTGCCAAGATTATATTTGCTTTCCTTCCTCAAGGACTGCTCTAAATATCAGACTTTAAAACAATACGTCTTTTTTCCCCTGCAGAGAACAATATGATATGCCACCGTTGAATTAATATGTCCATGAGAAGTGAATATAATCTCCCCAGTAGATCCCCTTTCCAAAAGATTTATGATTTAATGAATTTTTTATTTCTTACCGGCCTGTAACATTTAGTTGTTTTACACCTAGCAGGGCTCTTTCCCATGGAAGCAAGAGAAGGTGGGGGGATCCCATCCTCCTAATTCAGCTCCTTGCTTTCCTCTCTCTGTCCCCAGCCTGCCACTTGCTGCTGATGCAGATTTCCATAGCGTGGCTCCTGTCAAAACCGACCCTTGCCACGTTCACGTCTCACTGCTTATTTGAGAGTGCGCCGTGAGGACAGGAGAAGTTTTTGAATAATGCTTATGTAAAAATCAACGTCTCTGAAAAAATCTTCTCTGCTGCCTGCTTAGCTGCTCCAGGCAGGATTTCTGGCTCAGGGTTTGATGTTATCCTCCTCATGGTCATATTCTGGCACGCTCTCAAATAAATGGCAGTAATGCCTCTGACAGCAGATTATGAAGCAGCAAATTACATCCATTGGTAACACCTTTATTTAGTGGAAAGGGTAAGATGGAAATGAACTGTGAAGGGGACACCCATCTTCTGTAATTACTGGCTACACAGGTCATATTCCTAATTCCACCACCAATTGATTTCTCCTGAAAGCCCTCATCATGTTGAAAATAGCAAATTGATTGCTCTGCCAGCCCTTTCCTCAGTGGATCCTGCTGGAATTGTTGCTGTGTTGTTGCTTGGCTTTGGCAAAGCTTGCTGGGCTTGGCAGAAAATGCCCTGCCATGCAGGTGGACAAGACCTTAAACCTTTCTCCTGCTGTGTCTTTCTCTCTCCTTCATCCCTGGGGGTGTCCAAGGAAGGCCTGGATGTGGCACTCAGTTCTCTGGGCTGGTGGCAAGGTGGGGATCGGTCACAGGTTGAACTCAGTCTCAGAAGCATTTTCCAACCTAAACGATTCTGTGTTCCTGTCTTTGGGTGGACAAAGGCAGAGAATGGTTAAAAGCCCGGGTGGCCCAGCTGAAGGAGGCCACGTGAAGCACTCTGTGCTTTGAGTTGTCCCTCTGAATCAGAGCTGTTCACCGTCACTTGTCAGGAGGCGAGAGCTGACGGCAGCTTCCCCAGGCCAGACAGGGCCTGGAAAACACAGATCTCTGCCAGCAGTTCTTCACAAGGCTTTCAGCGTCTGCTGCCTCAAACCACACAGGCTGGAGGCCTGTGACAGCCCAAGGAGCTCAGCTTTGTGCTCAAAAATCTTCCTCTTCAATTTGGTCCTTATCGTTGTGGTGCTGAAGCTGAAAATGCAGCCTTGAACCTGCAGCAGGGAGGGAAACCAACCCCCAAGCAGCTTTTTGCAATAAAAATATAATATCTCATGGACCTCTGAACTAACAGGTGGGTGGTGTGGAAAAGGAAGGGAAGTCCTGAGCTGTGATTTCTCTTTTATTGCTTGGTTTAGTGGTTTGGGCTAGGCTAGGGGAAGCAGGAACCTTGCCCTAGGATGGGTTGTGGTTGCCCTGGCAGCCTCTCCGTGCACTTCTCTTCCTTTTTTCTCCACTTTTAAGAGGTCAGCTTCCTTCTGCCACAGCTTCCCTAGCGTTGGCTTTCCCACCCCCTGAGCAGCTTCTTCAGCTGGGGGCACGTCGGGCTCACTCCATCCTCGTGCAGAGGAGGGCTCTGCTTTCCTGGAGCTGCCCATGAGCACAAGAACCTTTCCTGCACTGTGATGGGAGGATGCTTCTCCCTTCTCCCTTCCCCTCGCTCTCCTCATCGTGCATCTGTTCCAGACCGGACAGGAGAGCAGCCCTGGGGCTTCCCCGAGGCTGCTGACGCTTCTGGAGGCACGGTTTGCCATTAAATGACCCGATTGTTTCCTTCACCTCCTGCGGGAAGTGAAGCCGGGCCGCACCGCGGCCGCTGCCCGCTGGAAATGCGCCGCTCGTTTCCTTTCCGCTGCCGTTTCATTCAGAGGTGACTCCCGATGCAGTCGTCTGTTTATTCCTTTTGTTACGTGTTCCTCCATCCATCATGCCAGCGATGCAGCGAGGAACGTGACCGGCGAGAGGACAGAGGACTGGCTGTCTTGGCAGAGCTGCGTGTTCATCCCGCAGGAAGCTCGGCTTCACCTTCGGACACTTCATGGATCCCAGCCTGGCTTCCTCCAGGGCTGTCCCGGGTTTTGTCGTGGCCGGGTGGGTGTTTGCACTCCTGGCACCATTCTCTGTCCGTGAGGGAGGCTGCTCCCACCTCGCTCTTGCTGCACGCGAATCCTCTCTTGTGCAACTGGAGAAATGTTTCCCTTTGTCCCATTCTGATACTTGCTGTGCAATCAGAATGCTCCCCCACCCAATACAATCTGCACTTTGCCTCCTTGGCCTTCTCTCTCACTCCCAAACCCCGTGTCTTCCCAGCACTCGAAGCTGTCAACTTGAGTTTTTTATTTTTTATTTTTAATTTCTCTGTTGATTTGAGTAGGCAGGGTTGGCTGTCAGCTTCCATCTGCCTCCCAGCTGGAAAGGGAAGCCTTGAGAGAAAGAGAGGGTGCTTTCAGCCTGTGTTCCCAAAGTCCATAAGGAAAGGCTGTGAGGACTGGGAGAAATTCAGGATTTTTTCTCTCCCTTACCCCCGTTAGTAAAAACTTGTGTTTTTGGAGAAAAAAAAAAAGAACATACTGCTGTAGTTCAGGCAGATAAACAAAATATAAGTGCAAACCAAAGCAGTTAAATAATGATCTGGCTTTCAGTGCTGCACTTTGCCCAACTGACATGTTGCCACAGACTGCTCCATAACAGGGTGAGAACTGCAGAGCTTTGCTTTCCTAAATCAGAAAATGGTTTGGGTTGGAAGGGACCTTGAAGCCCATCCCATTCCACCCCGTTCCATGGGCAGGGACACCTTCCACTGTCCCAAGTTGCTCCAAGCCCCATCCAACCTGGCCTTGGACACTTCCAGGGATCCAGGGGCAGCCACAGCTTCTCTGGGCACCCTGTGCCAGGGTCTCAGCACCCTCATGGGGAGTAATTTCTCCCCAAAAATCCCACCTAACCCTGCCCTCTGGCAGTGGGAAGCTATTCCCCCTTATCCAAATTCCCTCTTCAGCTCTCTTGGAACCCCTTCAGGCACTGGAAGGAGCTGTAAGGTCTCCCCAGAACATTCTGTTTTCCAGGCTGAGCAATCCCAGTTCTCCCAGCCTGTCTCATTTCAGTGAGTGATGGAGCACCTGGACAGCTGCATCTCCAAGGAGCTGCTGGCCACAGCAACTGCAATCTGCAGTCACATCTCTTGAATCACCTGCTTGGATTGGTAGCAAATACCAATTAATCATTGGTGGCAAGCAAGCAGGACCTCGACCTTCTGCTGATTATATTTGAGGTTCCCAGCTCTGCTTGCTCTGTTTTAGGGGAGGTGGTTTTGTATCATGCAGGTTTTTAATGCCTGAACACCAAACAAAATCTAGTTTTTGTAACAGAAAGGGAATTGGCCCTGGCTCTCCTGTGAGGAAAATGCTCCCTATACAAGATACCTGAAGAGAGGAACCCGGAGAGGGCAGCGAGGGCTCTGCCTTTGGCAAAATGCAGGAGAGGGGAGGTTGCCTGAAACTCCTGGGCATCCAGCAGCTTTGTGGTTCCAGGTGCTGCCTGGTATTTTTGGAGAGCTGTGGAAAACTTTGCACTTTTTGGTGTTATTTTCTGGCACACCAAGTAAGGAAAAACCACTCCACTTGCTTTTTTGGCCAAGTGACCAGAGTGCTGCTAGAGTGCCTTTATTTTTTTTTTTTCCCTAGGATTTTCAGAGCCTGATTTAGCCAAGTTCTTCAGTCCATGCTTATTTTTAAACCTAATCCTGTCACAGTCTGACATCACTGTGCTTCAATCCCACCAACATCTGTGGACTTGGGCAAGCACTTGAAATTCAAGTGGATGCTGCAACAGCTGTGAAGTTGGGAGTCTCTCATCCAGGGAGAGCGGGGGTCAGGAAGGGAAATGAGGCACCTTACATCCCACCCTTTCCATCCACAGGATGGTGGGAGACTCATCCCTCTGTTCTTCCTGTTCCCTGGCACCCAAACCAGAAAGGATCCCAAAGTCCATCCAGTGCCACTAGCTGCCATGGGCAGGGACACCTTCCACTATCCCAGATTGCTCCAGGTTCTGTCCAACCTGGTCTGGAGCACTTCCAGTGATCCAGGGGCAGCCACAGCTTCTCCGTGCCAGGGTCTCATCGCCCTCACAGAGAAGATTTTTTTCCTAATATCCCATCTAAACCTACTCTCTTTTACTTTGAAGCCATTCCCCATGTCCTGTCAATTTCCCATGGAAACAGGATTAAGCATTTTTTGGGAAACAAAATACATCCTGTCTGGGGGCAGGTCCAAGAGCTAAACTTTAGCCCTGTACCTTCCAAAAAGTCGTGTTTCAAAGGTGTCAGCTAAGCTGTATGTCCTGGCAGGGCAGTGGCTCAGCAATGCTGATGCAGGAACCAGAGGTGGGTGTGGGCTCAGGGGGAGGGTTTGGGAGCCAAGCCCTGCTCTGGCTCACCTGGTGTTTTGGGAGCAGCCCGATGGGGATCTCTGCGAGCTGCCGGTGCTGCTGTCAGGGCTCGGCAGGTGGATGGTCACCTAATCCCAGCATTTTCCCTGGGACAGACAGCCTGACTGACCCCCCTTCCCTTGCCTTCCCTGTGCTCAGGAGCTGTGCAAGGAAGGGGATTTTCAGTTTGAGTCAGTGACTCCCTGGCTTCTTGTTGCTTTCCATGCATGTTAGTTTTTTCTTGCCCTTGGGGAGGGAGCAGAGGTGAGGGTCTGGTGCCTCCCCTTGCCTTGTCTTCTCTATACTTTAGTGTGGCAGGGAAAAAAACAAATCAAAGTAGAAAACAACTAGAGACGTGCTGTTTATTTTTTTTTTTCTCTAATGTCTATTTTCTGCTTTTTCACCTTTTAAAATATTTTTTCTCCCCCTGTTTCCTCTATTTTCTCTTCCTCCCCTTTTTTTCTCCCCTTCTCTTCCATCATCTTTTCCCCTCCCCTTTCTTCTTCTGTACCTTTTCTTTTCTCTTTTCTTTTTTTTTCTTTTCCTTTTTCCCCTCTTTTTTTCCCCTTTCCCCTTTTTCTCTTCTCTTCTCTCTTATTTTTCCTTCCTTTTTCCTCTTCTTTTTCTCTCCTTCCCCCCTTTTCTCTTCTTTTTCTATTTTCCTTATTCTTCTTTTCTCTTTTTCCTCTTTTCCTCCTTTTCCCTTATTCTTCTTTTCTTTTTCCTCTTTTCCTGCTTTTTCCTTTTTCATCTTTCCCTTCTTTTTCCTTTTTCCCTCTTTCTCTCTCCTTTCCCCCTCCCTTTTCCTAGTTCTTTCTTCTTTTCCTCTTTGCCTCTCCCTTTTCTCTCCTTTTTTTCTCCCTCTACTTCTCCCCTTTACTTTTTATTTTCCCGCTTTTTTCTGCTTTCTCTCCTTTTTCCTCTTTTTCTTTTTTCTCTTTTTCCTCTCTTTCTCTCCCCTTTCCCCCCTCTCTTCTCCCCTCCTTATCTCTCCCCCCGTCCCGGTATCACCCCCTCTCCTACCCCGGGTGCCCGCACCCCTCGCTCCCGTTCCCGGACACCCGGCGAGGCTGGGGCTGGGCTGAGCCGATCTGGGGGCGATCCAGGGCTGGGCTGAACTGATTTAGGGCCGATGCGGGGCTGGGCTGCCCTGATCTGGGGCCGGTGCGGGGCTGGGCCGATCCGAGCCGGGGCTGGGTCGATGCGGGCCGGGGCCGCCACGGCCGCCGGAGCCGCCCCCAGGAGGCGGGCTCCCCTCACGGCCGATATAAGGCGGCGGCGCGGGGCCGCGCTCAGTCGCTCGGGCAGCGCAGCCGCCAGGCCCCGAGGTAAGGGCGGCACCGGGGAAGCTCCGCCGGGGCTGCGGGACCTGTGGGGGGGCTCACACCGCGGCCGGCCCGGTCCCTCTGAGCACTCGCAGCCTCTCCCGGCTCCGTCGCGTTCCTCGGGACTCGCAGTGGGTGGGGGGAGCCTCTTCTCCTTGCCCCCACCTGGGTTTCCCGTGGCAGGAGGGTCTGGGGGAGCTTGGAGTGGCCGCGGCTCCCCTGTGGGTGCCCCTGCATGCCCAGGTGCGATCCCCGGCTCCGTTCCTTCCCCCGCGGTTGTTGTTTGTTTCTTCAGCTCGGAGCTGCGGGAGAGTTTAAATGTGCCGGGCTCGGTCTCGCAAAGCCCCTTGCGGACATGGGTGTCCTCTTGTGGTGGCCACCTCCTCACGCTGGAGAGCCAGGCTGGCCCTAGGACACGGGACAGGTGAAGGTGTGAGGGTGACAGCCCGCCCAGCAATCCTGGCTTTTCCTGACACGGCTCATTTCCTTCTCCATTTGGCAAGGGCAAAGCCCAGCTTGCCCACAGCCCTGAGCAGTCGGGAGGCAGGTCTGAGTGCGGGCAGGAGCAGGCTGAGGGATGCTCTGGGAAGCTCCCCAAATTCTTGAGGGCTTGGACACTGCCGTGCCGTGCTGGGCTGCCCTCCTAGGCAGGGGTGCTGGCGCCTATTTCCTTTGTCACAGCCTGCAGCGGGTCCTGGGCAGGAGCTGGGATGGGGAGGGTGCAATCCTGCAGGATGCTTCAGCTCCAGGGACAGCTCTGGGTGTCTGGAGCAGGATTTTGGGTGCGTCTCCTTTCCTTCATGTCCTAACCACTGTAAACTGGGCACAGCAGATGTGCCTGCCAGGTGAAGGGGTGATGGCCTGCTAGAGTTTTGCGGTGTTGTGGGCACAAATTACAGTCCTAGCTTCCTTCACGAGTTTTTCGGATGCTGTGCTGTCTGCAGAGAGCGCTGAAGGTGTTTCTCTAGGAGCACGGAGTGGCTTTATGGAGTTTGTCTGGTGGGTTTCCCCCTGTACCTCCCAGCTAATCTGGGTGGGAGTCGGAGCTCAGGTTACAGCAGTTAATCCCAGACTACAGCCCGGTTTGTGGGGCTGTAATCTGTGAGCATAGCCCTCCTCCCCGGCGGGACCTGGAGCCTGGGGGGCCGGCTGGGTTTCGGGTTTTTATTGCCGCTCTGGGGATGCGAGAGGCGCAGGCAGATGGATGGATGCATGTGTGTGCAGCAGCCCTGCTGTCGGAGTGCAGGCGGGCTGGGATCGGGCTGAGCATCCCCCGTGCTCCCTAACATCCCCAGGGTGGCTCTGAGCCAGCAGCTGCCACTCTGGTGGCCGTGGTGTCCCCAGCATTGGTGTGAGTGAGCCCCAGCTTCAAGGGCTCTCTGTTGCCCTGCTGCTGCCTCTCTGTTGGAATCTGACACCCCTCAGCCGGGTCTGAGTTTATTCTCTATGAGGTATGTGCTGGAGGCGTGGTGGTGGTGGGTGGTCACAACCCTGTCCTGAATTGGGGTCTTGGGATGTGGAATGAGCCTTTTCCCTTTGCTTTAGACTATGTGCCTTTCCAGAAGAAGCCCAGGCCCACCCGAGCTACTTCTGTGGGATGTCAGGGGGGTAGCTGGGTGTTCCTCCTGCTCTGCCCCCAAATACCAGCAGGAGCCGGTGGCATGTGCCACGGGGTTGGAAGGTTTATGGCTTTTGGGGAGTTTGCTTTAGTTGCTGTGGGGTTTTGAGGTACAGGGACTCGAGGATGGTGCTGCTTCTCCCTGTGCCTGAGAGGTTTGGGAAGTGCTTGTGCTGGGAATGCAGTGGGACCCTGGGTGAGGTCTGGGAGGAGCCCCATCCCTCTGCCCCACTTGCAGCCCTGGGATGAAGCGAACATCCAGGGGATCCATCCACCCCTGCTGCCTGCAGCTCCTGGGTGGCAGCTTGAAGGGGGCCTGTGTCTCAAAGGGGGAGGATCAGCTCTTCTACCCTGCACAGTGTGGGTTGGATCACTCTTTGCTTTCTAGAGATGAACACAGGATCAGCTGTCCCAGGATGGAGAGCTGCCACTGTCCCAGCTCTCTCTTTAGCCAGTGTTTTAGCAAAATCCATGCTTAATTTGGTTTGAATCTCGGCTCTGTCTTTCATCAGGCCAGCAAGATGAAAGCCATAGGCCAGATCTCCTTACGGGGCCAATTTGGGCCTGTTTGTGCAGAGATTTGATCTCCTCTGAATGTGTGCACGGCCCCCCTCATTGTTAGTGCCACCAGCTTCCCCTCTGCTGGGACAATAGTGCCTGGAGTCCTCGCGGGTAATCTCCCCCCTTATCTCCCTTTTCTTCCGTAGCCTCTGTCCCTGACAGGCAGGAGGGTGGGAGCTTTGGGAAGAGCCAATTATGCAGATGGAGGAGGAGAGGTGCTGTGTCAACCGAGGTCCCTTTTTGGGGAGAGGGGGTGAGAAGAGGACATTCAACACATCAGAGCTCTTCCCTGCTTGCCTCCCCTCCGTGCTCCTGCAATCCCCACCAAGAGATCCCGTGGTGGGGTCGAGGATATTTGGAGATCCCTTGTTGCTCTCTGGTCACTTGGCCACACTGGCTTTGCCCCAGGCTGGTCCCTCTCCTTCTGAGGCTGTGGTCATGGGGAAGAGCAAGGTGGCCATTGTTGGGGATGCTGGATATGCCCATGGGTGGGCTGGCTGAGCTGATGGTCCAGCTCAGGTGAAGCCATGAGGGAACAAAGATCCATCCCTTGGAAACTCATCTCACCAACTTTATTTTGGCATGTCCCAGGCTGGATCCTGCACTCCAAAACTGGCCTGGCTGAAGTGTGGTGGTCACAGTGCTGTGGCTGTGGGTGGTGCTGTGAGTCTCGTGGGGATCCCAGGGAGGGGGAGAGCATTTTTATGCCTCCCCAAAAGCACAAGGGCAGTCAGCAGCCCCACTTTGGGTTTTGCGTGAGCCATTAAGGTCTGATGGGCCTTTTCTTTCTATTGGTGAGGAAGTTAACAAGTTGCTTTGTCCACTGCCTGCAGGTAGAAGAAAGCACTGAAGAGGCAGCAAAAGTAGATGTAGAAAAGCAAAAGGGTGAAGAGGAGCCAGTTGGGGAGCCAACCATGATGGGGTAGTGTTTTGAAATCAAAGCACTCTTCTAAAAAGAAAACTTAAGCTCAGCAGTCAAGCTCTGAGGTTTTTTTCTTTTCTCAAAGCTGTGTAATAATTGTTAAATGCCGGGAGTACTTTGTAGAATTAGAATTCGAGGGAAGGGAGGATGGAGCAGAATTTCAATTTAAGTTTAGATAGGGGGTACAAAGCCCCTTAGTTCCCCACTTCTACTTAATGCAGCTGTAGCTGGGCTTGACAAGATGCTGACCAGAGCCTGTGGTAAATGTTTTATGGTACCGTGTATCAGCCAGATCAATTCTACTGCGCTTGAGGGAGTGCAGATAAAATGGCTTAAAGATTCCCCTGCTGAAAGCGATAGGCCCATCATTTATGCTGGAGGAGACAGATTTAGTCGCCTGACGTTTATTTGGCCACGGTGTGCTTTGCAGATTTCGCACCCGGGGACGATAGCCAACCTGATGATGTCAGATGTGAGCTGGAAGAGAAGGAAAAAAATCACACAAAAAGCTGGTGCTGCTCCTCTTTTGTCAAGCAGATGAGTTTTGCTAAGTGTCTTGATTGTTTTACTCCACGGAGCTCTTTAATGGCAGGTGCCTGGCAAGAGCAGGATGTTACTAAAGCAGTGCGTCCCGGTATTACATGGCAGCAGAAATAGCTCCGTAATTTACATCACTTCTTTCAATCCTGTTTTGCCTCTAGGTCACTTGAACGCCAATCTGAGCGACCATGAGTGCCCTTGACTTGACTTCCATCCTGGATTTCTTGGAGACGGCCAACTTGACCGAGATCAACTGGACGTGCAACAACAGCGAGTGCATCACGGTGGACACGACAACATGCTCTGGCACACTCAACAAGAGCGCCCTGCTCTACACTCTGTCCTTCTTCTACATCTTCATCTTCGTCATTGGCCTAGTGGCCAACTCAGTGGTGGTGTGGGTCAACCTCCAGGCCAAAATGACCGGCTATGAAACCCACCTGTACATCTTCAACCTGGCCATCGCCGACCTGTGCGTTGTGATCACCCTTCCCGTGTGGGTCGTCTCGCTCGTCCAGCACAACCAGTGGCACATGGGGGAAATCACGTGCAAGATAACCCACCTGATATTTTCCATCAACTTGTACAGCAGCATCTTCTTCCTGGCGTGCATGAGCGTGGACCGCTACCTCTCGGTCGCCTACTTCACCAACTCCAGCAGCCGCAAGAAGAAGATCATCCGCCGCTGCATCTGCATCCTGGTGTGGCTCCTGGCCTTCACCGCCTCCCTCCCGGACACCTATTACCTCAAGACGGTCTCTTCCAACAACGAGACCTACTGCAGGCCCGTTTACCCCGAGGAGAGCTTCAAGGAGTGGTTGATTGGCATGGAGCTCATCTCTGTGGTGCTGGGCTTCCTCATCCCCTTTCCCGTCATCGCCGTGTTTTATTTCCTCCTCGCCAAGAGCATCTCCGCCTCCAGCGACCAGGAGCGGAAGAGCAACGGGAAGATCATCTTCTCCTATGTGGTGGTGTTCCTGGTGTGCTGGCTGCCCTACCACGTGGCCGTCCTGCTGGACATCTTCTACAGCCTCCATTTCATCCCCTTCAGCTGCCAGATGGAGAACTTCCTCTACGCCACCCTGCACATCACCCAGTGTTTCTCCCTAGTCCACTGCTGTGTCAACCCCATCCTGTACAGCTTCATCAACCGCAACTACAGATACGAGCTCATGAAAGCCTTTATCTTCAAGTACTCTGCCAAAACTGGCCTCACTAAACTCATCGACGCCTCCAGAGTGTCAGAAGCAGAATACTCAGCTCTGGAGCAAAATGCCAAATGACTGCAACCCCAGAAAGAAACCTCCCTGACTGTCTGACCTGATGTGGGGTTTTTCGTGTGTTATGGTCTGTTGTTGGTTCTTTTTGTTCTTGGTTTGTTTTTTTTTTTTTTTTTACACCCCTTCTTTTCAATGTGCTTGTTACGAACGGGGCGTGAATTCCAGCCTACAAAAGAGAGAGGACAAAGAGTAATTTAAGAGTAGGATCAGTTGCCAAGTGGAAGTGGTACCAAAATGAAAACTTTTTCTCCTCCTAGCCCAATGCGGACTCCTCAACAACGCTATGCAAATGGAAATGACTTCCTAGCAGACAAAGCCATTGTGTACCATAGATAACATGGATAAGCTTCTCCTTCCACGTCTTGATTCCCTCTTGTCTCCTTGTATATGTTTATATATATATGGTGTGTTGTATTTAAAAGCTCGAGACTTTATTTTCTGCCTCTTCGTGTACCTTATACAAGTGTATTTGAAAGTTAAATATATTTTTATCATTTATTTGAAGTATATTGCTGATGAGTGTATCCAGAGTGCTGTAGTCTGAGTGATAGGTGGCCATTTGTTTCCAATAGGATGGAAATGATCTCTTGGGAGCATCCTCTTTGGCTGGCACACTTTATGGACCGTGGCTTTATGTGGTGTCACACCTACATGCTGGAGCATGAAATGTATGTAGTGTAACATAGCTGCCATTATGTTAAAATTAACAGTATTGTCAGAGTCCTTAACTCCCACACCCCTGCTTCACCAGGCTGTATCCTCCTGCACAGAGTGAGTGTTCTTACTGCTGAGAGTTGTCTCTATTTGTAAGTTATTTTTGTAAAATAAAGATCTGGGAAAAAAAAAAAGAAAAAATCTGTGCCTTCCAGTGGTTTGACTTGCCAGCCTTTTCCTCAGGAAAAAAAAAAAGCCAAAAAGAAGGAATCTCAAGGCCACCCTCTGTCCATTGGTGCAGGAGCAGACAGGTCAGTCAGAGTTTTCCTGGTGTTTGGTGGCCAGAAAGAACTGGTGGAGGAATGGGAGATGGCACTGGAGCAGAGAAGGGATGGGAGGAGTGGGGCTGTGCTGGTGGGGAAGGTGAAACTGATGGATTTATAAGGTAAAAACTGCTAGGAATGATGAAAAACTGGGATTGTAGCTTAGAAATAAACACGGGGAAGGAAAATAGGGAAGTGTGCAGATGGAGCGGATATTTGGACTAATCCAGGTTCAGCCCTCTGTGGTTTTTGTGGGTGATGGAATTGGGGGGTTAGCAGCCCTGACAGCACTAAATCCCTTTTTATCTCTTCTTCCCTTTGTTATGGTGTGCAGTGGATTTGCAGTACCGTGGTGTCCAAGTGTGGGGCAGGATCCAGGCGCTGTGGGATGCCTGGAGTGGAGCTTTAAGCCAGCAAAGGACTTCAGTCGTGGTCGTGCTCACCTCAGGACAAGGTATTTAATGTCAGGTCAGTGATGTCTCCCAGCCGTGTTTGCTGCTCCAGGGCAGTGCTACACTTAAATTCCTGTTCAATCCGAGCATGCCCTCACCTCTCTGCTGTCCCAACAGCCAAACAATTTGGGAGTGACTGTATATTGTTTCTTTCTTCATGTTCCATTGCTGCCTCCTCAAAGGTCATCCTGTAAAAACAGATGTTAAGTCTGCCATCCCCTCCTCGTGCTGGTGTTGCTGGAAAAGCACCAGTCCATTCACAAATGGGTGAGAAATCCCAAAAGGAAAAGGATTTCTGGTTGCAGAGAAGCTGTCAGGATGGAATGCTTTTTGTGCTGATGCTTCTTGTACACAATGGTTATTTTGAGCTTCCTGTAAACCTTAAGGTGCTGCTGAACTGCAAGGAGAGTGCTGCCTCATGCTGACACTTGGAATTGGGTAATGCTGAGAAATGAATACCCTGCTTTAGCTGGGCATTGCTTGCCTTCCCTCAGCATCCCTGTGTGCAGCTGTGTGTCCTCCCCAAAGGTGCTGGGTACAGCTCTGGCATCCTGCTCCTGTCCTCCTGCAGGCTGTTGCTCATTTTAGAGCAGCAGAACGGTTTCAGTTCAGGTTCCCTCTCGGGCAGTGGGTTGTTCTCACGTGGTGCTGTAGCTTTACTCTGGCAAAAACTCACAGATTTTTTTCTTTCTTTCCCTTTGCAGTTTGGTATTCACAGAGCGGCGTCAGCCCTGCACATAGCCCGGGTGGTGCTGAGTGCTGGGGAGATCCTGCAGCCCTGCTGCTTAAACCACACTGATAAAGTCTCCAGGCCTCTTCCTTGGGGAGGTGAATCGTGCTGTGATGGTGCCTTTTCCAGAGGCAGGGTCAGACAGGGAGCAGGGAAAGGTCAGGACCATGACCCTTGCTGTCAGTACTGTGCACACATGGATCCTTTCCAGCTCCTTGATGGGAAAACCTGGGGCTGAGAACTCACCTTGTGCCTTGAAAGGACAAGTGGAGCTGGGAGGCAGCACCCCCCAGACCAACAGTTTGGAAAGTGGGAACACTGTCCTCTGATTGGCACTGCCGAGTGGCCCCGAGGTGGCCATGACTCTGTGGGAAGGGGGATAGTGGGCAGAGGATGAGAAATGGGTGGAGGGCAGAACAGTGCAGGGGGACAGGAGGGATGGAGTTTGTAGTTGTTGTGTATTTCTCATTAGGGTTTTGGTTTTGTGCTAAAAATTCTCAAAAATCAAACTCTGGCAGAGGTGTAATAGCTAAAAACTTGTCTTTGTTCTAGGAAGCTTTTCTCCCGTGTCACACAATACCCCAGCTGGTGTTTACACTGAGGCCAAAATGTGGATCTGGACTCCTTGGAGACTGAAGTGAGGGAATTTATCAGCAAATAGCAGGTGAGTGAAAATAGGTGCCTTCTGTGACGTGACTGTGACTTAGAGTGATTGATGTGATGGCTGCTGTCACTTTGTTGGGCCAAATGTCCCAACCCTAGAACTTGGAGTGTTCAGGAAGATTCTTCACAGAAAAGGTTGTTAAGCATTTGAAGGCCCAGGGGAGGGATGGAGTCCTCATCCCTGGAGGTGTTTAAGGAATGACTGGATATGGCACTCAGTGTTCTGGGCTAGGTGACAAGGTGGGGATTAATCACAGGTTGGACTTGAGACCTCCAAGACCATCGAAATGATTCTGTGATTCTGTTTTATGAAGGGCCCCTGCTTCTTCCTGGTGTGGCTTTGTGGCTGCCTGTGCCTGGGGATCTCCCTTGTCCCTCTGACAGCTACAGGTGTCCATGGGGATTCAGGTCTTGCCTTTTCCAGGAGGTCAAATTCACTGTGTTAAGGCTTGGCTGGAAGAATGAGTACAAATCAAACATCAGCCATAATCTGGAGCGAGTCCTCCTGCTTAACTCTTGGGCTTTCTGGTGAAAGCATCTCCACGTGCCTCGGAGGCAGGCACTGAGCAAATAAAAACACATCTGCTCCGTAAGAAAGGCTTTATTTCTCTTCTTCCACAGAAAGTGCAGCGCTGCTTTATTGTTCCTTAAACACAGCTTCCCTTTTATGAGCCATAAAGGATGTTCAGGTGTAGCACAGTGACTTTAAATCAGCTCCTCTGGCGTGATATAGATAATATACTGTAAGAAACACCCAACTGGCCCCTTTCTCCTTGTGCTAATTCATGGTTTCAGGGCTGCTGACTTTAGGTACTCTCCTTTCACGAGTTCACTGAGCGTAAAAGCCAGTTAAAATTCCTAAGAAGCAAGAAATAACTCAGCTGTGAGCAACATTGAGGCACCTGGAGGTGAGGGCAGAGCTGCCAAAGCCTAGCTCTTAATTCTGTTTCTGAGAGTTTCTCCATGAGAAGAGTGGAGCTGCTACTTGAAAAAGTGAAGGGGTGTGGGGCTGAGCAGGGCATGATGTGATGGGAATGGGTTTTGGGGGGAATGGGTGTGTACAGAGCCCGGAGTTTGCCTTTAGCCTCCCTGCTCCATCAGGATGTGTGGCTGGAGAGCATCTGAGCCACAGTCTGCTACAACTTGCACCCCGGATTTACAGTAGGATAATGCTGCTGATTTAAAAGGAGCTCTCTGGGATTTATAGGGCTTTTTATAAGCAGGATCAGGAATTTCAGCCATAATCCTGTGCAAATGTGTGGGTGCGAGTGGCAACGTGTGCATCTGCATGGCTAATGCACAGTAATACCCAGGTCCAGCAGAGATGGAGTCACAGCAGCACAGCAGAGGATAACCATGGCAGTTTGTTCCCACAAAAGTACTTGCATTACAGGGTTATAATGGGATTCAAACCAGGCTCCCAAAGATCCTGGGATGGATAAGCCAGCTGTAACTCTAAAACATGTGGGTGACTTTCCACCACCCACTGTCACAAGAAAAATCAGCCTCCTTCCACTTTGGTAGCTGCTGTTTGAAAGCAGTTCTATGGTGTTTTTTTTTTTTTTTTCCATAGAAGTTTTGATCTCTTTGTTTTTAGTATGTGAAATACATGCAAGGCCTCAGGTAAAGAAATGCTGTAACTTCATAGTGCCAAGTATCAGCATCCCAGTGATGTGACTCCAGGCAGACCCCTCAATCCTAAAATACTGAGCAGGATGGCACTGGAGTGAGCATCAGAGTAAGGCTTTTGAGGGTTTTTACCTTACTAAACAGGTACAAGAAAGCACTGGGAGACCAATCAGACCCTCTGCAGATGATGCTTGTTGTCATCATTTGGTTTGAAGCCAACTCTGATGATGGATGGTGCCTCTTGCCTTTAGGTTAAGGGGGGAAGAACACCCCAAGCCCGTCTCGTGTTTGCTGTCTGTACAGTGCTATTTCCAGACCAAAGAAAAAGAGTTAAATTACATTTTAGCAGAACAATACTGACAACAGCAAAGGTCAGGAAACTTTTACGTAAGGTCACCCTATCGGTTGCAGCAGTGAAAGGAGACACATCAAATACTTGGCCATGAAAGGCTGAAAAGAAGTAAATTCAGCATGAGATATTGAAACCCAAGCCTCTTTCATATGTGGCAGAGCCTCTGACATAGCAGGTTTACTGTTCAAGCTGAGATATGTTGCCTTGCCAACATATATTCTGAGTTACCCAAGCAGATTTAATGTTTTTGCAGTGGTGACTTTTCCCTTTTTTTGGGGGGGGGAGGGGGATGCTTTTCTTTTTCTTTTCAAAAAAGAAAAAAATTGTTGCAGAAGATTTCAAACCTACCTAGGAAATGACCTTAATCAATTTAGTTCCACCGATGAGTATGAAAACTCAGATCTTTCTTTTTGCTTTCTCTGAACATTGTCTTGCCCGCATTGAGTGGGGTGACCGAGTCACAGCTTGAGAGAAAAGTGTGTTTTGTTTGTTGTTTTGTTGTGGGTTTGTTTTTTTTTTTTAATTCATCCAAGTGGCAGCTCTGTTTTGTCCAAAAGGATTGACATGACTGACAAGTGTTTTGAATTTCTAAGCTCCGAGGTCTCCAAATGCATGAAAAGCGAATGACACACACATAAAAATGTAAATCTTTGGAAAACAAGCACCAACTACACACAAAAAACATAACAATTCTGCAAAAGGGTGACAGACGCTGCATTCATTCTGGGTTTGGTTTTTTTTTTTCTTCTCCCTTTTTCTTTTTAATAAGCCAGCGTTTCTGGGCCACCTACAGGCACATTTGTGTCTCCTGCAGTGGGGAATCGGGATGCACAATAAGGCAAAGTCATAGTTGTGCCTCAGGGTGGGTCTTTCTGCAGCTCCCACCATCACCAGCTCGCCAGGATCTGTTCCCATCAGCTCCATGTCCATCGGGGTGACTCCCTGGATCCTGATCCAGTAGGCACTGATCCTGATCCAATGTCCTCATTATTTGGGGCGTGGGCTGGGGGAGCCCCAGGGGAGTGAAGCCACGGGGCAGGGCTGTGCCTGCCACCCTGGGCATCCTTGAGAGCAGTGTCCAAATACTCCTGGAGCTCTGGCAGCCTCGGGGCTGTGCCCGTGCCCTGGGGAGCCTGGGCAGTGCCCAGCACCCTCTGGGGGAAGAACCTGTTCCCAATATCCAGCCTGACCATCCCCTGACACAGCTCCATGGCATTCCCTCCTCTTACTGGGGACCACAGTGTGACCAGAAGGTGTGAGAGGGAAGGAAAGGCACATTTCTGGTCTCTCAAGCAGCAAGCTGGCTTCTCCCTTCTTCCAGGCATCCCATCACAACCTTGTTGCCACTCTCTGTCCTGGGCAAAGACTGTTCAGCTCAGGATTATCCATGACAGCCATATGCAGTTGCTCTAGAGAGTATTTTAGTCATTTTTGCCTCCTGGTAACATATCTGAGGCCAAGCCACCTGAACACAGGATGTGACTCCACGGAGCAGCCCAGGAGCCCTCCGTGGCATGGCCCTGCTCCCTCCTGCAGGATCAAAGATTTGGGAATGCTGCACTCTGTGGAGGAGGCCGAACCCTTGATGACACAATCTCTTGTCCCTAACTCAGCCACCCTGTTCCAGGGGCTGGCTGGAATCTCAAGGTCGTGCCTTTGGTGGGTGGCAGTTTTCTAAAGAGGAGTGGTGGTGAGGGGAGAGGTTTTCTTCCCATTTCCCATCCTGTCTGGCCTGGTGAATGCCGTGTTTTGGTTGAGGGGTTTGAGAGAGCGAGGGAAGCAGTCAGATGGAAAGGCCGATCCCGCAGCTTCCCCTCAGTTCAGCTCCAGTGCTTCCTCATGGCTGCTTCATGGGAAGTTGGCTGGCAGAGGAGAATCCAGACCTTCCCTTTGCACTCCATCCATAAAACACCAGAGTGGTTTGGATTCTTCCTTCCAGGAGAGAATAGCACTCATTGTACTCCTGGAGAATAAGATAGGAGAAGAGAGAGGGAGACTTCCCTGTGCACGCTCTGGCTCTCTTGGCTCAGAGGCAGCTTTGCTCACCCACGTTTGATTTCTGGCATTATTTGAAGCTTTCTAAACCTTGCCTGACTTGTGTCTGTCTGTGGAACGAATGCCAGGCATTCTTTGCTCAATCTAATTATGGGATGAGAGTGGTGGAGTCTAGGAGATCCCTGGGAAATGATGGAAAGTTGTTTTTTTTCCATCAGCAGCCCTGGTAGTTTGCTGTCACAAGCTCTTCCCTGGGCATCATCTTTGCTCCTGGTGAGCTCTTGGCCCTGTTTCTGACAAAGATACTTCAGGATGAAAGCCTGGATTTCAGGTTGGAAACTCCCAGACAGGTGAACACCCTGAGTGTTTGAGAGGGGTGAGTGCTTGGCTCAGCCCCTGGAAGTCTGGATATAAACCTCAAGTGCATTAAACCTGCTCCAAGAGCAGGGAGTGAGGGGTGTTCACACTTTGAAAAGCTTTCTGAGCTTTCCAGTGTCTGCTGCTTCCAGTCAGGCTGGAATCCAAAAGGGGAAAGGCCCGTGAAAGTGATTAATAAGGAATAAAAACCAGACCCTGAGGCAGGTTCAGCTCCACGACAGCTCTGAAATCATGGCCTTGCAGCAGTCTCATGCTTTCCTTAGGTAGGCTGGCTCTTGGAGAGCTGGAAATGCATTTCTCACGCTGCATTCACCCCCAGGTGCTGTTTGTATAAGAGTCAGGAATGTCTCCAGGTGTAAAATTTCCAGTGTCTGCTGGCATCAGCGTCTTATACTCCTTTATGTGTCCAGAAAGTCTGGTCCAGGCAGTTTGGGGAAGTGGAGGGGATTTACTTGCAGGGTGGGTAAGTGCTCCTGTACACGAGGCCCTCTCCCTGAACTACCCATGGATCTGGGTGACAACCTCTTTTACCTGGAGTCAGTGAGAAATTCCCAGACCCCTCTCAGCCTGGATTTCTCCCTAGGAAGTTTCTTGATTCCCCTCTGCTCTGTGAGCCCACAGCTTGTTGCCTGTTGGGAAGGGGAGGCTGTTTCCCATTTGTGCCAAGGAATGTCTACACAGGAAAAGATGCCTTTAGAAATGGTACAGCCCCAAAGATGAACTGTTGTCACACAGGCTGTGAAAGGAAGCAATGCACAGCACCAGAAATATTACTTGGGATCTCACAAATCCCTTCTCCTTTCCTCTGGTAAGTGACCAACCCTTTCCATTTCCCAAGCAGTTGGAATATATCCACGTGGCTGGGGAGCTGAAGCTGTCCCAGCTCGCAGGGTGATGGAAAAGGGAACTTCACATGAACTGCAGGTTTGTGTTACACATCTTGCACACGCTGTACCTTCCTGCAGGGAGTCGTCCTGAGCTGATTTAATCACCTTTCCCCTTCCCCTGACAGCTGGAGTTGTGCATTAGAGGAGGATTATAAAGGAGAACAGTTCAAAACAAGGCTCTGAGGTAACCCATCAACCCACTCCTTGGAGGAAAGAGATGGAGACAACTGATGGGGGAAGAGCAGAGCTGTTGACTGCTTCCAGCACCTGTGGTTCACAGCTAAGGAAGGTTTTTTTCCCCTTTGCTGCTCTAAGATATAAATCAAGCTGCTGTCTTAACCAGAAACACGTTCAGTTCTGATTTTGAGTCAGCTGAGGTGTTGCTTGAGCTTTATCTTAGTGTGCAGCCTCTCTGGGTGCTCCTGTTGTTCATTTGCAAGGAATGAAGATGAGAGCTTGGATTTGGGAGAGCCAAGAAGCCCACATTGAAGTGGAAGGCTGTTTTTAGCAGCAGCATCTGCTCGACAGCCAGCACTGTATTCATCGGGATGGATAAAACTGATAAGGTTTTTTTTCAGGATTGACTTCACTGTTCGCTGCCTCCTGTGCTCTTCTTGCCCTCCTCCTGCAAACCTGAGGCTGGGAAAACTGATTTTCCTCCAATTCCAGGAGTTCTTATCCCTGCCTTCCAGCCAGGAGCAGGGCCCTGTCCTACCTGGTGCTGCAGGCTCCAGGGGAGCCGGCCTCTGAAATCCAGCAGGGCTGGAACGAGTACCAAGCTCTTTGCTCATCTTTTCCAGGTCCTTTCCTGCTGAGGGACATTTCTCTGGGCCCCTTGATGGACGTGACAAAGGGTGAGGCTTTGTGAAAGCCGTTTTGTAGCTGAGAAGTGCCTCAGGCCTCCCTGGTGCCCTGGTGGTCCCGCTGCTAGCAGTAGGAGTCACTATCTCCTGTTAGATTATCCAGTAGATTTGGGAAAAAGCAGACAAGGCACTCTTCAGGCTCAAGGCAGGTCTGTTTTTCCCCAGCTGTGTCCGTGCTGGTTTTCCCAGTGGTGTCTGTGCCTCACGTGCTGATAAAAGCCATGTGCTCCCCCACGTTCCCAGAGGGATGTGCCTGCTTTGGCAGCACGCCTTGAGCTGCTGGAGTCCAATTCCTACAATTCCTACTCCCTCTGTGTGAGAGCCCCTTGGGGGGTGATCCCAGCCCAGGTGGGGCCTTCCCATCCATACCCAGCTGCTCACCAGGATGGGAAGGTCTCTTCTCTTGGCTGCCACCCTGGAAGTGCCTTTTCCTTGTGGCTCCTGAGGGAGAGGTTGCCCACAGCCCCTTCCAATCCATGCTTGACAGACTGAACCAGCTTCTTGTGAAACCCCTCCAAGACGACTGAAGTCTCTTTTGGTTTATAGTGCAATCCACTGACTTTTTATTCCCTGACCACCAGCAGCCAGTTGTTTCTGTGCAAGTCTAATACAGGTTAGTAATACATTATGGAATAAAGTTATGGGTTTTTCTCCAGTGCCAGACACTTGGAAGCATCTGGTGAGATAGAGGAGTACCCAGCATGGATAAATCATGTTTAAAAAGCTTGTAATTTTGAACTGCTTGTTAAACTGCTTTACTTTTTTTTTTTTTTTTTCTTACATGTATGCTTTCACCTTGAGGGCATCTCCCCAGCTGGCTGGCAGTGAAAGCCCAGCCCAGAGAGTGCTCTGCTGGAAAGACAAGAAAATAGTGAGAATGTTCTGTATTCTGTTTTATACCTCATTTACTAGGGATTGTCTTTAAAAGCTGATTCTTCAGGGAAAAAAAAAAAAAAAGAAAAGAAAAAATAGGTTTCCTTTACTCACTTGGCAAAGGAAATATTTTGCACAGGGTTCTTGTCAGAGCATCTGTTCCCTTTGTTTAAAACCCAGCTCTTTGGGCTGTGCTTTGTAAATGTTTAGTATAACATATTACTGATCTAGTAATTCCCTGCTCCTTCTAAAAATAGGGTAGGATGTCCTCTCGGCTCCAAACACCTTTGGTTTTTGGGATCTGAGTTTTCCAGCTGAGGTGTCTGCCTTGGACTGAGTTCTTCTGGAGAAACACCAGCTCAGAGTGGAACAGTCACTCCTGAGAATAAAATCGTGGAAAACCAAAAACTATTCCACATCGAAGCAGCCCTGGCTGCTGTGGAAAAGGCAAGAGGGAAAGAAGAGAGGCTGTATGAGAGTTTTCCACTGAATATGCCTCCACCTGGACCATGTTTGGTCTTTCCAGTGTCTTCCTCTGAGCTGTCCTTGGTTTGTGCAAGCCTGAGGGCTTTTCCCACAATGGGTGCCCTGTCCTTGGGGGAACCTTATCTCCATTTGGTGCCTTCCAGTGGGCACTGAACCGGCTGGAAACATGAGGAGTTTGCAGTTCATGCTTTTATCAAGTTTAAGACCATTTTTAATATAATTTCTTTGCCTTTTAAAGACAGACCACATCCCAAAATGGAAGAAGTTATATGGTTTCCAGAACATGTTAAAATTTGGATGAATTAATCACACTGAGGTGTCCCTGGGGCACACCTAAAATCATCATGAAGTTTTGGTCTCCAGTTCTGGGCCCCTTACAAGGAGGACCTTGAGGGGCTGAGGGTGTCCAGGGCAGGCTCTGGAGCCCCAGGAGGGGCTGAGGGAGCTGGGCAAGGGGCTCAGCCTGGAGAAAAGGAGGCTCAGGGGGGACCTTGGGGCTCTGCTCAACTCCCTGACAGGAGGGGCAGTGAGGAGGGGTCGGGCTCTGCTCCCAGGGAACAGGGACAGGAGGAGAGGGAACAGCCTCAGGCTGGGCCAGGGGAGGCTCAGGGTGGACATCAGCAGGAATTTCTCCTTGGAAAGGGTGCTCAGGCCTTGCCAGGGGCTGCCCAGGGAGGTTTGGAGTCCCTACCCTGGAGGTGTCCAGGGAACAGCTGGACGTGGCACTCGGTGCTCTGGGCTGGGTGACGGCCAAAGGTTGGACTTGATGACCTTGAAGGTCTTTTCCAAGCTAAGTGATCCTGTGATCACAAAACCACCAGGACATGGAGTTGCCCACTAGAAGGACAGAGCTGACTTTGTTCAGGACCCCCAGTGGTGGCAGCCTGGCAAGGAGCAGCACCAGTGGGCAACTGGTGTGGCTGCTTGGGAGAGGAGCATCCCAGCTCAGCTTGGACTTTTGGGCCACCTCCAGCCTGGGGCCTGCAGAATGTGCCAGTGGGGCAGTGGCTGTGGGAATATTGTGCTGGGGAGCCCAGTGTCACCTTGTCACATTGCAGATGGGTGCCAGCTGGAATTGTGTGTTGTTCCCCAGCCTCTGGTAGCAGTGACACCGGGGACAAACAGCCTGGGGTGCAGGGAGCTGCCTGGCTGCTCTCCCAGAAAGGAATCCGTGGTGTTTTTCTCTCCAGGCTAGCCCTGAAAGTGAAGGTATTCAGAGTTTAACAAAAAAAGTTACCATGTTTGCAGGAGTTAGTCCCCAGGCCTGTTGTTTTTCAGCTGGAATCCCCCACCAGGTTTTCTGGCCGGACCTGATAAAACAGGAGGGTGTGAGTGGGGGGGGCATTCTGGACAATTTCTGGATGCATCATACCCCGGGGATTTACTCTGGGGAATGATGCAAGGGGACATCTCCCCTGGAACACCCTTTATGTTCAATTCACGAACGATTTGCTGCGAACAAATGAGGACGGGTGTGATCTGCATGAGAAAAGCTCGGAGAGGGCCGAGGGCTCCAGCTGCAGGATCCCACTCCATTCCCTGCCGGCTGCAGGGTGGCTGGGTGGCCTCGGCAAGGCCACCTTGGTGGCAGCCCAGCTTCCAGGGAGAGCAGCAGAGGAGGCTGAGTGGCTCCCAGGGCAGGTTTGGGAGCTGAGGGTGGAAATCTCGCTGGGTCCAGCAAACCCTGCTCGGCAAAACCTGAGCTGATTCTGCAGGGCTTGGCCTCAGAATCGATGTTTTGGGGCAAAGAATGGTGAAAGCCCGTGCAAGGCGTCATCATCACTCACAATGCACAGCAAAAAATGAGCTCTTGCAGTGCTGCCCTGCCAGGGGTGGTGTTTGGGCAGTGCAGGGACTGCCTGGACCAGGGCAAAATTCCTGAGGATTCAGGCAAAGGTGTAGAAAGGCAAAGAATATTCCTCTGCAGCGAGAGGTGGTTTTGACTGCTGCCTTTCAGAGGAGCTGGCCAGAGGCTGGGGGGGTCTGGCCACTCTTCCCAGTGTTGCTGTTTTATCCCTCCCCATCCCAGCACTGAGCAGGAGGGGTTGGTACCCTGGCTGCTGTTGCCTCTGCCCTGATGCTTGTGCCTGTCTTGTGCCTTTCTAAGCAGAGTGAAAGGAAGGGCTTCTGCTGGGGTTGTTCCTCTTGGAGCTGACATTTCCCTCCTCTCTTAATTGCTCCATCCCCTGCTTCTTTTCAATCCTGCTGGAAACCTTTAGGTGCAAGGGCGCAGCTCAGCAGAGCATTTAGCCCAAGCAGATTAGGGAAAGGCAGGAAGGGCTTCTGATTGTGCTGTATCTGTAGCATAGGTGTTAAAGATGTATTTGTGAGCCAGTCAGAGAAGAATGCTGAGGAAATCCTGTTTGGGTTAATCTTGTTTAATTTTATAATAAAAACCAGATGGCTGGCCATCTGGTGCTTCTTGCAATCAAATATCTCACAATTAACAGTAATTTACTTGCCCTGAGACTTCCATGATCTTCATGTGCTCTTTTTTTTCCCCTCCAACCTGAGCCTGTGTGGTCTCTTCCCAGAGGAAGGCTGAGCATGGGCCTGCCTATGGAAAGCTGTGATGGAGGGGCTCCTGGGAGGCATCTGCTTTCCTCCTGGATTTTCCCCCAAAAAACAGAGGTTAGGCAGCACATCTTGTGCTTTTCTGACCCTGTAGGACCCATGTTCAGGATAAGGAAAGTGAAGGACTGTGCAAACCTATGGCTGGGTCATTGCAAGGGATATAAGTCAGCACTTAAGGGGAATACACAAATTAAATCTACATTTTTCACCAGGCTGTGGGATTTCTTCAGAGCTCAAAATGGTTATACCTAAAGTGGCTCTGCTCCAGCAGTTGAAGTTGCTGGATGTAATTAAATGAGATGCAGGCCATCCTCAGCACTAGGAGAACTTTTGGAGGGAATTAGCAGGAAAATGGGATGCAGAATAAAACCCTTGGGGCAAATATAGAATCAGGGAATCACAGGATGATTTGGGTTGGAAGGGACCTTAGAGATCATCCCATTCCACCCCCTGCCATGGCAGGGACACCTTCCACTATCCCAGGGTGCTCCAAGCCCCATCCAACCTGGCCTTGGACACTTCCCAGGGATCCAGGGGCAGCCACAGCTTCTCTGGGCACCCCATGCCACCCTCACAGGGAACAATATTTTCCTAATATATGCTAATTTTCTGTGCAGTCTTTCCTCCAGGAGTTTGAGAGACCCCCAGGATTCATTATTCCCAGAGCTGGCACTGGCCTCTTCAGGAGCTTCAGGTGCCTTGAATATGCCTTTCCCCAACCACCTCTGTAGCTGAGCAGCATCAAGAGTAAATGGGAATAAATGAATTCCAGATGAGAGCTCTGCATGCTGGTAGGCAGGAGCTCTCCAGGCATTCTGGGGTGATTGCTGCCTGTTTATTATCCCCAATTTTTTTTTTTTCCTAGGAGATTAAGGAAAAAAAATTGAGCTTTTCCCCTCTTTCTCCTCCACAAAATCAGCTTGGTGTGCACTCAGGGAATCAGGCTAAAGGGTATATTCAGATACTGGGGTATGTTAGTGCTGCTATGCTCCACCTCCAGGCTGTTTATTTAAATACAGAGGAGCCTTCTGAGGGGGCTCGTTTGCCCAGGGTTCCCAAAGGGGTGTCAGGGCAGCAGTGGGGTTGATGGAGCCAGCAGGGATAGGGTTTCACACTGCCCCAGCTGCCAAGTGATCCCAGCTCAGCCCGGGAGTGGATCCCACACCCAGCCTGAGCACCTCACCTTCCACATAGGGGCAGCTGGGAAAACAGAGGGCCTAGTGGGATGGCACGAGCACACAGGTCACTTACATGGCTATTAATTGTTATTAATGGGGATTATTAGAGCACTGGGAAGATGCTGCATGTGATGATCCAGGAACTGTGTATGTGGAATCGTGCATGAGCATTTCTGGGTAAGTGCTGCTCAGCTCGCAGTGTGTTTTGGACCTGTTTCCCTCTTTTCTTTCTCCCTTTTTCCTGGTGGGACCAGGGCAGATTCTTCGGCCCCTTGATGCTGCTTTCCCCCCAACCTAGTGCAGTTTTGTTTTTTTTTTTACAGTGTTTTCTTCTGAAGAAGGAGAAGGATGGATGGGGCTTGGAGCAACGTGGTGTTATGGAAGGTGTCCCTGCCCAAGGCAGGGGATTGGAATGAGGTTTTTCAGGTCCCTTGCAGCCCAAACCATTCTGTGATTCTATGGCCCAGTGATGGCAGGTAACTCCACAGGGTTTTCCTGGGGCATGTGCTACTTGGGATGTCAGTGAGGATGTGATTTCAAGCTTTGCTCCAAACTCTGCTCCAAGTCTGGCTTATGTGGAGTAGATGGAGGCTGTGGGGCTCTGCAGGTGGGATTGCTCCCACATGAACCCCCCCCATCCTTGCTCCTACATCTGGCGTGCCACAAGCACCCACCACAGGTGATGTTTGCTGCGTGCTCTGCCCAAGGGTGCGTGGAACACGAGGTTTGCTCAGTCCTGCTCTTCTCCCTGCCACTTGGACACCTAAAATTGACCCTGCAGGTTTCACCACCCCATTCCTGCCTCTCCCCAGGCTGGAGAAAGCCTGGATGCCCAGCACACCTCTGGCACTGCTTTGAAGGGTCCGTGCTATCCCTGCTAGGCAGGGGAAAGCCAAGAGGCACTGGGGACAAATAAATGCTGCTGAAACAGCCATGCCAGGAAGTGAACCTTGTTCTTGAGGAGAGCTGGATCTCACCAGCACAATAGCTGGATTACAAAGCTATTTCCTCCAATTACCTTCTCTGTCAAACCTCTGCGTCGTCTGGCACTCGGAGAGCTCGGATTCAAATTCGTTGTGAATCGGGGCGACGACACCAGAGATTTCTAAATTAATATCCTGCCAAGAGGAATTGAGCTTGTTTTTTCCAGTCATGTCAGTTCTGATTCCTTTGCTTGTCAGGGAAAACGTGGGCCTGCCATCTGTTTTCAAGGGCACAGGATAGGGGAGCCGTGGGTTGCTCAGCCCAGCCACGGGGAGTTTGCGGTGCAGCAGCTGCACGGAGCTTTGGGGGGAAAAGGGGGAAATTAAAGTAAAAGGGCTTAGGGGGCCATTCCTGGCACCTGGCAAAGAGCAGAGAGGGAGACCAGAGGTAGAGGGTGCTGGTGAGAAGGAAGAAGAGGGCATGACCCCTTCCTTGGAACAGTGGGAATATGCAGAGCAGAGTGGACTGGGATGAATTACTGCCCTCTTCACGTCTGCCCGGTAGAGAGTCGTCAGCCATTCTGGATGCATTAACCATGGCCTGTTTGCTCCACAGGCATTAAACATATTCAACTGAATGCCAAAGAACTCCTTTGCACTACAAAACCCACGGACCTTGACAATTCCAAGAAAGGAGCAGCTCCTATGGCACTGAGCTGGGCTCTGTCTTACCCAAAATGCATGGGTTTATAAGTTGGGATGGCCTTGGGAAGGAGATCTCCACAGCTGGTGATGGGAATGCTGTGGGAAGGTGGGATGTGGAGAGGCTGGGGAAATTGGGATGGTCTGCATGTCCTTGTCCTGTTTTAGACAGGCTGGGCCAGTCTTCAGGAAAAGGGGGGTGCAGGGTGTAGGGCTGGGCTGTGCAGTGGCAGGGACAGCTCGATCCCTGGCACACCTCCTTCTGCAGGAGCAGATTTAGGGCAATGCTTTGAGTCCCTCCTTTTGGCTCCCAGTGGGTGGAGGGGTCTGATGGGGTGGCCCAGAGCCGATTCCCCCCCCACACACACACACAACCGGTGCCACTGGGGCTGCACAGCTCCTTTGTCACATCAAACGCTGTCCCTGGGCACCCAGCCAGGGGGTCACCCCTCCACAAAGGCCCTGTCGGCCCTGGGTGCCAGCATTCCCACCCAGCCCTTGGGAAGGGACACCTGCTTCCCCTGGGCATGCCTGCCACCAGCTGCAGCTGCCAGCCTGGGGACTGTCCCCAGGCCTGGGGCCGTGTCCCTTCCCTCCCAGCCCCGTCCAGCTGCAGGCAGAGGGTCTGGGGGCAGGCAGTGCTGTCGGTGCCAGCTGGGAAGGGGGAGGCTGCTGCTGTGCCAGCAGGGAATTGGGAGAGGTTTCCAGAGCTCTGCCCCGTGAGCTGCTTGCACAAACCGTCTGCCTGCCCCAAGCACCGACACTTCTGCAAAGACACTGCCGTGGGTGATATCCTCCTCCCTCAAAATTATCCCCACTGCCTGCCTCTGGCTGGCTGCCCTGCTCAGCCCCTCACAGAAGGCTGGGAATTGGGGTGCCCCAGCAGCTGGGGAGGGGTTGGTGGGTCACCCCATTTATCACCCCCTGCACACCCTGCAGCCACTCCTAATCTCTCTTCCCAGCTCTGGAGTGGTGCCTGCCAGAGGCTGGAGCTGGAGAAAGCTCTCTGTGCCACCCTTGCCTGCTCTGTGCAGCCTGCTGTGCCAGCCTGCGTGCTGGGGATATCCTGGCTGCTGTGCTGGGAAATGCCGCTCACGGCTCCCGGGGGCTCCCTGGGCCAGGCCTTTGTAAATCCCAGCAGATGTGGTTTAGAAAAACTTCAGCTTCGAGGCACGCTCGCTCCTCAGATGGCTTCCGAGGAAATTTGCACTTCAGTGGATGTGCGGGGAAAATGGTGTTTTCAAAGTGAAAATGAAATGGAAACCAGCCTGCCCCCTCCCTCCCCCAGTGAAGCAGCGTTTGCAAAGTGGGGCCTCTGTTTTGAGATGCTTGAAGCACACAGACGTCCTTCTTTCTGCTCCTTCCGCTTTGCTGTTCTTTTCTTTGCTTCTGTTTCCCGTATTTTCTTTATGTCTCGAGTCCATTCCCAGTCAGCTCTCAGCTCCCCTCGTCACTTGCAGGGTGTAGGGTGTCAGGAGAGGGCTGCTGTAGTCTTCTCTAGTGTGTTAAATCCTGTTATTTTCCAGTTTCTTGGGGGTAAAACGTGCTCAGAACGAAAACTCTCTATAGAAACTTTCTGCTTTTTCCACAAATCAGGCTTTATAATTTATGCCTGCTTCCCTGAGGCTGTGCCTGTGAGCTTTGGGTCCTGCCTTGCACAGGAAGGAAAGGGGATGACTTCCCAGGACCTGCTGGTTTATCTGTGGATGGGGAGCCTGCTTGCACTGGCAGCTCCATAAAATCCTCACATCCTGCTGCATATCCTTCCCTCTCTGGCTGGGGAGATGGTGGGGGCCCTTTTGGAAAGCGAATGTTCAGTACAAGGGCCAGGGGATTCAAACTGACAGAGGGTGGGGTTAGATGGGATAAATGAGCCGCTGGTTGCCAGAGAAGCTGTGGCTGCCCCTGGATCCCTGGAAGTGTCCCAGGCCAGCGTGGATGGGGCTTGGAGCCACCGGGGCTAGTGCAAGGTGTCCCTGCCCATGCCAGGGGTTGGAATGGATGATCTTCAAGCTCCCTTCCAACCCAAGCCATTCCACGCTGCTGCCTGCAGCATTCCTATGCCCACACGGTGGATTTTAAGGAAAAGAGGTTGTGCTGTAAGAACTCAAGTGTGTGTGTGAGCATGGAGGCCTCGGAACGGGGGATGCAGAGGGGTACCCAGGTGTCGGAATAGCCAGGGAGCAGCAGAGGCCCTTCCGGGTGCTGGCTGCACATCCCAGACCCTGAATCCCAGGGGCTGAGCCCTCAGGGATGCTGTGAGGGAGGCCAGCCCCAGCTCTGCGGCTCGGTGGCCACGAGAGCCCCGTGCTTTGTGCGAGGAGCAGCTCCCGCCGCCTCGGCCGAGCCAAAGCCTCCTTTGAGCTGAGGGAGAAGGGAGCAGATGTCTCATTCTCGCGGCTCACAATGCGGCTCTCCCGGCACGGCGATCCATCAAGGGGCTCGGCACGGCCCCACAGAGCAGTCCCTGACACGTTCTTACAGCAGGGCCAGGTTCTCAGCGCTTGCGTGCATTGGTGCCCCTTGACAAATAGCTCTTGGCTCTGGTTTTGTTCAGAGTCACGCTGGTGTCAAGCACGGGGCTCCCATTCAAGTGCCCACCAACAGTGGCCCGCAACTCGCCATTTCTTCCCCTTTTCTTGCTTTGTTTCCCCATGACAGTCGCTCAGGAATTTTTTTTTTTTTTTTTTTTTAATTTCACTGGGTATTTTCAAAGACAATTTTCAGGGAGCAGAGCAGCCCCTCCGTAATACGGGCTATCAAATGCCTTGGGAGTAGGTGAGGTGAGGAATTCCTGTTTGCGTGGTTGTGTTGCTGACACGACATTTAATTGCTTTTTTCCCCCCTCTTTTTTAAGGCAATTTTTCCAACAAGTTGATTTATGGAGTTGGCTGGCAAAGCCTTGAATGCGTTGAGAAATACAACTCCTACAAGGGAGCAGTGCATCATTAATGAATGGTTCCTCTTTAAACTGGGAGCTGTGCTGGTGAAACCCATGGAATTCAGTCATGCATCCCCAGGTGCACAGTGCCACGGGGATGCTCTATGGAGAGCTCCTGGTAATTAAAATTTTGGGTTTATAACTGAGGCGTCCTTTGTATCCCCCAGGCTGCCACTTTGTGCCACACCTCTCCATCTGCAGCTCCCCTCTGACTTCAGCGAGTTTCTTGTCTGCTCAGAGAGCGTTTTCCATCACTTGAGCCTGGAAGGGAAGAGGATTTATGGAATGGGGAGCACGAGGCAGCAGCTCAGCACATACCAGAGTGAGTGTGTAAGTGCTTGCAGGTCGGGGATGGAAGAACACAAGTGGTCTTGATCATCTCAAGCCACTCTGTGTTCCCAGGTCCAAGGGCTGAGCTGAGAACGTGCAGCACAGTTTGCACGTGGACATTTTCAGCTTGTTTTCCCTCTGCCCTGGTCTTGCATCTCCTCCTAGTCAGTCTCAGCCTGTAAATGGACTTAGAGCTGCCCGGCTGAACTGGTGTTGTCAGTGCTGCAGGTTCATTATCTCCTTATGGTGTTATCCTCCACTCCCTTCAATTCTGGCAAGCCCATTATGATGTCTGTGACCTATCAGGGTTTCTCTCTCCTGACCTGTCCATGTCCCCCCTGCTGCCGTCATTATGGAGGTTTTTGGTGGCCCTTCCCATGTCTTAACACCTTGTCTAGAGATCAGCTTCCACTCCAGCCTTTAAAGTCATCTCCTGCTTCTTTCCAGCCAGGTAAAGCCTGGGGGGATCCTGTGGCAGGTAATGTGAGAGTCTCGCCTGGTAATTAGAAAGTCAGGATCTGTAATTAAATTTTCTATAAAGCTCTCAACCCCAAGGTGTGCCTTTATCCCACTGTTAATTAGCAGGGGGAAGGGACGCTCCTGTCTAGAGGCAGAGGACAAAAATAGGAGCAGGGACGAAACAGAATTGGCTCCTTTGAATGATTGATAAATATTGTTCCCTTCATGCCTTAAATAAAATGAGAGCTTGGCTAAAACCACTGGGGTTTTAACTCTTGGAAGCACTGACTTAAAAAAGAATTGGAGGAAAGAGTCCTGGAATAGGCACCGGAGACCTCTTCCAGCAGATTCCTGTCATTCCGAGGTGAGCTCAGCAATACCTGTGTGATTCTAGGGAAATGTTTGCTTGACCTGTTTCTGGGGCTGCTGAAATGTTCTTTTTTTGCAAACAGGAGGCTCAGGAGCTCACACAGTTCCTTGGGTTCTCGTGTCAACCCCCGTGAGCTGTGGCTTTGGGAAGACACCAACTATTGGCAGCACTGTTAGCACATCATTATTTGCTTTTTAAAAAACTTTTTTTTTTTGATTAGCAACTTGGAAGCAGTTTAAAAACTCTTCCCTGAGAGGGACTGTCTGAGAATGGGTTTTTCCCAAACCTTCATTCGGAATTGATTATCCAGTCCTATTTACTGGAAAGAGAACTTGATGTACCTCCATATAAATCTACAGGCAGCAGGACTTGTGCTGCCAGATTCAAAGGGAAGAGAAGACTCCCCTTGGGCTGAGGGCAATGTCCAACAAAAGCAGATAGTGTCTGGCAAATCTTGTTAAAATTGAGGATCCAAAGGTGGCTGGGCTGCCACCAGGATATCTGTAGGATACCTGCTTGAGGACCACACAGCTGTGCCAAAAAACCAGGGATTCAAGGAAGTAAAAGTAGACAGTTGAAGTGTTTGTTGGTTGGCTGGAGTAACTTAGAAATAAGAATGAAAAAAAAAAATTAAAAAGCTATTTCCATTCATCCTTTTGAAGGCTTTGGGGGACAGTTGGGAGAAACACTGTCCAAGTGATGGCAGCTAGACTTTTTCCCCTTGGTGTGGACTGATGGCCACCTTTGGAAGGGCTGCAGTGTGATTCCATTCCCAAGCCTCTGAGACTCACATATCCCACTGGCAAGCCAACAGGAGAACACTCTGAGCTGCCCTGGAGGTGAAAGTGTGTTAAGACGTGGCTTTAATTCAGCACCGAGCCTTGGAATTTCCTCCAGGAGGTCCAAGCGTGCTCGGATGTCTTGGCTCTGCAGTTGCAGGGATGCTGAGAGACAGCTGAGCTGTTGTGGGTGGTTCTGACTCCTGGGGTTCCTCCAGGCAGGCAACTTCCCTGGTGGGTGTGATTTTTTTTTTTTTTTTTTGGTTTGGGTTTGTTTTCCTCATTGCACAATTCCTTGGAATTATGCCCTTCGCCCTTCCCTCCTCCATGACTCAGGTCGAAGGCATCTGACTTCAGGGCAGTTGTTTCACAGGGTGTTCTGTGCTTTTCCAGATGTGCAGGAGCTCTGGGACCATAACTGGGATGGGGATGAGTGTTATGAGTGGTGCTGGTGCTCAACTCTGGTTCTGCCAGAAAGGGAAAGGGGACGAGGCTTTGGTGTGGCACAGAGGACCCTCACATTCCATCCAGGTGCAGCTGATGGAGCTGGCACAGGTGACAGGTGACCCCTGAGCTGTGCCTCAGGTGAAAGCACCACCAAAGTGGTGCTCCCAGGAGGCCAAGGAGGCAAATTACCCCAGTGCTGGCCCTGCTGAGGCCCCTCCAGGGCTGTGACAAGTTGTGGGTCACAGCCAGAGGGACATTGAGGGGCTGGAGAGTGTCCAGAAAAGGGTCTGGAGCCCCAGGAGGGGCTGAGGGAGCTGGGGAAGGGGCTCAGCCTGGAGAAAAGGAGGCTCAGGGGGAACCTCCTGGCTCTGCACAACTCCCTGCCAGGAGGGGCAGTGAGGGGGGATCGGGCTCTGCTCCCAGGGAACAGGGACAGGAGGAGAGGGAACGGCCTCAGGCTGGGCCAGGGGAGGTTTAAATTGGTTATTAGGACAAATTTCTTCCCTGAAAGGGTTGACCAGCCCTGGCACAGCTGCTCAGAGAAGTGGGGGTGTCCCCATCCCTGGAGGGATTTTAAAGCCGTGTGGATGTGGCACTTGGGGCACGGGTTGGTGGTGGCCTTGGCAGTGCTGGGTCGAGAGTTGGACTCCAAGATCTCAGAGGGCTTTTGGACTCCAAGATCTCAGAGGGCTTTTGGACTCCAAGACCTCAGAGGGCTTTTGGACTCCAAGACCTCAGAGGGCTTTTGGACTCCAAGATCTCAGAGGGCTTTTCCAACCTTAACAATTCTATGATTCCATGAGAGTAGAGGCCTCAGTGAACTCCCTGCAAGATGTGGTGG
Source organism: Picathartes gymnocephalus (assembly GCA_013390045.1). NCBI lineage: Eukaryota > Metazoa > Chordata > Aves > Passeriformes > Picathartidae > Picathartes > Picathartes gymnocephalus. Next base: position 187,520 of record WEKY01015081.1, read on the forward strand.
TTCAGCACTGATCCTCCCCGGAGAATGAGGACCCAAAGTCCAAAACTGGAAACTGTCCAGGCCTCTCTGCTTGCCTCCCATGTCTACTCAACCTGCTTGATCTTGGAGCCATTAAAGCGGCCTGAGGTTCTGCCTCTTCATCACCCAGCACCATCCTTCTGTCCCCACAAGGAGTTCCTGGGATCAGGCCACACAGGTTTCCAGCTTGGACTCTCCAGAGCCAAAGCAAACCAAACTCTTCAATACTTCTAAACTCTTAAAAAGGCCCTCAGATACTGTGATCCTGAGCCCAGAAATGCTGGGGTTATTAACTGCTGATGACCCTGGAGGGCTGCCAGTGCTGGGAACAGCTCATGCTGTCATCACAGTGTGGGGAAAAGCTGGCTGAGCACCCAAGGGCCTTCAGGTTGGTGTTTCTGAGCAGCCTGGGCTCAAACTGGGGGGGTTTAGCATCGGGAAGGACCTTAAACCCCATCCAGTTCCACCCCCTGCCATGGGCAGGGACACCTTCCACCATCCCAGGTTGCTCTAAGCCCTGTCCAACCTGGCCTTGGGCACTTCCAGGGCTCCAGGGGCAGCCACAGCTTCTCCGGGCACCCTGTGCCAGGGCCTCCCCACCCTCACAGCCAAGAATTTCTTGCCTCCTGGGATACGTGTTTCACTTTGCAGTGAAAAATACACAATGGCAGCTTGAACATTTGTGCTTTCCACCTTGCAACAAGCCATGTGCTTTATCCCTTTTCCCTTTTTTCCCCCACTTTTTCTCCCCAGCAAAGGTTTTTTTCACGAAATTCCTACTGGTAGAACTTCCTGCCTTTCATGGTGTGGAAAGACCTGGCGGTGGGGTCAGGACTTGTAATCCACAGCTGGCCTCAAGTCTCGTGATCCAAAGTGTCGTGGAAGATGCTGGAAAAGGGCAGGGGGAATTTCTGAGTGTTTCAGAGGGAGCAGTGTCTGATGTGAAAGCACCTGTGCTGAAGGGCCATGGAGACAAACCCCTTTGTCTTGGAATTATAATGTTAATTAGACCCGACCAGGCATTTCCCAATGTCGGTATGCAATGTTTTTTGCAGGTTGAATTTTCCGGAGGAAAGCGTGTTGAAAGAATGTTAATTTTTGCCAAAAAGTGTCCTTAAAAGAAACAAACCACCACCACAACAGCAACAAAAACACCTTTTCAGACCCCTTTTGGCACACACCTAACCTGCCTTTGCCACATTCTCTCCTAAGTGACATTCCCAAGGTCCCATGAGACATTTTGGAAGGGCAAGGAGCAGGAGTGCTGCTTTGCTTTTCCTTGGACACACATCTGGTGTTATGGGATTGCTTGTTCCAGCTGGGATTGACCTCAGCCAGAGCTTGGCTTCATGGAAGCAGGGTCAGTGTTTCTTGTGCCCTCACCAGCACAAATGGAACTGGGGGGAAATGGGGCTGGGACCATGCAAAGTGATCATCACAGGGAAATGAGACTGGAACCACATCCATTCCTGCCTCCTGTCTGTGATTTTTCAGCTGGGGGGGCTGCTGGGAAAAGCAGGAATCCACCTGTCCTCTTTGCTGTTCTGCGTCATGACAAGAGAGCTCTGAAGGAAATTAGAAATATGTTTTTTCATCTTGTTTTCCTAAAAGCTTCTCTCAGTTCCTCCTCTGTGCTGGCTCCTGGCTGTTGGTGAGGTGGTTGTTCTCTTGCTGGAATTTGATGGAATCAGAGAACCATTAAGGTCGGAAAAGCCCTCTGAGATCATTGACCCCAACCATTGCCCTAGCACTGCACACTATGTCCCCAGGTGCCACATCCATGTGGATTTTAAATCCCTTCAGGGATTGCAGCTCCACCACTGCCCTGGGCAGCCTGCGCCAGGGCTGAACAACATTTTCAAGATATTTTTCCTGATCTCCAATCCAAACTGCCCAGTGATGCCACCTTGGCAGGACTTTGCTTTTCTTAGCATTTTGGATGCCATCAAGTTACAGGGCATCCCAGGAAAATGTGTGTCTTAATTTATTCCAACTTTGAGAATATTCTTGGGCTCTTGTGCTAATCACCCCCCTCATCTCCTGCTCCCACTGCCTCTAAACCTTGGCTTGGTGAAGGATGCCTGTCCAGTTCTCCACTGTCCTGAGCCTTGAGCTGAGTCAATGTTCCTCACCTTCCTGTGGAGGATGATAGTGAGTTTGCAGCCCATGTATTCCTAATGTTTCTCACATGAAAAAGAAAGAAAGTCACTGGAGTCTGGAGAGAGTCTCCTTAATGATTCTATTTGTAGGCCCTGGGGAGATCATTGCTTCCTGAAATGATCCCAGCTCCAGTCTGTGTGTTACTTGTCAGTCTTGGGTTGGAAGAGACCTTAAATCTCATCCAGTTCTATGGGCAGGGACACCTTCCTCTATCCCAGGTTGCTCCAAGCCCCCTCCAGCCTGGCCTGGGACACTTCCAGAGATGGGGCAGCCAAAGATTCCCTGAGAAACCTGCTCCAGCTTCAGTTAGGACACGATCTTAGGTTTAAAGGAGGCTTAAATTTGAACCTGTTCCCAGTCCAGGTTAGAGGATTTCCTGTGTTTCAGAGAATCTGGGGGAACTAAAGGCAAGATCCTGATTGTTTCATGCCAAACCCATAAATTTATTCTGGATTAAAGTAGTGCTTGAAATCGTCTGACGAGGTTATCAGGACAGGTCACCAACCGAAGGGTGAGTCAGACTCTCTTCTGTCTCAGCCCAAAACTCCAAGGCTCAAGCAAAACCTTTCAGACAAGGCCAAGGACAAAGATGTGAGGACTTTCCCATGGAGGGTCACACTTTGGTTGCTGTCTTGATTAAGTCTTGCACATGATGAACTCACATAAAATTCCTGCTCTCCACTTCCCTCCGTGCTTTAATTGTTTCACACCCTTTTCTGCACTTTGCTTAGATGTGCTGAACATCAGGAACTTTGTTTTCCTTTCTGCAATAGTCGGTGATGGATTTTGACTGGAGTAATCTTGGCACCAGTCTTCTCCTTTGGGAAATGCCCCTGTGAAGGGGCCAGAAGGAGTTGATGACATTGCTCTGCCCAGAGGCTGCTGCAGCAGGGGAAGTTTGTGATTAGACTTCAACAGGCTTTGGGTCGAGTCTGTTCTTGGGAGACGGTGTCAACGTGCTGCTATTTCCTGAAAATCAGCCTGGCCTGGAGCAGGGATCACATCCAGAGGGCTCTAATCAGTCCTTCTGGCCTGTCAGTGGCACCCAGCCCATGAGCTCTGTGATTACAGGGGATGCCAAAGGCCCACGTAAGGCCTGCACAACTCCTTTTATTTATTTTAAGCATTGCTTCGAGTATGAGCCTGGTCAAAGCAGCGCCGGTGGTGGAAGAGCGAAGAACCTGAGCCTCTCCACATGGAATTGGGGTTACTTCATTTTCCAGCTACTTCCTGCTCAAGGAAATATTGTTTGCAGATGGTGCAGTCACAAAACCATCATGTACCACCCCGTTATTATCCAGATGGATTTACTGCTGCAGGGAAACCTTTCTGCTGTCTCGTTTTGGGATTCACCCTCCCCACCAACACGTGGAATGGTTCTGCTCAAGATCCACCCGGTGCCAAGATGGAAAAACTCCACATCCATAACCCTGACAGACTGGTTTGGTGTTGCTGCCTTTAAATCCCAGCCTGGGCTTGGCAGGATGGACAGAAAGGCCTGGAGATCTCGAGTCCTTGTGGGGTCAGATGAGGAGAGACTCGGTTCCTTGCAGGAAAAGCTGATGCCATGGGGGATAGCAGCCTTGGTGTGAGGCTGTGTCCTCTGGCCCATCTCACCTCTCAGAGGAGATGGGAAAGTGCTCAGCATTCCAGAAGGAAGGGGAGTTGCTGAAGGTGCCTCTGGCTTCTTTGCTCACCCGCTGGCATGAGCTGGTTCATCCACTTGCCAAAAAACCTGGAAGGAATAATAAAGTAATGCCATGAGACAGAGCAGAGCTACCTGGAAATCCTGGGAAAGGGCCCCTCCATCCCACAGTGTGAATGATGCCAACATCTGGCTGTGGCTTCCCTTGAAGACACCCATTTTCAGGCTCCTATCAGCCTGCCCTGAAAGCTGGGCAGGTCCAAAACACCATTCCACACTGAAACCGGCTGGGAAATGTCTCACAGGTGAGAGGAATTTCTTCCTGGGCACCATAGAGGAGAACACCAAATTATCCCAGAGATCTGTGGCTCCAAACAAGCAATCCTCTCCTTTTCCACTCAAATCAGAGATGGGGAAGCATCAGAATTGGAGCTCCAGGCTGCATCTCCAGCAGGTTATTCAGCCTGCCCTGGTTACGCTCTCTTAAATTCCCCAACTTTTTTGGCTGGCAGCAGCATTTTTGAAACAGCATCCACGGAAATTATGGTCTTGCTTCACTGCCCACACTTGGACGACAGCTGGCTCTGGCTGGAGCTCTTTAAATCTAGTGGTCTGCATTTAAATAAGTTTCATTTATTAAAATTAGGTGAAACATAACTGTTCCCATAAACAATATTTTGGTTTTTTTCAAGACCTGCTCAGCGATTCCATCTTTTCCCTTAATTCAGCCTTTTGATTAATTTTGTATTTTTTTTTTCCTGCCAGTTATTTATGTGTGTACAGCCCGTATTTGTGTGGGTTTGGTGCTGATCAGCTGCGTGTGTGTTTACAATAGCCCTTGTGTTATCCCAGCCGGCAGCCTAAAAACACTTCCAAATTATTCCACATCAGAAGCAATGAGGGTTTGGATAGACTCCTAGGGGGAACTCTTGAAATGGTGCCCAAACCTCAGTCCCAGTGCTGTAAGTCAGGCACGTGGCTGATATTTTATCCACCCCAGCTTGGACGTTCGCAGGCTGTTTTGTTTGTGGAGGAAACGGGAACTTGGGAGCAATTTTAGTCAGCGATTTCTTGGAGATGGGCTTCCTCCATTCCTTCGTCCTGTTTTCCTCTCCTGACACACGTGCCTGTGCTCTGCCCCTGTTTTCTGAGAAATGGTGGAGAACAAGTGCACGGAAGCACAACTGGGAAGGCAGGACTGGAACAAATCCCTCGGTGGAGAGGGGCTGACCTGGCTCGTGCCTTTGGAGTGATGCTGATTTTATGTACAAAATATACCAAAAAAACAACAAAAAAAAAAATTCTGTATAAAACTTGGATGATTGTAAGTGGGTGAGAAACAGGGATTTCAAGTCCAGCTCTGTCACTAAAGTTTGGTGTTCAGACCTAAATAGTGCTGTAAAAAAACCTGGAAATGCTCCAGTAAATCCTAGAGTGGTTTGGGTTGGAAGGCACCATAAAAACCATCTCATTCCACCCCCTGCCAAGGGCAGGGACACCTTCCACTAGACCAAGTTGCTCAATGTGGAAAAAATCAGTATTGTCTCAAAAGCAAATTCCTACGTGTGAGTTCAGTTCTGGAATTCTTTGCTTTTTAGCTGGACTAAATATGACATTGTTTTCCAAAAATATTGGCATCACTGTGGCTTGAAGACTCAACACCTGAGCCAGCTCTGTTCTTGGACCCTCAGTTACTCACAAATAATCCACTGTGCTATTGGAGTAAAGATCACTTTTTAAAAAATGTAATTTAAAACCTGCACACGCATTGATTTAGGAATGCAAAATGATTTGGTTACTATCTCATCTCAAAACCTTTTCCGTGGCCAACTGCAATTCTGAATTGTAGCAAAATGTATTCCAGAAACGCCCTTGTCGTGTCCTGTAACGTGAGGTAAGACATTCCATGGGGGTTGTTTGTCTCAAAAACATTAAAACATCACAAGCAGCGTGGATTCCCCATCCCTGGAAGTGTCCAAGGCCAGGTTGGATGGGGCTTGGAGCAGCCTGGGAAGGTGGAAGGTGTCCCTGCCCATGGTAGGGGTGGAGTGGGATGGGCTTTAAGGTGCCTCCCAACCCAAACCAGTCTGGGATTCTCTGATTACGAGGTGTCCCTCTCTCCCCCAGGGTTTGGTAACTCCTTTAGTTGAACACCTCAGAGAGGCTGTGCTCTGAGGCTGAGAGAAGGACCTAAAGTTCTTCTCCTGAAGGCTTTGCAGAAGTTCAGAAAACTGACCTAGATCCTCTTGGATCACCTTGTCCTTCCCTCTGCAACTTTCTAAAACGAATCCAGGGTGACACTGAGTGACCTTTCAGAGAAGGACAAGAATCCCTCTGGAACCCGGGCCAGTCCATTCCCTCATTAGGGCAATGAAGCTTTTACCTCTCCTGCAGTAATGACATATTTTTAAAGCATTTCACACCTACTTTAAACCTCAGTGAAGGCCATGAAACTCCTTTGGCCGTGGCCACATAGTATCTATTGTTAAGCAGACTGTTAAAATTAATCGACCCAGATTAAGCAGCCAAAATTATCACTCTGCTGAATCTGCTCCCACAGAGAGCCCCTTAGAGAGGCTGAGCGCTGATTGAACATCCAAAAAATCCTGGCAGGAGTCGACTGTAGAAAGGATGGGGGAAAAAAATGTATGGGATGTGAAAGGCTGGGTGTGTTGGTCTGCTGGAATCCGAACTGGAAAGCCCTTCATCAGCAAACCTCCCCTCTGCCTGGGGAGAGCTTCTGTATCCCAAATTCCCGTGCTCTCTCTCCCCGGGGGTGTTATCCTGTGAGGTCATTATTGCTGCAGGCTCTGAGTCACACCCCAATACACAGAGCTATCAGCAAAAGAGATTAGGAAACAAAAGAAATTGGTAAATAGCCATGATTTGCCTCAGGGCTCAGGTTAGAGGCTTAAACTCGTCCTTGGAGGAAGTCCTGCTGCATCCAGGGTGGGAGAAGGAGAAGGAAGCCCAAATCCCTGTGCCTTCACGTGCACTTGCTGGAAGTGGAGGGCAGGAGGATGAGGAACAATTCACTTGTGAATTTTCCCACTGGGCTGCTGAAACAGAAGCATCTGGACCCCTTCTAGAAGGTCTCCTGGACCCCTGGGCAGGCCGGATCCCTGAGGGAAAGGCTGCTGCCTTGTGCTAGCTGAGCACTGAGCAGGTTAGACTGGATATTAGGGAAAATTTCCTCATGGAAAGGGTGGCCAGGCCTTGGAACAGGCTGTCCAGGGACACGGTGGAGTCACCATCCCTGAAAGTGCTCCAAAAACACGTGGATGTGGCACTTGAGAACGTGGTGGTGGTGCTGGGTTGATGGTTGGACCTGACGATCCTAAAGGTCTTTCCCAACCTTAACAACTCCATGGTTCTGTGGCTGCAGAGCCTCCTTCCTCCTCTCCTTTCCCTGGCCTTCCCTCTGCCCCTCTCTGCGAGCACCTCAGCAAGTCTGAAGGCAGCAATCGCCCTCATCCACAGCGGTAATTAGAGATGGAAAATCAGGAACATCAGGAATGTTTCCACTTAAACAGAGGGGCACTCCTGCCAAGGCTTGGACTGTCTTGGAGCAAGCACAGTGCTGGCAGCGGCACAGGATGCCGAGCTGGAGATTTTGGTAGGGGGGGGACATATCCTGTGGCTGCAATGCCACTGACTTGAGCAGAGCTCTGCTTTGTGTCAGCTGGGGATGCAGCACCTCTGCAATTGTGCTGGGATCCTGCTGGCTGGAGGTTTGGCTTTCAAAACCCAGCAGATGATGCCTGAAACCCGGGAATCTGTTTAATATCATGTACATTCCCTCCCCTGCCCCAGCTCTGGGTAGTCTGGCCCTCCAGCCCAAATGACATCTGGTGCCAATAGTTGCTTTGGACTATTTTGTGGTTTTCTGAAAGGCAAACCACTCCCATGCAGGGCTGATGGAGGAGCTCCCATCTCTGCTGCTGGATGTGTCACGCAGCCCAGAGCTGAAGAAATGGAGAGAAACACAAAAGTGGTCACAGATCTCCACTTCTTACAAGACCTGGGATCTTGAATCTCTAGTAATTTTATCTTTTTTTTTTTTCTTTTTTCTTCCCCACAGTAAAAACTTGTCCAGAACCTGCTCAGCAAATTTTGACAAAATGCTGGCATGTCAGGACTAGGAGGAATGGCTTCAAACTACCAGGGAGCAGGGTTAGATGGGATATTTGGGAAAAAATGCCTCCCTGTGAGGGTGGGGAGGCCCTGGCACAGGGTGCCCAGAGAAGCTGTGGCTGCCCCTGGATCTCTGGAAGTGTCCAAGGCCAGGTTGGATGGGGCTTGGAGCAGCCTGGGACAGTGGAAGGTGTCCCTGCCCATGGCAGGGGGTGGAATGGGATCAGCTTCAAGATCCCTTCCAAACGCAACCCGCTGAGTGATTCTGAATTCCCTGAGAGCCTTTTTGTCTGAGCTGTTCAATCTGAGGACATCTGAAGGCTCCCTCCTTCCCTGCCATCATCTTTTGGCAGGAAAAAGCAGAGATGGAGCCCCAGGGAATCAGCAGGTCCTGCAGCTGGAAGCCAGGGCAGCCCTTGGCTCTCTGCCCCCTTGGCACCCCCTTCCCTGAACCCAGGGCTCGTTGTTGGCTGGGCAGGGGCTGGGGGCACCCAGAGCCAACTCAGAGGGCCTGGCCAGCAATTCCTGGCATTCCCTGGGGCCGATTTGCATCTCCTTTGGTCCCAGCAGCCCACCTTAATGAACAGCTCTGCCTCGCCTTTGACTCCTTCCCGGGGTGCCAGATTGGGGAGGCTGCAAAGAGACACAAAGTCTGCACAGTTTGCTGAGGAGGAAAACATTGAATAAACCCCTGAACCAGGGCATTTTCCTGCACTGGCACTCTGGGAATGCTCACGGCGTTCCCTGGTGTGAACAAGAGAGGATGGTGGCACCTGCCAGGTGCTGGATTCCCTTCCCACTCCTGATTTTACTCTCACAGGCTGAATATCCCAGCAGAGCTTGTCAAGAGAGAGGGAATTCCTGTATTCCTGCTCTCTGCAGCTGAGCTGAGGGAATTATTCCACGGTGGCTCTGCTCTGCAGTCCCACGGCACAGCAGTGACCTGGACATGGGGAACGCTCCAGAGTTACAGACAAAACAGGTGCTTGGTAACAGATACCCTGATTTGCCAGATAAATTCTCTTTTTATGTCTTCTGAGCTCTGTCTAGCTATTTTATATCCTGCAGAACTCGCTTTGCTGGTTGCATGTGGTGACACCTATTTTATGGTGCTGTTTTTTAATAGTCTTTTCTAAAAGTCAATTTTTCTTTCTCTGCACTTCGCCTTATAAATGACTCGTTTGAAACTCTGGTTTCAATCACTCTGGTGTCAATCACCAGTATTTTTTACATCTGAAAAGGAGAATAATTTGAATTCAAATGTGACTTCAAAATGTAGAGTTTGGGGTTTTTCCCCAAGGTAAAATAGGTGTAATTTTAAGAGTGTTTTTTTTTGTCTCTACTAATGTCAAAGTAAATTTTAACTGCCTTTTTTTTTTCTTTTTAAGCAGAGAGTTGAAGTTATTGATAATGAGACTTTTGGACAACTTGGCTTGAAAAATTGATGCTTTGAAAGCTGTGAAATGTCTGAGAAATGCTGTCAACTTTTTTCTTTTTTTTTTTTTTTTTAAGATGCTTAATAAAAAATAATCATGGCTCTGGGAAGGGACTTTTTTATCCTGACTTCGTGTTCGTTCTCTCCAACCTGTCTTGTCACTGGTGATGGAAAGGTGTCTCTGGTGATGGAAAACTTGTCACTGGTGATGGAAATGTGTCGCTGGTGATGGAAACTCATCCCAGAGCTCTTTTCCTGGACCTGGCTCAGTACAGGACTCGCTTCTGGAAGTGCTGCCACACGTAACCAAAGCTTGTGGCTCTTACAACTCACTTGGCATCAGCCAGCCTGGCATTCTCCTCAGCAGGGCTTATCCCTGGACTGGTTTAAAAGCTGAAAGGCAAGCGAAAAGGAGGATTAGACCAAACCAGTTCCAGAGCACACGCTGTACATACTGATGTCTTGTTGCAACAGGAGAAGGCTGGAAAAAACCACTGTGTTTAATGAGGATGCAGTCTCGCTTCCTGAATCCCTGCCTCCTTTGCCAATCAGATATTCTGCATCGCTGAAGGAGCCCAGCTAATGAGATTATGGGTTATCACTTCAAGAAATAAAACCCTACCACTGGAAGAGCAAGATTTCTTTGGGAATTGTGCTAAAACCTCGGTTTGGTGGCCGGATTCTCCTCCTGGGGTTGTTCAGGGGAAAGTGCTGAGCCCTGCGAGTGTTTCCACACGTGACTCTGCATCTCCAAGCAAAAAACCCAAAACCCTGGAGCCACTTCGTATCCTGGGTTTTACCTCAGCTAAGCCAAGGGCTGGGCAAAGTTAGGAAAATTGAAAACGTGGCACATCACAGACCTCATTTTGCCCCAGCTGCCCACGCTGCGCCACGGGAAACGTGCAATCCTTGGGATTTTCCCCAAATGCTGCAGCTACATGTGGGGCAGCAGGAACAGGCTGCAGGAAGAGGAGGAAAACCTCCACAGCAGCCATCTTCAGGAAGGAAACCTCTCCAGGTTTTTCATCCTGACTGAGGCTGTGCACATCCATGGGAACCGCTGCAGCATCCACTCCTGCTTCCCCACCTCTGGCATCTCCCACCCTCTGGGCACTGGGATCCCAAGGAAGGTTAAGGGATAGGAAGTGCTTTTCCAGCTCTGTGCCTGTTTCTGGTGGGTTTAAAGAGTAGTTTTGCAGCTGGATTTCTTTACCTTTGTTCCCTGTAAAATCTCCTGCTCACAGAGAGCAAACAGTGATGCTGCGGAGAGAGCTACTATAAATCATGGAACATCCTGAGCTGGAAAGGACCCACGAGGATCATGGAGCCCAAGCCCTGGCCCTGCACAGACACCACAAAATCCCACCCTCTACATCTCTGGGAGCAGTGTCCAAACCCTCCTGGAGCTCTGGCAGCCTCGGGGCTGTGCCCATTCCCTGGGGAGCCTGGGCAGTGCCCAGCACCCTCTGGGAGAAGAACCTTTCCTTGATATCCAGCCTGACCCTGCCCTGGCACAGCTCCAGCCCTTCCCTGGGTCCTGTCCCTGTCACAGGGAGCAGAGATGGGAGCTGGCCCCCCAATTCCCCTTGTGAGGTAGCAGAACAACCTAAAACTGCTCTGAGTGGGGAGCAGTTTGTCAGCACAAGGAGCCTCCGTGGCAGGGGAGGGTTGATGGGTGAGGATTTATCCCTCCCCACCTGTTCTCCCTGTTGGCATGCTCGAGGCCTGGTTTACGGGGTCAGGGGATACGCCAGCAAGCTGAACTTAATCTTCAGTGCCTTTCAACCCTTCTCTCTCCCTTGGTTTGCTTTTCACCAGCAGGAAAAATACTTGCAGGAAGAGGATGGATTGCCTGGGCTGTGACACAGGCCATGCTCCTTGGGGGTGGCTCCCGGGGCCACCAGAGTCAGGGCCACAAGTCCCACCACAGCTCCAGACTCTTGTGTCGGCTCCTCGCTGCGTGTGGGAGGGCATGGAGTGAAATTCCTGATGTTTAGGGACTTTTGACTCAGTTATTTGTGGAAATACGGCTATGGTTTGGCACCCTGCTAAATCACCGCTCCTGGAACATCAGTGCCTTGATCCCTTTGGGGGATTTGAGTTGTCACCTCTCCTGTGTCCAGTTTTTCCTTACAGAACCCCGTGCCAGTCTCGGAGCCAGCGGCGGTGCCTATTTTCCATCAGGAAGCTCAGGGTAATCCCCCCTCCTTTCTTTATCCAAACAAACCTGGTGTGCCACATTCCTCCTGTCTGCTGCTCCACTGGAGAAAGCCAAAGTGTGAGGTGAAGAGAAACAAGACAGGAGAGAGGGGAAAAGCTGGAGAATCTTCTGCTCAGGGAAAAACCAGTGGTGTGGGGCAAATCCTGGGGATGTCAGTCCTGCCGCTCCCTTGGGTGGCACTTGGAGTGCAAATGCTCCAGTGAAGCTGGTGGAAATTGGGGTTCAGCATTATTTAATATAATTTTATTTTATTTTATTTATTTTAACTTGCAGAATGCTCCAAGCTGAACCATGAAGTCCCAGGAATCAGCTTCCCCTTGGGGCACTATCCTGGTCTCCTTTAGTGCAGGAGCAGTGTTTAAAATCCCAGAATTTTAAACATAAATGTGTTTGGGTTCTTCTTTTTCAGTTCTCAGCTTAAAGAGGCAGTTTAGAAAGATTTATTCCCTCTCCTTTAAGAGAGGAAAGCAGGCTTGGCACCCACAAGAACAGAAGATTTTAAGACACAGGTACCAAAGCGGAGTTTTGAATTAAAGGCCTCAGTGCTCTGCTCCGAGCTCTCCTCCCCCTCTCCCTCATCCCCATGGATGCTCTGATGTGGCATTTGGGATTTCTCAGCTCTCCATGGTTTATCCTCGCCGTCCTTAGAGCAGCTACTGCCGTCCTGCTGCAGCTCTGCTGGCTCTTAAATCCCTGGGATGTGTGAGATGGGATTTGAGGCGATTAAAGAGCGGGGAGCTGCTAAATCCAAATGTCAGCCAGAGGGAAGCGGATCCCGCTGGGGCACCTCCCCGACACCGGGGTCATCGGACCATCCCTGAATCCCACATCCCGAGGCTGACGTGTCCTACAGCCCTTCCCACGAGGGAAGGGAGGGCAGGGTTTGCCCTTCAGCCCCCAAACCCCTCCGACGGCCCATTTACACTTGGCTCTCCCGGCTGCTCCTGCCGATTTATGGGATGGGCAGCGCCGAGCGACGCCGCAGCTGCGGGAAGCAGGAGATGAGAACCAGGAACCCCGCAGGCTTCCTCGGAGAGCTCTTCTCCACTAATAAATCCGGGATGGAGCTGCTCTGATCCCTGCAAAAACCCGGCTGATGCTCTCCAGAAGGAGACGCCGCCTCTTTGTTGCTTTCCCCCGGGTTTTTGGTTGTTTTTGTTTGGTTTTTTTTTTTTGTTTTTGGGATGCTGGTGGGTTTTCTTGGGATTGCGGCTGAAGGATGCCGCTGACTCCGAGGTCTCTGAGCACAGCCAGCTGTCAGCAGCTGTCCTCAAAGCCCACCGTCCCTCGGCCACGCTTCAGCACTCGCTGGAGCCGGCGGGGATGGCGGAGGAGCGGGGATCGCAGGGCAAGGAGGGCTCTGAGCAGCGATCAGGGCCGCACGAATTGCTCCCGATGGAGACGCTCCCTGCCCCGTGGGTGCCGCGGTTCACCTCGCCCTGGGGGCTCCGGGGGGATCCCTGGTGGGAATGGGGGCGGGGGGGGCAGGATGAATCCAGGGTGGATCGGCCGGCGCTTCCCGGTGCTGATCCCGACAGAGGGGTGCTGCAATGCCAAGGAGATGGAGGCCACCTCTCCCTCTTTCTGCAGCGGCAAAAGGGGGTGAGGTGCCTCTCACGGGGGGGGGCCCTGAACTCATCTGTTCTCATTATGCAAATGAGGCCATAATGGCCTTTAGTGGAGACCCGCACTCCATTAAAACCAATCCCAAACTGTCCCTGGCACCGTCCCCGTTCCGTTTTATCCGAAATCCCTATCAGGCACCCCCTAAATGTTCCTGCACGCTGAAACAGCCTAGTAATGAGCCTTGTTTTGAAGGAAATGCTTTTTTTCCCCCCCTCTAATTTGGAAAGCCTACTTCTGTTTGTGGCTTTCTCCATCAGATTACCCATTTGCTCTCCCTGAGGAATTGCAAACTGTGTAGCAAGATGTCTGCTTAGGGCAGTAGATAAATGAAATATGTAAGTTATTTGAATGTGCAACGGGTTATACTGAAGTAAAAAAAATAAAAATAATTTTTTTAAAGGGTTTGTTTGGTTTTGGTGGTTTTGTTTGTTTGGGGCTTTTGCGGGGGGAGGGTTGAAACTTTTACGGAGGGTGCAGTCTGTTTTCTGGCATCTAAACTGTAATGTAAAAGACTGGTTTTCCCTCCTTTCCAGTGTTGAAGGTCTTTATTCATCCAGGGAGAGAGACTCAGCTCCTCGCCTTATTTCTTGACACACTTCCTCATGGTCTTCCCCAGTTCTTTTGTACAAGAGTTGAGTTTTTGGGTTTTTTAGTGGGAAAGCACTTTTAGCTAAATGCCAGGTGGATGTTTCAGCAGGACCACTCAGGTGAGGTTCATGGGGAGGGCTCACCATCCTCCAGCAGGGAATCGTGGTGGTGTTGGTAAGAAAGGGTTTGGTTTCACCTGAAACCACCCGGTGCAATGTGCTGGAATTGGGGTGTGGGGTTTATAGGGCCCCAGACTGTGCTTGGCAGTTTTGGTGAGGGGCTTGAGCCAGGCAGGGCAGCTGCATGGATAATTTCTATTTCCTGAGAGCCTGCAGTCCATTAATTTCTGGGGAAGGGGAAGAAGAGAGAAGAATTGGAATGAAGCAAACTGGTGCCGAGCCCTGCGCCTGGGGAGCCGTGTCCCATCTCTCCATGTGGTGCCACGAGGCAGCCAGGGCTCATCCATCACTCTGAGGGATGTGTCCAAACCTTCTAATTAAGGAATATAACCGGGGGTCGAGAGCTTAAACTGGTTCTGACCTGTATTTTTTAATTAAGGCATTTTTTTTTAATACAACCCTTGCTTGGGGTCATCTAATAATGCTAATCTGGACATAATGCCTGACCTTGTTAACCCTCAGTTGTTCCTGCTGCACTGTAAAGCCAGTCTGGAGGAAAATCCTCCCAAAAATTGAACACCAGGCAGTCACAGAATCCCAGAGTGGTTTGGGATGGAAGGATCATCCCATTCCACGCTCTGCCATGGACAGGGACACCTTCCCCTATCCCAGGTTGCTCCCAGCCCTGTCCAGCCTGGCCTTGAAGAATCTCCAGACACTCTTCGGGGTCACAACGTTTTCATCTGGCCAATGGCCCCTGATTCCACTTGGCTCTTGCAGAGCAGAGGTTTTTGACGAAGGGCTCTGTGGAGGAGAGCCTTGCTCCTAGCAGCAGACGGAACAACTGACGGACTCAGGGGATTAAGGAGAGAAAACCACGCACTGAGCAGTTCCAGAAGAACGTTTTGTACTGGTGTCAGCTTATCCTGTGGTGTCCTGCACGTAGCAATATTGCACCGAGTAACAGAGAAATGCTAATTCGGTGTTTTCATCCAGGGGAAACAGCATTCTAAGTGCATTCCTTCACTCAGCCCAGAAACCAGATCCATGAAAAGCCCCTGCGGTGTGCCCTGTCAGGCTTGCCTCTTTTAGCTGGGATCGTTAAAATGTTTTCGCTAAGGGGAAGAGAAATTGCTGGGTGCTTGGTTTGTTTCCTCCTTCCTGGATAAAGATCTTCCCAAGGTGGGAAAGGTGCTCTGGCCCTTGGGAATGGTTTGGGCTGGGATTCCCTGGAGTGGAGCCATCCTGGAGCCAGTGACAGTAAATACACAGCCACGGGTTTTTCCTTCCTTGCCCGTTCTGGGGTGCAGCAGAGGAGAGTCAGGCGGAGAAAAAACTCCCTCATCATCTCAAACACAATAAAAATAAATTGAGGAATGGGGAGAACAAAAATTTGACTGAAAGAGGCTCAACCCCCACCCCCAATAATTCCCACCCGTTCTCCCAAGCCCAGTGTTTCAAACACTCAGGGCTCAATTTACCACCTCTTTAGTGTGGGGAGTGTTTACGACACATTCCCTGCATTCCTTTACCAGAAATGCTGCAAAATTGGGCTTCTTTTTTTTTTTTTTTCCCCCTTGTATGTGATGCAGAGTGTGACTCACGTCTGGAAAATTCACCTTACTCTGAGTTTTTCTCAGAGCAACTTACCTGAGGGGGAGATCAGACGTGACCCTGAGTGTGCTGCTCCACGGGGAGGGCGTGTGCAAATGTACTTTTGTGTATTTGGGGTTGGTTTGGGTCACGATGACAACAGAAATGGAAAAATACGTGTGTTTTAGTGGAGGAAAACTGAGGAAATCAACATCAGGTTGTGCCCAAGGGTGTCTTTTCCATGGCCATGGTCACCTGTGCTCAGTGTGGCAGGAGTGGGAAGGAAAAACTCCATGCAGAGGGGTCCTCAACCCATGCCCATCCCTGGAAATGTTCCAGGCCAGGCTGGATGGGGCTTGGAGCCCCCTGGGATAGTGGGAAGTGTCCCTGCCCACGGCAGGGGCTGGAATGAGCCTCAAGCTTTAAGGATTCCTCCAACCCAAACCATTCTGGGATTCTGTGAACCGAGCAGCAGAAGGCCCAGCCTGGCACTGAAGTCAGGGAATGGGCATCCCATTACTGCTTTCCAAGGATAAAAAGGGTTTAACCCTTGGGAGAGGTGTCTCCAGAGGGTCCTGTGCATTTCTCTCAGCTCTGTCCTGCCTTTGTGGCAGATTCCTCCTCAGGCCCGGCTGGTTGGGCTCGGTGGAGGAATTTCCAGCCTGACACAGGAGGCCAGGCTGGATTTCTGTAACGATTTCTCCCAGCTTGCAAAGCTTCTGCTCCAATCTTTGCCTCTTCCCCGCGAGCTGGGAGCCGAGCCCAGGGGGTGAAATTCCATATGATCCACCCCTTCATTCCACCTTCATTCCTGCAGTCTGCCCGATTGCAAGATTTTCGTTGCCTCGGGAAGGGGGATCTGTCCTTTTCCCAAATCTGAGGCAGCAGCCCCGGCCTCCCATCAAACCTGCAGCACAACTGCCGCTCTTCCCAAGCGCTGCGGAGCTGCTGCTGCCGCCTCTCCCGGGGATACCTGAGCGTGTCAGGACTCGTTAGGTCACGTCAGGGGGTGCAGGGGGATAAGGAGAGCTAATGGGATGAGGCAGGAGCCGTTTGGAAACGGGAGAGGGGGAAGAGGTTCTCCGTGCACCAGAGCACACATCTGCTTCGTGGCATAATTCAAATTAACACTCGGGGGAGTTCGCTGCGTCTCGTGTGTCTTCTGTGGTGACACACGGCACAGAAATGAAGGCTTGCAAAGCTTTTATGAAAGCTCAGCAGCCACGGAGGGTTTAAATTGCCTTTTTTTTTTTTTTTAATCATTTGAAAAAGGGAAAAAAAAAAAAGAGAGAAATTCAGACGGCAATTTCCTACACTTGACTGATTCTACATAATTTGCGCTTGCACTGATTGCAGTTCCATAAACAGGAATTCCAGCGCTCTGTATCTCTCTACCAAGGGAGGAGATGTTTAGTTCTACACTTTTCTCCCTGGCATTTCATCCCCAGGGATGCAACGGGGAGATCATTCCCAGGGTGAGGAGGTGTGACCTGGCTGCTCTTGGGCTCCAGTGATATCTTCCAGCCTGCTCCAGGTGACAACCCACGCTGGCAGCACCTTCCTCTCCAGGAGAAAGGGGGGTGGAATAACCATCTGGGGGATCTGTGCTAGGAATTCTTGATTTTCTAGGGATAAGAAGAACCTGTACAGTCCTAAAACCCCCAAGAAAAGATTCCTTTGGACATTGGGTGCTGGTGGTGCCCAAGATCTTCCTCAGGTGGGGCTGAGGCCCAAGAAATGCTCAAGGAGGAGCACAAGAAGTGGGAGCTCAGGTGTGGGGACCAGGTGCTTTATGGTCTGTGATGAGAACCTGTGGTGAGGGTTCCTTTTGCCAATAAAACAAACCTTGGTTTTATTTAAGACCTCTGCTCCTGAGGAGGAGCCTGGTGGAGGTAGGTACAGGTGGAAGGGCCACAGGCACACAGTTAGAGACTGGGAATGTTGGATTTGCTTGGCCTGGAGAAGGGAAAAGGGATTTTGTAAAGTGGGTGCAGCCAGTGAAGCTGGAAGGAGTCGGGGAGGAGGCACAATGTCCTCTGTCTACTCCCAGGATTATTTTTTTCTGCCTTATTTTTGAAGGTATTTCACCATTTCTCAGTCGTTTTTATTTTGCCTGTTCCCCCCTGCCCCAAATGTCACCGCTGCTGCTTTGAATCCAGCTGAGCAGCTCTGTCCGTGGGAAGAATCGCTCCAGGAGAGCCTCTTGTCTCCAGCCCCCTGGAGAAGACTTATTTCACCCTAATCTGTCACAGGTGCAGATGCCAGAACCCAGAAGAGGGATAACAGTTGGATTCCCTGTTCCCTTTTTGGTCCAGGAGCCTGTGCAAGGCTCCATCTCCAGCACTATCAGCTCCCTGCCATGTGAGGAGGTGTCTGGGGATCTTTCAAGAGGGGAATTTTTGGGTTTCCCAGGTTGTGTTTCTGTGGGTCAACCTGAAAAATGTGAAAGAGCCTTCCACTCTCTGCTTTTGGCCAGCTGCTTCCTTCCTCCCACAGAGGAGAGTTTGGGGCTGGAAATGGGGTTTTGAGGCCAAATGCAAAGGTTCCAGACAGCCCCTTTTTGCTTTGTGAATGGGTTATCTCTTCTGGCTGGTTTTATCAAGCTCTCAAGCTGCCCAGCCCAGAGTTTGATCCTTGGGCAAGTTGTGTTTGGCTCTGATTCTTTTCTTTCTTAATCTCTGCGTTTCCTGCCTGGTGGCATTGGTAGCTGTTTCTCTCTATCCTGGCTCCCAGGGTTCGGGTTGGGGAAGGCAGCTGGAAGCAATCTAACAATGCAATGTCTTAAAAAAAAAAAAAAA
>WEKY01015081.1:212663-227295 GCA_013390045.1 Picathartes gymnocephalus
TTTTTTAGTGAAAGCATTTCACAAACAACTGATGAAGTTTTGCATCATCCCCTGGCAGCTGGAAGTGGCGAGAGATCGTTGCTTCATTTCCCTCTTCAGCTGGGAAATCTCAGCCGGTCTTCAGCAAATCAGGAGGTGCAGGTGGCTAATGGGACATGCAAGTGAAAAAGAAGGGAAAAATAAAATCTCCACATGCACGGAGAGTTATGGGAAACCCCGAGGAAGGGATTGGCGACAGGTAGGAAAATCCTTCTGGTTTTCCAGGGATGGATACAGCAGTTCTCACTGGCTTGGCCCCAGAGCCCAAATATCTGGATCATTGCAGGGCAGGACAGGAATGAGGTGACCCTGGGAGAGGCATGGAAATTCAGCTTTTTTGGATTAAGCTGGGCTATTTTTTCCAGTTTTTCATGAGGAATGATTATTATCCTAAATAAAATTTTTCCTCCCACCTCCCGTATAATTTTCCATCTCCCCACCAGAGAAAGGGGAAAGAGGATTTGCGAGGAAAGCAAAATGGTTTTGCTTTTGGTTTCATTTCATTCCTTAAAAGCTGGTTTGTTTTCTGAGCAGAAAACCAGATAAAATTAGTGCAGAAGTGGAGAATATTCTCCCTAGCTGTAAGGATGCTGCACAGCAAAATCCTTTTAATGGAGGGTAATCCAATTACTCTTGATCTGGCAATGCTGAAGGGTGGTGAAACCCATCCTTTTCCTGAAACTGAAGTCCCTGAATGTCGCCATGTACCGGGAATGCCAGGACCTCATGGATGCTGCCCACACAGCATTGGTGCTCTGTTGTTGCCCTTCCAGAGGCAATATTTTCAATTTCAGCTGTAGGGCTGCAATAAACACCATCCTAAAGAAACCCAAAATGGGAGAGACTGGGATATTTGCTGTTTCTGGCCGAGGATGTAGGGGAGATGGTCGTTCCCCCATCAGCCTTTAACTCTAAACCCCAAAAGGACCATCCCACAGGCAGGTTGGACTCTTTCACCTCTTCCTCCCACGGCAGGTCTTTCCAGCTTTACGCTTTCCTGGAATGATTTCCACCTTCAGCCCTGGCAGTGGTTATTCCCAGATGCTCCACCTCCCATCCCAGGAGGTATTTGACTGCTTTAAGGATCGGAGAGCAACCCTGAGGGCACCTGAGTGACGTCCTACAACTTGACAGGAGCTCTGTCACCTTGGGGAGCATCCCTACCCCCAAGCCAGGTGGAAATACGGCTGGAGCAGAGCCAGGAAAGAGAGGCAGGAAGGGTGAGGAACTTGGAAAATCTTCCACAGGAGGTCAGACAGATTAGGGATGTTTAATTCACTGAGGAGAAGAGTAAGGGATGCCACGGTGGGTTTTTGAAACAGTGAGTGATGCAGAGAAGGTCAGGAAACCCCTGCTCCAATGTTTCATAGGATACCTGAGAGGAGGGGTGGAATATTAAACAATACTTATATGAATACACAATATTAAATCAAAAAGAGGGTTTTGAAGGATGTCAGTGCTCCAGCTGTCCTGGAGTGATGATGTCAGAACAGACGGTGTCCACGTTTCGGGAGCAACATTTCTCCATGGTCCACAAGGGATTGCAGGGCAATCTTCTGCCTGCCCCAAGAGGCAGCTGAAGAAATTCCCAATGGATGTGGAAACTCAGCTGAAGTTTCTGGGATTTAAGGCTGAACCTTTAAAAGGTGATACAGGAGTTTTTCCTGCCCGGCAGTGCTGGGATGTGGTGAATAACCCGCTGGGAAAAGGGCACGGATGAGGAGCCCTGGTTTGTTCTCTAGGAGATGCAGCAGGATTTGCTGCGTGAGGCTGGTGTTCCACAGAGACAAATGAGGCTGGGACAAGCTGTGCCACCCGTTCAGGGCAGCCCTGTGATCCCACTGTCACTTAAAGTCACACTGATTATTTATTACCTCTAATATAATATTATATTTGCCGAGTCGGGATGCCTGACGAGAGGGATTTGCTTTGCTGGGATGTTGCAGCAGAGTGGGGACGTGGTTGTGCTGGGTCCTGGTCTGGTGAGGGCCCTGCAGCTCTGGGATGGAGCTGAAACTCCTGCAGGCTCCTCGTGGAGGTGATGGAGGGAGCGAGAGAGGCTTTCTGGGCTGGGTCGCCAGCTTTGGCTGTGGGAGCTGCTGTGTGGTACCTTGCTCTGCTAATGATGCTGCTTCGACCCTTTCCCGTTCCCCTGCTGACACTGGGGACCCTCTGCCGTGCCCCTGGCTTTGTTTTAATCCCCAGTAACAGCAAAAGAAAACAAACTGGTGCTTTGCTTCCACCTCAGTCCAAGGATGCTCCTTAGATCGGGGATAAGGGAGGGATTTTGTCTCAAACGCCCACGGGCCGAAGCTCACAGAGGCTTTGGTGGCTCTTGCTCTAAGATTCCTATCTAAGGAGCACTCCCAGGGGTGGGATGTGTAAAATGAGTAATCAGGAGCTTGTCTGGGCCGTGGGTTGGGAGAGGAGCACGGGAGGAAGGCTGGGAACTCTTTGGGAAGAGCAGGCTGCTGTGGCGTGCCATTGCCGTCTGTCACAGCACCAAAGGGCAAAAACGCTTGTGAAAATCCCCTCTGCAGCTCTCTTGGATCCCCGTCAGGCCCTGGAAGGGGCTCTGAGGTCTCTGGAGCTTTCTCTTCTCCAGGTGAACACGCCCAGCTGTTCCAGCCTGTCTCACCCCAGGCCACCCAGCACAGCTCAACCCTTAATTCAGTAACAAATCCCGCAGCTGCGAGTGTTTTACACTCGAGGACCATTACCAAACCACAGCCAGGGGGATTGCCCAGAGGTTTTGGAGAAGCTGTGAGATGGGGCATCCCTCTTCTGTGAGGCTGGGGTGCTCAGAGCACATTCAGCTCCTGGGAAAGTGCAAGGCAGCAGCAGCGTGGAAGGCTTTGTGTGACTGTTTTTCAAGTGCAGGGCAGCTGGGAAGGGTTAAATAAAGTTGATCAGAAAGTTTGGGGGCTGCTCCCTCCCGATCTGCTGCTCAGTGACAGGTCTGCGTGCGTTTGCTAAAGTACAAATGGGTGCAGCACAGCCCCAGTTGCCTTTTGCCACAGGAAAACCTGATTCCTGTGTAAACTCTGGGAAATCAGCTGTGCCAAGACCGTCCAGGTGGAGCTAAGCTGAGCATGGTACAGCCTGTCGGAGAATATCTCCTTACAAAAGCCAGACATGAATCGTTTTGATGAACGTGCTTTACCCACCTGGCCCTATCATTCCGTGGTGGGGTTAACCTAACGCAGAGAGTGAATAATTCAGCTCCATCCAGCAGAAAGCTTGGCCCTCTCCCTCTTCCCCACCAAGTTTTGTCAGCAGCAGAGGTAAGACAACAGGATTGTCCATGCTGGCTGACCAACAGATGAGTGTAGAATCATGGATTCTGTGTTTAGGCAAAATGTGTTTCACAGCATTTCGGGTTTTTTTCTGTTTTATTACCAAGAAAATGTTGTTTTAGCTCAGAAGATGCTCAGAGCAAAGGATGGGACTTGGAGCAACCTGGGATAGTGGAAAGTGTCCCTGTCCATGGCAGGGGTGGGACTGGATGGGGCTTTAAGGTCCCTTCCAACCCAAACCATTCCATGATGATTTTATACACAGAGCTCCTCTCAGCAGCGCTCGGGATTTATCATGGGGCAGGTGTTGGGTTTTGATTTGTCAGTGTCTATCCACCCATCTTTTATATTAAAATATTAAACGGGGTGAAAATGTTACTCCTTCTTACAGTGGCCCATGTTTTGCTTAAAAAAAAGGAGCGTGTGCAAAGTGCAATTCGTCATGGTAAAAAATTTAAAAAAAACCCAAAAAGTGTAACCAATCCTTTGAAACCTCAAAGAAGTTGTGGGATTGGTTTTGGCAGGAAATGAAAAAAATTTCCTTTTCCTTGATATTCTTCTCTTTCCTTTTACATTTTTTTAAAAATTATTATTATTATTTTTCCTAAGATGGTGTAATTTCCTGACTCTCCCTGATCTGAGCTGTGTAATCAAAAGGAAGAGAAGACAAACTAGGATAGCTCCTTCCTGTAAGGAAATGATTTCTAATCTTTATTTGAATGCCCCATTGCTTTGCAGGCCTTATCCTTCAGATATGACTGGAAGTATTCCTTGGCAAAGGTCCTGCTTGCAGAGAGAGAGGGAAGAGAGGAAAGACCCAAGGTGGAGAAAAGGCTCCTGAGTAAATTTTCCTGAGTTTTCCAGCACATCCCTACAATCCAAACAGTGCTTTAGGTTTATTTTTCGACATCATCCCCTGGCTTGTGTATTTGGGTACCTCCAGCAATTACTTTTCTTATCTGACTAAAATGAATCCTGGAATGGTTTGGGTTGTGAAGGGACCTCAAAGATCACCCAGTTCCATCCACTGCCATGGGCAGGGACACCTTCCACTATCCCAGGTTGCTCCAAGTCCCATCCAAGCTGCCCCTGGGACACTTCCAGGGATCCAGGGGCAGCCACAACTTCCCTGTGGGCCTCCTCACCCTCACAGGGAACAATTTCTTCCCAATATTTCATCTAATTCTCCTCTCTCGCCGTTTGGCTCTTGCCTTCCAGCCCAAATTCTGGGAGTAATTAAAACTTGCTCCGTTTGCAAATGGGAATGTTCTGCATCTTTCAAACCAGCCTGGGACATTAACAGCAGTTGCTGGAAGGGGAGCCAAGCAAATGCAGGAAACTCCCCCAAAAGCAGATTTTTTCCAAAAGGATGCAAAGCTTTGTGCTTCCAGCGGCCTCCAAGAGAGCGATGGAAAACTGCCACGGTGTAGTTTGGTTGGGAATGGGGTTTCAGGAAGGCTCATGAGTGCACTGAGAAATGGTCCTAGGCTTGATGCTGACAGATTTAGCTAGTGGGACTCATGATCCTTGGCTCCAACCAGGACTTGCAGCCATTTTGGAAGCAGGAAAACCTTGGAAAATCCGTCACCCGCAGCAGTTTTCCAGCCACATCTGAAGCAGTGCTATGAAACGGGTCTGGTTTGGGTTCCCACATCAAAACGGGAGGCCACAGCTCCGGATTTGGGGCGTCTCATCCAAGCTGCAAACCCGGTTTTCAAAAGGCTTGGATTTGCAGCTCTATTCTCAGCCTGTTTCTAATGGGAAAGTGGCTTTTATTTTGGATGATCCCCAGGAGTTTCTCTGTCTTGCAAACTGTTGAGTCCCAGATTTGTGCATAGCATGGAGCAGGGGGTTGGAAACCTGATAATTTTTTCAACTTTTACGTTATTTCCGCATAATCCAATTGCTTCTGCTTTTGGCTGGGTCAAATTTCCTGCTGGGGAAAAAAAAAAAAAAAAAGGGGGGAAAAGTTGTATATCCTGTGAAAATGCAAAGAAATTTGCATATGAACAAAGACTTGCATCCCTGGAAGTGTCCAAGGCGAGGTTGGATGGGGCTTGGAGCAATCTGGGATGGTGGAAGGTGTCCCTGCCCATGGAAGGGGGTGGGATAAGATGAGCTTTAGGGTCCCTCCCAACCCAAAGGATTCCATGGAAGCTCAGCATAAGAACCCTTTAGTCAAACCCTGGTCCTTATTTTCATTTTCAGCCAAAGAAATGTCCCTCTGTTTCAAGAGCTACGGCCTGATCTAAGGAAAAGAGAATGTAATTCTTATGGAACTTCTTAACAACAAGTTGTCTTTGTCATTTACTGGCTGTTTTGTAGTATAAAACACCCCAAATACTCGGGAAATGTTCCCTTTAATGCCCTTATGGAACCGTGCTCCTGCCCCTGGAAAAAGCCAACAGCAAATCATGCGTGGAATTGATGATCTTAGAGGTCTTTTCCAGCCTTAATGGTTCTGTGCTGTTCACTATTTAAACAGCATGTTCAGTATCAGTCGATGCTGCAGAAATATGGCATTTTAGACTAAAATGATTTGACTCGTAAAACTTTAAGAGAATGTTGAAAACTGTTCTGGGGCTTGCTAGGGGAAAATAGAGGATTTGAGCTTGTATTGAGGTTTTATTTCCAGCTTGTTTCTATAACAAATGGCAGCTTCTAATGCAAATATTTGAGACTCCTTGGTATTTTTCATGGCCTTGTTGAGAGATCATTCTCAGGGACTTTGACACAGCAGAGGGAAAAAGATTAAATCATTAAAAATCTATTTAAATAATTTAAATGTATTTAAATCATAGCTTTGTTTAGGTGGGATAAATCCTCTAAGACCATCAAGTCCAACCATTCTCCCACCACTGCCCGGGCCTCTCCTCACCTACCTGGCTTTTAAATCCCTCCAGGGATGGGGACTCCACCTGCCTGGGCAGCCCCTTCCCAGGCTTGACAAGCTTTTCCATGAAGAATTTTTTCCTAATATCCAACCTAAACCTCCCCTGGCCCAGCCTGGGTCCGTTCCCTCTCCTCCCTGCGAGCAGAGCCTGATCCCCCCTCACTGCCCCTCCTGGCAGGGAGTTGTGCAGAGCCACAAGGCCCCCCCTGAGCCTCCTTTTCTCCAGGCTGAGCCCCTTCCCCAGCTCCTTCAGCCCCTCCTGGGGCTCCAGCCCCTCAGTGTCTTTATTGAAACAAGAGGCCCAGAGCTGGGCTGTGGAACGAACTGGGTCCTGTTTTGTAATGTTTTTCACCAACTCCACCATTTAAAAATTCTCTTTCTACTATTTTCCAGCTGCCAGCCCTTCCTCTAACCTCTGCTCAGCCTCTTTCCCCTGTGAGTCTCTGTAGACACCATTTAGCAGCTGAGGGAGTTCATCAGAGAGACTATTTACAAGGGGTAGAGCCACAGGAAAAGGGGGAATGGCTTCCCACTGGCACAGAGAAGGTTTAGGTGGGATTCTGGGAAGAAATTCCTCCCTGGGAGGGAGGTGAGGCCCTGGCACAGGGTGCCCAGAGAAGCTGTGGCTGCCTCTGGATCCCTGGAAATGTCCAAGGCCAGGTTGGACAGGGCTTGGAGCGACCTGGGATAGTGGAAGGTGTCCCTGCCCATGGCAGGGGGTGAAACTGGATGAGTTTTGAGGTCCCTTCTACCCCAGGCCGTTCTGATTCTGCTTTCAGGATCCTTCCTGACAAACTCAGGGCTTTTTGGAGCTACTCTCTGCTCTGCAGCAGCCCACGAGGAAGAGCATCCCTGCTCCGCGATAAATCAGTGCTGCCCAGGGGCCTGCAGCTTCAGAAAAGAAAACATTGGAAGCTCTTTCCTGCCCAAGATGAACCTCTGTGTATATTTACACACACATATATAATGGATATGTCCATATATCCGTAATATAGCTGTGAGAGGAGCTTGTCTAGAGCCACAGCACGCAGCTTTCCCCTGTCAGCAGCCTTTGCCCCAGGCTGGGCTTCCACGTGGGAACCAGATGTGCCCATCCCAAAAGTCCTGCTCACTTCTGTACACTCTCTTTTAGGGTTTTGGGGTTTGTTTGTTTTTTTTTTCCCACCCCACTGAAGTACAGCAGGAGCCATATGGGCCAACCCTCCAGCTGAGGCTGAGCAGGAACCAAGGAGCGATTGCTCAGAATGCCATAAATAGCTAAAGAGCTGTTTCCAACAGTAAATAGGGATATGTGAATTAGGAATAAACTCTCCCACCAGTTTGTAGACATTCCAGTTGCTTGTTTTAATATCTTCATGTGGCTTTCCCCCCCCCGCCTCCTTCTCTTTTCTTGGTGGGAGGTGACACAGAGAACAATGAGCAAGGGGCCCACTCTGGTTATCTGAAGCAGAATGAAAAACAAGGGGAGGGGGAGAAAAAAAAAAAAGGCTGTGATTCTTCAAAAGGAGCCTAGGAGAATTAGAGACCTCAGGCATTTTTGGAACTATATATTCAGTTCTTTGAGGGGACCCTGAAAAGTCCCATCCTCACGATGTTGGCAGAGGATGCAAGGATTCGGGGATGCACTGCCAGCTTGGAGCCTTTGGATGAACTTCCAAAGCTTTCGTGAGCTGTCTCAGCCAGCCTCCCCTTCTTCTTGACAGCAACCAAAGCTGTCCAGAAAGTGGAATTCCTGTCTCACGGAATGAAATGTCCTCATGGTTTTCCATTTGCTTTTGTTCCAGATGAGGGAGAAGAGTCCAAGTTTTTTTTCTCTGAGTGGAAGTTTTTGTGAAATGGAGTCAGAAATAAAGGAGTCACCTGACTGAAGTGGCAAATTTAGTGTAAACACCGGCCAAAAGTGATGCAAAGCATGGACATCCAGAATGGAAGGGAAGGGTGGAATAACCAAGAGGAAAAAGAAGAAACAAAGCTTTTGGGTCTGAACTTAAAGATTTTGCTGTCCAACTCCTTCAAAATCAAAATTCTCCCACAAAGTCAAACGAACTCGGATGAATGTGAATTTACTGCTAAAAAAACTGCTGTGGGAATTTTTGTGGTTTGCCCCAAACACAGCCTGCTCTCACATCTGTGCCCATCATTCTAACACAGAGCTCACAAGCACATCCAAAATTTGGGATCCAGCTCTGAGTCTGGCCCTGCTCTGAGCAGGAGGTGGGATTAGAGACCTCCTGAGGTCCCCTTGGACTTTGGAGACGTCCACAGTCTGTGGAAAAGAGGAATTTTGCTAAGAGATCAAGAGGGAGGAAGGAAGAAAAAAGCAAGAGAGGAGAATTAAAACAGAGGTAGAGCAACATGTTTGTCAAAGTCATGCCTAGAAGGAAAAAAGCAGGAACAGCACTTGCACTTTTCCATCCCTTCCAGGCTGAAAATTTAAAATTCCTTCAACCTTTTCTGCCAAGATATGGGTTGAAAGGGAACTTTAAAGGCATCTACTCCAGCCTTTAAAGTAATGTCCTTCAGCCACCCCAAGGAACTCAAGTCAGCGGTGGAGAAGGGATTTTCCAGGTGAGGTATTTTTGGGAATGCGACATCTCCGACCGTGGGGTGCACCCATTAATGGGGAAGCAATAGTTAAGCAACAGACCATTCACTTTTCCCACTTTGCTTTATAGAGAGGGGAGGAAAAGGCAGCCAGAATTCCCAAATCCTATGGAGGAGCCACTGTATGCATCCAGAGGGAAGAGTAGGCTCAGCACCCCATGGCAGAGGGAGCACTTGACCGACTGAGAGGTTCAGTGAGGTGAGAAGAAGCATTTCGATGATCCAGTGCTGGTTTCCCTTGGGAGCTGCACAAAGCCACCTGGTGATTCTTGCTGGCTGGTCTTCAGAGAGTCAGTGACAGAGAGGTTTGGGCTGGAAGGGACCTTAGAGACCATCTCATGCCACAGGCAGGGACACTTTCCATTAGCCCTGCCCACCTTGGTCTGAGAAGGAAATCAGAGCTTAAGGCCACCCAGCTCGATGGGACAGTGGTGTGACTTTGGTGCTGACGCGGTGTGAGGTGGAGGGAGAGCTGCCTGTGACCCTCACAGCCTTTGGTGTCATAATTCCAAAAGTGCCCCGGCAGAGGCTCAGCCCCGCTTTATTCCAAGGCAGCAGGAAGGGCTGACAAGGAGCCAGCACAGCTCTTGCAGTCCCTTTCTCTCCCTAATTACTTCTGGCTGCCTTGGAAGCCCCAAGGACTTCAAAGGGATGGCAGCGGATTTGTGCAGGGCTCTCTCTCTGGATCTCCCATCCCAGGTTCTCAGCCCATGGTGGTCCACAAGGCTTCGGAAAGGGACCTGCTAAACAACTGCAGAAAACATGAAAATATATTACAAATGCACATTCCCACACAGACAAAGGCAAGGAAAATGGAGAGGAATCAAAGGGCTAAGTGAACAATGGAAATTCAACTTTTTTTCCCCTCTTTTTTTTTTGGCTGTAAATGGAAAAGCATGTGTGGGAGATGGAGCTGGCTTCTCCAGAAGGAGAAATGGCACTTCTCAGGGTAGGTTTAGATGGGATATTGGGAAGAAATTCTTCCCTGTGAGGGTGGGCAGGCCCTGGCACAGGGTGCCCAGAGAAGCTGTGGCTGCTCCGTGGATCCCTGGAAGTGTCCAAGGCAAGACTGGACAGGGCTTGGAGGAACCTGGGATAGAGGGTGGAACGTGTTGAACTTTGAGGTCCCTCCAACCCACACCACTCTGGGATGAAAGAGGAGAGATTCTGCTCCTGGCTAAGCAGAAAAAGCGCTTTTTGCTCTTGGTGGAGGTTTGAAGGAGGTGCTTGTGCCAGGGAGAGCGATGCCAGCTCAGGTGGGATGAGGGAAGGTAGGCTGGGAATTGATGCTCTCCATATCCCATGGATGGGCAGCAAAACAGGGCTCTGACACCAGAGCAGTGACTGTTCCAGGGGCTTTTTTCTCTTTCCCTGGTCCCTTTTGGGTTGGAAAAGTGATATAATCACAGGGTTTCTCTTATAGAGGCTGTTGGAAATACTCCAGCACCACCGCACATCCTAAAAAACAAGGAAAAATGGATTTTATCCCACTAGACATAATCAGCCCATTGCTCTTCTGGGCAGTGGAGAGCAAGGAGAGTGGGGTCTCTTTATCCACAGAGCCTCCATCAGTCCCCCTCCCAGGGGATCATCCCGTTTGTTCAGCCCTTGGGACACAGTGGTGGCATTTTTTTCCCTGTCAAGGAGCCCTGAGCCCCAGAGGGTTTTCCAGGCATGACACTTGAAAAACACATCCCAGAGCTGGATTAACCCTGCCAAGTGTGGAGATGCTTTATAAGGAATTGTATAATTAGTCAATGAGCTGGTGGGACAACTCTGGATGGAGCAAACAAACGGCACCATCACACAAATTTAAGGGATTTTGGCAAAACTGCTCTGGGCAGAAGGAAGTTGGCTTTGTCTGCTCCGCTCCTGATTTTCTCCCGTTCCAACCCCGAAGAAAATGGTGATTTCCAACCAGCCAGGCAACTCTGCCCGGGCTCATTTGAGCAGGCTTTTAGTAACCTTCCGAGACTGGCAATTGGGGTGGTAAACCCCCTTTTATGGGCTGTTATTAACTGTGCTCTGCTCAGGGGCAGCAAAACTCATTACGTGCAGGAACGGCTGCGGCGCTCCCGTGTAGCCACGCAGGGAACCCTTAATGCTCTCCCTTTTCCGCCTTCCCAGCGGTAAAAACGCATTATTGGGGGGGCAAAAAAAACCCCCAAAAGCCTCTGAGTGAGCTGCTGGTCCTCTCAGCGTTCAGGCTCCTGTGCTGGAGGTTTTATTTGGCTGCTGACGTCCTGTGGATGGCTGCAAGAGCAGGCACTTGGGTTTTAGGAAGTCGGCCAGCGTGGTGCACTCTCTGTTTTTTATTTAGCTGCGCATTAAACGTTCCCCTTTGCCCCAGGTTTTATTAAGGAGAAATTAAAGAGAGCCTTGTTAAGATGGGGACATGAAAGGAGAGCAGGCCGTCCTGCTGGGCCGGAGGAACGACCTTAGGATCAGCACCACAATTAGCCCAGTTCTCCAGGCCTGATATAATTATGGGTATCACAGCCTGCAAAGGGCATGGGAACCGCAGGAATTCCTCTCAGAGAAAACTGGGGGCAAATAAAAAATTGGGAGAGGGGCTTGGGAGTTCATCAGGACGCACAGCTGGCGGATGTCGGTGCACGCTGCGTTTGTTGGGTGATGGAGATGCCTGCGTGACCTCTCCCTGTTATCCCAACATTTTCCTGTAAAATAGGGCACGTTTTGTACCTCTAGCAAGGAGAAACACCGGTGTCCCAGCCAGCTCTCATGGCTGTGAGTGACCACTCCAGAAAAACCCCAAGATGTGGCCCCGTGGAGGAAGAGGCCTTCAAGACAGGAAGCACCAGAGGTTTTCCACAGAGCTCCTTGGCACATGGAATGATGTCCTGAGCGCTGAGTTCATGTTCCCCACTGCCTTGGCTTCTCCCGTCTCTCCCACTGCTTTGACTGAAGCCCTGGGACCACCATTAGGACTTCATTAGGGCTCTGTGATGTTTCTCCTCTACACCCAACCCCCTGCTGGAGTCTCTCAGTGGGAGGAAAAGGCCCAAATTAGGCCGGTATTAACTAATACTGAGAGCACCATCTGGTGGGCTGAGGGGCTGGGGAGCGTGGCCACCAGAGCCAGGGATGGGCTGCTGAAAGCATCCCAGAAATGCACTTGGCTGGGGCCATCCGATGGTTGTGGTGCTCCTTCCCACAGCCACCTCCTGACAGCCTCAAGGGGAAGGGGGAAATAAATGGCCAAACACCCCCGAATCCTTCCTGCTTTTGGATGGTCGGAGCTTGGTGTGATCCCTGAAGTGTGGAAAAAAACTCTGAGTGGGATGACAAAGCTCCTACCATAAATATCCCTCTGTTCTTTCTTTCTTTGGACGGGATCGTCCTTGTGGGACCCTTCCAGCTCAGGATATTCTGTGATTCTTTGGAGGTGGATAAAACCTTAAAAACAGCTTTATTGTGGGTCCATGGGTTCCATGGATCTGTGACCGTGTATTTAGATATATTTCTTTCATATATATATAAATATAAATCCATTTTCAGCTGGCTGGTAGTCAATGTTTCCATCTGCAGCCTTCCTCTGTGAGAGAGGGATTTAGCAGTGCCTGAGTTCCTTGGACCATCCACTCTATTCCTGTTCCTCACGGATTTATCCAGAGCCCTGTGAGATCCTGTTAACCCTCCCACAGACTCTCCATGAGCTGTGCTAACACAACCTGGCGCTGGTGACCTCCAAAAAGCAGACGAATCACATGAAAATTACGCAGCACTTTTAAAACCTCCATCTTTTCATTGACCCTGCAGCACAGCCCTGGATTTCTGCATATGCTTTGGGGTGGGAAACATCCTCCCAGGATGCTACTTGGCTTTTTCCAGGCAGCTGATTTTCCTTCTATCTGCGGGAAAACAGGTCAAAGGTGCTCCTTAGAACTGGAGCTCCTTCCCCTCTCCTGTTTGCTGCTGGCCACGGGTCTGTCCCTCCTTTAGTGCACAATAAACTATCCCAGGAAATTTTTTTTTTATGCTGTTATAATGTAAATTTTGATCTATCAAAGAATTTTCTGTACATGATCTGTGAGGGAACATATCTTTGTATGTCCTTGAGCATTTTTGCTCTGGTCTGCTCTGCACCTGCAGGAGGTGAAGGAGATGTTGGCAGAGGTTTGACTGGAGATAGAAGTGAGATGTAAGTGGTTATAACCCACGGATTTGTTATATCTCAGCTGCCTGGCATTGCTGAGCGTGTGTTGTCGCTGTTTGGGGCTCTGCAGAACAAGTTGGGTGACGTTCCATAAAAGGCTTACACGGAATTTTATTGCCATTCCTCGCTGTGTTTCTGCACCGCCATCAGATGTTTCATAGAGCCATAATTCATATGAATTATTTTATAACAGGGGCAGCTCGTGGCCTTTTATCCTTGGCACCAGAGTTGGGTTTTGATGCAATCAGCTTGGATGGAGCATAAAGAGAAAAATGAGTGCCAAGGGAATTTGCAGCTGTGCCCCTTTGGGATGCTTTTCCCTGGGTTCTCCGTGCTGGTCAGTTCCCAGGGCTCGCTGTTCCATGCTGGATTTGTGTCCTCCTTCTGTACACTCTTCTCGAGGCTGAGGCAGCTGTGGGACCCGTTCCCATGCCTCCTCAGAAGGAAAAATCCCACAAGAGAAAACACATGGCATTTTTCTCATCGTTTTCATAGCCTAGCAGGTGAGGAAAAAAAAAAGGTGGAAGGCAGGGTGGGGGAAAAAAAAAAAAAGCCAGCTGAGTGCACCCAGCTCTGCTGTCAGAGTCAGAGGCTGCTCCTGAGCAAACACTCCCGAGGGCTCTGCTGCCAGCGGCAAACAAACCACACCCCAAAAACACTTGTTAGCAGCAGCCTTGGGCAGGTTTCCCGACCTGGAGGCTTTCCCCTTCGGGCTGAGAGTCCTGGGAAGTGCCAGAAGTGCCTTGTAGGAGGTTTTCACACCTCTTTTTGCACAACCCACAAGCTCCGTTTGCTTTTCCAACAGCGCAAACTTTGCCTCGGAGGGGAAGCAAGGCACTTGAGGAGGCCAAGGGGCACGTGTTTGCCTCTCCCGCTTTTCCCAGCGCTGCGCCGGTGTGACTGGGCTGCTGTCCTTGTCACAGTGTCCCTGATGGGTGTGTGAAAGCTCCTCACCCGTCCGGTGCCAGCCCCGTCTTTTCCCAGCTGAGGTGAGCCCGCCCTTCGCAGCCGCGGTGCTGCCTGGAGTTCGGCTGTCTTGGGTGCTGACCCCGCCGCGTTCTGGGCTCGATGGGAGAACCCAGAGTTGTGCTGTGCACCGGGATCTCTGCCACAACCCCTTGCCAACAGCTTGGCGTCCTCAGCGGGGTCACAGGAGGAGGTGGATCACGGAATATCCTGAGCTGGAGGGGACCCACAAGGATCAAAGTTCAGCTCCTGACCTGGCACAGACACCCCGACAATCCCACGCTGCGCACCCCTGAGAGCACTGTGCCCATTCCCTGGGAGATGGGATGTGGGAAATGGATGCTTTGATTAAAAATTTTGGGTATTGATGGGAACCTGGTGCAGCTGAAGCAGGCTCTAATTTCTGGTGAGTGCTCATGTGATGCTTCTCCAGCAGCTCCTTGCAAGCCTCCCCAAAGAGCCTGCACCGCTGTGCTGCAATTTAAGCAGCCAAAATCCAAAAAATCCCTCATGCGGATGAGTTTTCCCCTGTGATATCTCCCTCCCCCCTTTTCCACGGGCTCTGAATCGCAGCACCTGCTTGCTTCAGCTGCTCTGATTAAAAGTGGAGAAGAAAATGATCAGTGAGGCTTGCTTTCTTCTCCCCAAACAATGCCC
>WEKY01015081.1:227355-245677 GCA_013390045.1 Picathartes gymnocephalus
AAAAAAAAAAAAAAGCTCTGCATTGATAAGCCAGCCTTTGGACCCTCAGAAGTGTCTTTTGTGTGGGGTTCTCCCTGCATTTTAATAAGCCTGGCTTTTACAAAGACCCCCCAAAAAAGAGAGAAACAGACACATGCACAAAGACAAATTTCATTAGGCTATAATCTCCTCTCTGACAAATACACTCCTGCAGATCTCCAAGCCCTTTCAGCCCAGCAAAGCTTTTTATTTTATGCGTGATCTTGTTGTTGTTTTATTCCCCACCAAAATAAAACTTGTTCCTGGTGCAAAACTCCGGCTCCCAGCGTAGATAACATCTTTTTCTTCTTTTTTTTTTTTTTTCCCTTTCTTAGAGGTGCGAAGTTGTTAATGAGGTGCCTCACGTGGTAGAAACCCCAGCAAATCCTTTGATTAAAACCAGTCCAAGTGGCAGAGGCTGGATTATTTGTGCTTTGATGCCTTTGAGGGATGGCGGTGGCAGTGGCTGGGGAGAGAGCAGGGAAGGATGCGGAACGACACACACTGGGGGCAGCAGGTTTGCTTAGCTTGGCAGGGCAGCTTGAGAGAACGTCAGGAAAAGGGAGGGGCTTCTTAAATGCCATCAGCACTCGATTTTGTATAAACAGAGATGCTGGCAGGAGGATTTGCTCTGAAATCCAGCGTTTTTGGAGGAGGGGAACTTTTAGTGGGAGATCTCAGGTCAGCATTACGGTGCTGACATACCTGCAGTCACATCGAGGAGTTAAGGAGGGCTCGGCTGTTCCTCGCTCTCTGCTTTGCACCTCTTCCCCTTCACAATCCAAGCTCTGACTCTGCTTTATCCTCCCTTGGAATACCGGGAATCTCCAGCCATCACATCCCTATTGCAACTGCAAAGACAGGATGAGCGCACTTGAAACTACCAAGGTGCAGAAGTGACGCCAGAAAACCCCCAGAAACTGCAGAAAAAGGAGCAAACTCCCCCCCCCAGTTTGAATTACCTATCATGGCATTTCTGGAGGAGCTCACATTTTTGGCTGGGAGCCCACTGGAGCATTCCTGGCATAGCTGCTTTAGATCCAGGCATTTTGGGTGGCTCCTCTGCTGGCAGGGCTCCGGCTGGGATGGGAAGCCGGGCCGTGGGTGCCTGGATGGGAGATGCTGTGGCTTTGGGATCGCCAGGGGCTGAAGGAAATGCCCCCCTGGCACCGCAGAGCAGGCACAGGCCTCATCCCCTTCAACATCTGCCAGCCGGAGGCCACCCCCAGGGACGGAGCCAGGGGAATGCCACAAACATCTGTCCGAGAGAGGCGCGGCCCGGCACGAAAAACAGCGCCCTTCTCCCCTCGCTTTTGGCCGCTGAGGCTCAAACGCTCTCAGCAAGTTCCCGAGCCCCAGCAGAGCTGTGGGAGGTGCCAGCAGCTGCCTGCACTTGCCTGTTCCCCCTTCCTGCTGCGCATCCAGGCTGACAAAAGCTTTCCAATGGGCACGCAGGCAGCCCCTCATCCGGCGCTGGGATGCGGCTCCTTTGGCTCCAGCGCCGGTGGCTCAGCTCCACGGGGATGCACGGCACGGAAAGGCTGTCACGTCAGCCCTCTCTGGAGCCCAGCCAGCCCAAAAAAAAAGCAGCCCCCCGGCCTGGGGAGGACAGGAAACACCCCAGCTGCAGCCCCCCCAGAGGGGCTGGGTTCCGGGGGGTTGGCGGAAAATGGTTTTCGTGCCCGGCAAAAATGCGGATGGTGAGGCTCCAGCGCCTTCACCCTGGAGGTTACAGCACATCTGGAAGCCCCTTAGGATGGAGCCAGAGGTGGCTGCTGGTGGCTGCTCCGATGGAGCTGTTCTCCTGATCAGAAGGGCAGAAAGGCACCCGGGTTTTTGCAGGGTTTGGGAAAATGACCCTCCTGGATTTAGCTGCTGGAAAGGAACCCCCTGCATGAGGGGACGGGGTGGCCAAGCTCCCACCACCTCACCAGAAGCTTTACACTCCCTCCAGCCCTGGTGGAAAGGTGCAGCCAGGCTCTATCCT
Organism: Picathartes gymnocephalus; assembly: GCA_013390045.1. NCBI lineage: Eukaryota > Metazoa > Chordata > Aves > Passeriformes > Picathartidae > Picathartes > Picathartes gymnocephalus. Next base: position 229,361 of record WEKY01015081.1, read on the forward strand.
ACCCTGAATTCCTCCTGGAGAAAGAAAGAAAGAAAGAAAGAAAGAAAGAAAGAAAAGAAAGAAAGAAAGAAGAAAGAAAGAAAGAAAGAAAGAAAGAAAGAAAGAAAGAAAGAAAGAAAGAAAAGAAAGAAAAGAAAGAAAAGAAAGAGAAAAAAAGAAAGGCAGGACTGTGAGATTCCCCTGTCCTTCGAGGACAGGTTTGGGGCAGAGGCTTGGGGTTCTGCTCCTCTTTTTGCCTCCTAAATGCTCCTGGGTGTTTGGCAGAAGGGAAGCACAACTGTGGCTCTGAAAGGTCTTCCCAGAGGAAACTTTTGACCTACCTACACGGAGAAAAATTGAGGAAAATCTGATCATTTCAAGTATTTCAGAGAGGGAATATTTGGAGGGAGGAGTTTCATGGGCACAGCAAATATTTGGTTGCCTCAGAGATTTCCTGCACATCATTCGTCTTCTGATTACATACTCTGGCTTTGTTCTGGAGCTTGGTGCATGCAGCCAGTTTTCTCTTCTGGGTCAGAAAGATGTAAAACCAGTCATGTTTTTATGTCAAAAAAACCAGTCGTGCTTCCATGTTTTTATATGCCAGCGAAGAGGCAGGTTTCTCACAACTGAAATAAATCAGGGGGTGCAATGAGTGAGATCTTAAAAATTTCCACATTCTCTGCAGCAGAGACTCCTCCAAGTGTGAGAACCAGCAAAAATCCTGGTTGGAACCATTCAGTGTAAAGCTTCAAGGGGAAAAAAGGAAACCCCGACCAAACAAGAGCTTTGGGTGAACGGCCAGACACAAGACTTGCAGGAGGGTTTTTGCCTTGTGAAAGCTCCTCTGCTTCTTTTACCCAGTGATATCATTTGGGGTAAAGGGAGATGTAAATACTCAGCTATTCAGGCTGTAGGAACACTGCCCAAAGTGTGGAAGGGAGCAAAAGCTGCCAAGGACATCACAGTGGATGTGTTTGAGGACTCGCCCACTGCTCGCAGACTCAAAACTCACTTGAGTCATCTCTAAAAAAGAGGCAGAAAGCTGGGAAGGGTTCCTTCCTCCCCTCCCTGCATCCCAACATCTTCTTCCCACTGCTCAGAACAACAGCAAAATGCAAATTAAACGCCAGAGATATTTTGGGAGAAAAATCCCAGCCCCACACATCTGTTCCTGGCTTTCCCGTGGCCAGAAGGGATAGGTCAGGCTTAGCTGGAGTCCAAGTGCCTTTTGCATCCGGCCGCTCTGCACAAGCTCAGCCTTGAGGCAGGCAGATCAGCTGTGCTCTTGGAATTAAACACATGCAGGAGCCCTGCCAGGACCCACGTGCAGGGCTTTGAGCTTAAGGAAATTGACGGGTTCTGGACCAGACCTGGAAAAATGAATGAAGAACCTTCTCCTCTGATGTTTGCCTTCATGTTGGAGGGGAAGACAACGTGCAAAAACGGCACATTGCATTGCTGCAAGGAGAAAATCACTCCCTGTCCCTCCCCAGGCACCAGGCTGGGTGCTAGGGAAAGGATTCCCGGTTGGAGAGATTGCTGTGGGATAAATTGGAGCAGCTGCAAGCCAGCAGCTTGTTTTTTTTTTTTTCCCATTAGCCAGGGCACAGCAGAGATGGGATACCAGGGGCTCCATCCTGCCTCCCCCGAGACAGGGGGTGAAGGTAGAGTACACCAAAATGTTCCTGTGGAGAACTGCAGTGGGAATAGGGTTAAAAAAATGAATTAAAAAGGGTTTTCAGCTAGGTAGGAGGGAATGATTTACTGGAAAATGGGCCCTGGATGTAAACTTCTCTCCCACTCGTGCTGTCTGTAAATTGATTTATCAGATGCTCATCTCTGAGCAAGGTTTTAGGAGAGTCTATCACAGCTTGGGGTTTTCTCCCAAGACTCCCGTGGCAGGGAGATCCAGCATCCATCCCTCCCTCCCTAAGAAGCTGGGTGGGGGGAAGAGGAACAAAAATTCCTTGGTCTGTGGAGAAGGCAGGAGGGTGCCAGACCTTGGCCCCAGCCTGGCTGCATCAGCCCTTGGGAGCCCCTTTTTGGGGAGGGCAGGGTCAGGTGGGGGGATCCTGGACCAAGCACGACCCTCAAGTGGATAAACGCCTTTATCCCGGGCTGAATTATCCACTTTAAAGGGTCACGTGGGCTGCCATTCAGGGTTTTCTCCATCTCTGCCTGACTGAGAGCTGCCAATAAAACTCCTGTGAGGATGCACTTGGCTTCAGGCAGCGCTGAGGTGACGTGGGAGCCACAAAACCAGCGGGCACTACCAAGGGGTGCTGGTTTCCCTGGGAAATGTGGGGTTGTGCTTGGGAAATGTGACCTAAATTGGAAGAGGAATCAACTGGAAGAACAACAAAAGCCAGGGAATGGAGTGAAGGGTAAACAGAGCAAGAATCGTGTGTAATGTTTCCTTGACTCTGGGGCTGAAGGACATCTAAATATAACAAATATTGAAAGCTTTAATCCCATCCAGTATAAACAACAACAAAGCACTCTGGCGTTGGTTTTTTTTTTTTTTTCCTCTGCCTGGCAGAGAAATAGGAAAAAATTCCTTTTGGATCCCACAGGCAAACTGAGGACAGGATGGAGCCCTGCCCTCCCCAAAAGTGGTGGCATGGCCCTTGTTAACCTTTCAGGCTGCTGCCCTGTTGAGCCCAGCTCCCCAGTCCACACTGGTTCAACTGGGAATATCTGTGACTGGGAGTATCTGTGACTGGGAGTATCTGTAACTGGGAATATCTGTAACTGGGAATATCTGTGACTGGGAATAGCTGTGACTGGGAGTATCTGTGACTGGGAGTATCTGTGACTGGGAGTATCTGTGACTGGGAGTATCTGTGACTGGGAATATCTGTGACTGGGAATGTCTGTGACTGGGAATATCTGTGACTGGGAATCTCTGTGACTGGGAATATCTGTGACTGGGAGTATCTGTGACTGGGAATATCTGTGACTGGGAATATCTGTGACTGGGAGTATCTGTGACTGGGAATATCTGTGACTGGGAATCTCTGAGAATCTGCAGGGCTCCCCTTGCCAGCAGGGCCTTGAAGGAGCACAAACCCAACCCCACCCAATAACTTCAGCTGCCCCTTTCGAGGCTGAGGCTCCAGGCAGAGTTCTCCCCCTACAGAAGGAGCAGGGGGCTGAGGAAGTTGGAAAGGAACAACATCTGGCTGCTCGGAGCAGCTGCCAGGTTTTTAGCTGTGTGTGGTTCTCTGTGAGAGACGGAGGGACCCTGCCCCAAACTGTGTCAGCTTGGAGCTGTAAAGAGGATTTTTCATTAATTTTTAGGATAATGGGAGGCAGAACAGGTATCAGGGAGGGCAGTTGAAAGCATGGAGGGGACAGAGCCCTTCCAGGACAGGCTGGAAGTATTAATTTTCCTGGAAAAAGCCTTGCATATCCCCACTGACCTCACTCGGTGATTTTAGTGACTCATTGCCCGGCAAAATATCCCTTAGCCTTCATCCTCTTCCTCATCCTACCACCCCCAAGCTGTGGAAAAGGAGCGCCCTACCTGGTGAAAGTAGGGTGGAATAATAAATGTTTACACTCAAAATCATTTTCAGCTCAAACATTTTGGCTTTTGCTGTCGCCTTCCTCCTCTCAGGCCAGGGGTGTGTGAAAGCAGGAGCTCTGTGACCTGCTGTGCACTCAGCTGGGTGAAGAAATCCCTCAAACACGCAGGAATTGGAGGTCTTTCCGTGTCATCTATTTCTGACGTCCCAGAGCCCAGGGTGGGAACGTCACCTTGAATGTTTCCAGCACTCCCGGGGTGGGGAGGGAAGTCTTTGGGAGCAGATGAACTGCAAAACAGAGAACATTGGGAAGGAATCCGTTTTGTGCTGGTGCAGACATTGGAGCATCAGTGACACGGGGGTTGATAATGCCTGTAAAACTCCTCATTCCAGGGGGGATGGATTCAGGCTTGGACCAAACCTCCAGGTAAAGGTAAAGAGCCAACAGCCAAACGTGGGCTGCAACTGTGCCATGCCCAGTTAGGCTGGAGATTTGTCCTGAGTTTCAGCAGGTTGGGAGCTTAAAACAGATCTGGCTCCTTTGTAGGAGAGGAATTCCTGCCTGCAGGCCAAAACTAACAGCAAGATCCTGGGTGGAAATCTTTCTGGAGGAGGGGAGGAAATCTGCACCCCAAAAGTGCACATCCCTTAGGTCTGGTGGTGGTTGGAGGCAAGGGATTAGCGGTGGCGCATTTTGGAGGGGGACAAAGGAGTGGTGGATGGGTTGTTCCAAGGATAAACGGTGTTAACAAAGCAGTGAATAAACAGAGGATGTCAACATGCCCTGATTTCTATCAGTATTTGCCAGTAGGGAGGCAGCTCCTTGCCATGTGGCCGCGGTTTCCTGTTTATCCAGAAGGGAGAGAGAGTCACAGCAAAAGCTGGAGCACTTGGTGCCCGTGATTTATCTGATTCCTAGAGATGCAGCCAGCCCTGGTTTCTGCTGGAGCAGTGGAGCTCCTGCCGCCTGCTGTGACAGAGCACAGGTGACCTGATCCCAGCTCCTGTCACCCAACCACGTCTTGTTCGGCTTTGAAATCATTCACTCCATCCGAACAAGGGAGAAAGTGCCACATGCTTGAAAGGAAAAAAGACCAGGAATCCATTCCCTGTGATTTCTGCTGCTTCTTGTTTGACACCCGATGACAGGCGTCTCTGGAGTCAACCCTAAGAACATATGTAGCTGTTAGAGGGGAAATTCCGCCTTTTCATCTGTCCTAATTTATGCTCCCAGGGCTGCTTATCTTGTGCTGCCTGGTGGGACCCCCCGTGTGCAAGCTGAGCTTCTGTAATTCCCTTCCTTCCATGCTTTTGGTGCCTCCTTTGGTGCTCCTGGTGGAAGAGATCCAGAGGGATCGGTCCCCTCTCCAGGGAATCTCTGCAATTTCCCTGCTGAAAGGAAGGGGAAATCTCACCTAGTTTTGGCAGAGGAGACCTAAAAGAAAGAGAGAGGAGAGTCGTTGTGGGGTTATGGTGATGTGAGGTTGGCGGGACCTTAAAACCCATCCAGTGCCATGCGCAGGGACAGCTTCCACTGTCCCAGCTTTCTCCAAGCCCCATCCAACCTGGTCTTGAACATTTCCAGGGATGGGGCAGCCACAGCTTCTCTGGGCAACCTGTGCCAGGGCCTTTTTCTGCTGTTGCTGTCTGGAAACTGAAGGACAAAGGGAATGAACCAAAAATGTTGCAGAAAGGGAGCAATCACAGAAACTTGATTTAAAAAAAAAAAAAAAAAGGAGATCGTCCGTGAGTCCTCTTGGAAACGAGAGCTGCCCCAAAGTTTGGCAAAGCTTTCCTTGGAATAATGGAGGGCAAAATTAGGAAAGATAAATCAATTTTACTTTAAAAGAATGAGTTATTTGGTGAGATCTGCAGTAATTTTTATTGTTTTTACATAGTCCATCTTTATTTACCTTTGTGTCAGCCTAGCAAGGATTTTGACTCTATTTTAGTGGCTTATAAAGAATGTCCTGTTTGCTCGTATTTTAGGGAACTTGATGAGTATTTCCATATAAAGAAAAAGGTCTGAAAGAGAGGGTTTATCTCAGGAAGGAGAAGGGTCTCCATTTTCCAGGATGCCCTGAGATGATGCCACAGAGTCCCTGGCTTGTGGATGGAGCTTGGAGCAACCTGGGATAGTGGAAGGTGTCCCTGCCCGTGGGAGAAGGTGGATAGAGATGAATTTTAAGGTCCTTTCCAACCCAAACTGGGATTCCGTGGTGGCCAGGTCTGAAAGCATATGTGCACCCGCCCACTACAAAAATCAAACCTCATCCCTGCCCGCTACGAAAATCAAACCTCCTCCCTGCCAAGGGGTGCCGTCAATCCACACCGCGCGCAACCGGCGTCGCGGCGCCGCGGGGCAGAGCTTGGACGGGGCCGTTTATGGAAGCCTGAATCCAGGGAGAAGAAGGAGGCAGAGCTGCTGTCAAGCCACCCCAGTTCCTGTTTATGTCACAAGAGCCCCGAGGTTAGGGCTTGAACAATGGATTAACTGATATGTTGCGGGCACAGAAAGCCCTGGAGAAAGGAAGGAGGAAGAGGTTTCCCTCCCACCCTTGGAACATGTGACGTTGGGCTGCTGGGCAAGCAAAAGAGAGGCAGGAGCCACCTTTGCCAAGGAAGGCTTTAAAAAATTAAGGAGAGCTTGCAGGAAGGCTCAAGGAGAGGAAAGAAGAGCTGGAGGGATCCTCAGCTTCTTTGGGAGTGACGGGTCCATGCAGTCGGGAGGTCAGAGCAAGTTCAGCAGTTAAAGCCTGAACTCTCCCTGGAGCAGCCCCTTGTTCTGCAGCACACGTTGGCTGATGAGGATAATTTCGGTTTGTTTTTATTCAGCATAATCACATCACTCTGAGGAAATAACTGCACAAGTGCTGGACTTAAGGCGTTGCTGGAGCCGGGGTTCCTGAGCCATCCTGGTAATCCCTGAATCCCGCGAGATGCGCGCGTGGTTTGCGAGGCTCTCCCTGCTTTTGGCCCTGGGCAAGGACAACCCTTGGATCCATCCCTGCTCCTGGCCCCTCTGCTGTGTTTCACCCCTCCGAGACCAGGTGCAATGGTGAGGACCAGTGCAAAAACCAGAGCACCGCTGTGGGTGCAGCTTGGGCTCAGCATCCTCACAGCAGACAAGGAAGTTCGAAGTCCTCTCCCTTCGTTTGCTGTGTGCTGTTAATTTGTCAAATTTCATCTACTTCTGCTACCCCTGTGTGTAAAATCCTCCCTGTATCACATATAAAATGCTCTGCCAGCCTTGGACTGGAAAAGCAGCAAAAGCAGAGGTCCATTTTTATGTAAATGTGTGGTCAGGGCGTAATTGTCTCCCAAATCCAACTGAAGGCACTTAAATTGGTTTAAAGGCTTGCAGTTCCATGCTTTTGACAGATCCAGCCACAACCAGCTTGTTCTGGCATCCGTGGGCTTGTCACATGAATTTTTACTCTCAAATTAAGCTTTTTTTAATCACTTAGCATCAGTTAATAGGCACTTAAGATGAAGTAATTTCCTTTTTATTTTCTTACTTGGTCTCTGCTGATCGATGCGGGATGAGATCACCTGAATTTTATTTGAGGGGGGGCGGGTAAAAGGGAAAATTGGCAACATCCACCTAGGGCTTGTTTTGGTTTTATTTCCCCCTTCTCCTTTGAACAGGGTGGGATTTCTGCAGAACAATTAACATTCATTCGCTAAGTGCTTTTGCAAGCATGTTTACGAGAAATGCAAATACTCCAGGACTGTGGTGGGCTTGTTTTTCACCTCAGTTTAGCCCCAGACCCTGTGGGGTTTGTGTATACGTTGAAGTCTCATGCTACAGCACTCAAAAGCTTGCATGCCTGGAGCTGAGCCTGTCTCAAAAAGAAACCCTCTGAGGTGGAGAGGCTAAGATGTGAGAGATCTCAAGCTGTTGTAGCACAGCTTAAAAAAAAAAAAAAAATCAAGGCTGTTTAGGCCTCTCCACGTGTCCTGAGAGGGAATTTCAGAGCCTTAGGAAACCACCACCCCATAAAGAGGATCCCTGGTGTTCCACCTGGCCCAAGAAAACCCACGCAGGCTGACGCCTCCGGGACTGTGTTTTTTCACCTCAAAGCGTCTGCAGGCAGAGCAGGGGCGATAGCAGGGCTGCTGATTTACGGGCTGGTGGCTGAGGTCCCAGCCAGGAGCGGCACAGAGGTTTTCCGCTGGAATTGTGACGGCTCCGAGGCGCGGGATCCCCGCGAGCGTTGGGTTTCTCCAGCCTGGTGAAAGTCACCCCCAGGTTTGGGGGGTTTTTGTGTCAATTTTAGGCACAGAGAGGCAATAAGACCTCTCTCCATTCTGTTTGGGCTTTCCCTGGAGTTGGCCAGCCCATTCAGGGAGGACAGGCAAATCCCCATATTCTTTCCCCAGGAAATGAAGCTACAAAATTGAATTCCTTCTTCCCAACCGATTAATGGACTTCAAAGAACAAACCGACCAAGGAGGGCGGTGGAAAAGATTGGCAAAGGATAGTGAGAAGGGATAAATTTAGCAGGATGAGACAAGGCAACCTGGATACCCTCTCCCACATCACAGATACAGTGCCCTCGAGGGCATTCACTGGGAAAGTCTCTGCTTAATTACGGCCTAATTGCTGCCCTGGGTGCCGTTCTCGTGCCTTTGGAAGATGGCTTGAGACTGGCTGGTGGAAAACTGCTCCCAAACACGGTTTTTTTAAGGTATCAGGCCAAGCCAAAGGAAATACGGCAGGGAGCCGTGGGGATAGTTGGAGCAGGGATGAGAAGAGGCAAATCTTGTTGCCTCAAGTGGGAAGGATGAACTGCACGTGAACACGGGGGTTGGGAGTCCTGGAAATAGTCCTGGGACAGCAGCAGCAGCAGCAACCACAGAGATAATTTATCCTTTTTGTCTTTCAAACTTCGTAAAAAAGAGACTTCTGCTGCAGAGGGCAGAGGGGTAACGCTGGAGTGGGTAAGGAATGACCTCTATAATACTAAAACCCAGTTGCTTGGAAATGAAATACTAGGAGATGGTGCAGAAACTTGGATTTAAAGCAGGGTTTAAAACCTGATAGGAATGAAAAACTCATCCAAAGGACCTGGAAGAAATGATAGTTGATAAAGATGATGGTGGGTAACTGCTCCAGGAAATCAGAGTGGTCAAGGGAGGTGGGTAAAAGCCTCTTTCCTTCTTCTCCACTCCTGGAGGTGTCCAAGGAAGGCCTGGACCTGGCACTCAGTGCTCTGGCCTGGGTGACAAGGTGGGGATTAGGTTGGACTCAATGGCCTTGGAGGTCTTTTCCAACCTAAATGGCTCTGGAATTCTGTGACCACCCCAAAGCAGCAGGTGGCCCCAGCCAGGACCGAGGATGCTGCGGCTGCCACCTTCAAGGGGCCACCTTGGGCTCCAGAGTTGGAGCATTAATAAAATCACCCTTGTTCAAGGTTATAGCGCCAGTTGATAGCTCCTGATTAGGGATCTGTATTCAGTTGTGACATCCTGCAATTTTTATTACCTTTATGGCAATAATTGCAAATAATAAAATGACAAACTATCGTAATTAAATTTTAATTAATTACAAATCCATTACTTTTAAGTTTATTCATGGTAAGGACAATGATACCAAAAACAATTCATTAAAGCACTTGATATGTAAATTATGAAGCCAGACATTAATCTCAGGCAGCTCATGTATTCTCCACAGCAGTAGGGAATTTGTTTAAGGGAAGGCAGCTCTGGATGATTTTAACTGCTTACTTGAGGGATCAGGGAAATGCTGGATACTCTCGAGCTGAAATGATTCCCAAAGTCAAGTTCTGCATCCTCGGAAGGAAAATTCTAAGGAAGCAAAAAAAGATCCCTGGCTGGCCTTGCTGCTGTGAGTGGATAATCACTGTAACATCACAGGGAAATGTGGCAATCTTGCAAGGATCTGGGCACGAGGACAACTCCTGGCTCTCAGTCCAGGTATTTTACTCCTAAAGGGCAACTCTGTGTGGACACCGCTCAGGGAGAGGTTCTTGGAACACCAGGCAAGCAATGTTTCCTGGGCTTCTGCTATAAACACCCACCCACCTCCCCAAATCCAGGGAATTCTCCCCTTAGAAGGCAGCAAACCTCTCATCCCAGCTCTCCACACTGAAATAATCCCATTTGTGACGGTCTGTTTGCCATCGGCTTTTGCTGACTTAATTTAATGTACCAAGCCATGCGGGACTCTGCTTCCCCCAGATAAGCTGAGCACAGATCTTGCACATCCTGTGGGAAAAACGGTCCGTGTCAGGTACAGGATGAGGATTATTCCTGGTCAGGAAGCCTCATCCCCGGTCCTGGACAGGCAGTGACAGTGCCTGGTGCAACAAAGGTCGCGTTGGACAGGGCTTGGAGCAACCTGGTCTAGTGGAAGGTGTCCCTGCCCAAGGCAGGGCTGGAATGGGATGAGCTTTAAGGATGTTCCAACCCAAACCACTCTGGGATTCTTTGATCTCCACAGGGTTCTTACCCCAGGCGGTGGGAACGAGTCATTGCTGCTTGACCAACTCCTTTTGACAACCTGGGGCACTCTGGCCTGAGGGAGGTCAGCACAAGGCGTCTTAATTTTATTTTTCCCTCCAACACCATCCTATATCGGGAAGCACAAGATTATATTTGCCTTTCGCCAAAGCCAGCTGGCATTTTGCTGCCAGCACCCTCTGCGCTCCCAATTGTCTGCTATCCATGCGTAATCCTATCCAGCTTGGGAGCTTTCCTGTCCAAGGGGAAGGCAGGAACGGAGGGGAGACGTGATCAGACAGAAAGGCACCTCCAGCTCGGACGCGGAGAGCCGAAAGCAGGGAGGCACACCCAAGGTTAATAACATGTTGCTCCACCAGCTTCTATCTAATCTTGGAAAACGTCCTCTGCTGCGAAGAAAAATGGGAAAGTGATTATGTGCCTTGAAATAAGGTCTTGCTCCACTGTCTAGACAGCTTTAAAAAACATCAAGCTGGGGTGTTCCTATTTATGAAAAATGCAGCTGCAGCGCTGCCTTCCGCGGGCGAGGGAAGCGAGCGGTGCACTTGAGGTCATTTGGCTGCTCGCTCAGCCTGTCCATGGGAATTTATTCCTCTCTCCTCCTTGCTTTATTTGTTTTATCCCTTCTGCTTCCAACCTGCCATCCCCAGCCCTCTGGGCCACTGGGCTGTGTCCCTGGGGGCTGTTGGCAGCGGGACAGCCCGTCGGACGCGGATCCCTGGGAGGGTCCGTGAGCCAGGATGGCTGCTGGGTGCTAATCCAGGCTTTTTCCTTCCCAGATTTTTGCCGTAGGGGTGACTGCCCGGAGCAAAACTGCAGACAGCCTCCAGATCTTTAACAGAGTCTCTTGTAACCTCTCTTTTAAACTGGAGGAGTTTTATTTGCCCTAAATGCAGCCTCAGCAATTCCCCTCTGCCTTTTTTTTTTTTTTTCCCCCATAGTGTGTAGGGCTGGTCCTTTTTTCCTGGTGGGATTCAGACCCAGCACCCCATTGCTGCTAAGGCTCAACCTTGGATGGTCTGGGAAAAAAAAAAGAAAAAGAAACAACCCCACTGCTCACGGGGCTGCGTCCTACAAAAGGGGGAAATGGGTCAGCGGATCTGTTAATCCCAGCGTGATCGAAAGTCTCCGGGACAGGTGGCAACCTTCATTTAATGGAACAGTGAGATCATTAGGAACTGGTAATGAACTGTGGTGCAGCCATGGAAGTAGGTCACCCCCAGCCCAGGAACACTTCCGTCTGTCCCCGATCGCGTGCAGCAGCAGAGATGGCCGGGGGCAGGGTGGCAGCTCCGTCCTGGGATTTGCTAAACCAGATGGTTTTAGGAAGAGAGCGGGGCAAACGCTGCGGACACAGAACGGGTTAGGTTATCTCAAGTAATGAAATGACTCAAAAATGGGCTGGTTCAGGTTCGGGTGTTGAGTCCCACTGGCCACAGGCCAGAGATTTGTGAGGAGGGTGAGTTTGGAAGAACCAGTCTCAGGCCAGGGACAGTGATTGCCCAGGAGGAAAAGACGAGGGATCCTTTCCTAATCCCCAAGGGAAGCTTTGCCCAGCCCTGAGCATCGCACAGATCCCTATTTCCACATCCTGAGGGTCTCCCAACCCTGCAGCACTCCCAACTGGAGATGTTCTTTCATCCCTAAGCTTTCCCTTTCAGATGCTTTCCCTGTTGCCTTCAGGGCTGAACTTTGGGTGCTTCTGGGTTGAAGTGATCCTGGACCTTTAGTTCTGCCCAAGATCCCAAGCCTTGCACATCAAATAAGATTCACATCTATGAATTTTTTTTCTTCTCCCACTGAACCCTTGTAAATGAAACCCAAGTGCTCGTGGTAAGAATATGAATTTGAAAAGCTTCTATTCTCCCCTCCACCTTCATTTTTCCCCAAATCTTGACATTATTATAGCCCTCTTTAGTAACTTTAGGAACCACCAAGCAGGCAGCCTGCTGCCCTGCAGGAGGAGAGAGGTTTGCTCAGCCAGTGAGAGCCCCAAGGGCTGAAGATAGGAAAGGTTATGAAAACATTTTGCTCAAGATGCAATAAGCAGTAGTGGGGTTTGGAAGGTTATTTCATTTTACTTTTTTCTTTTAAGGAGGTATTCAGGCAAGCATTTTATAAATATTTACAGACAAGGAACTGTGCTAAAATAACACTTGAGGGCTGGTGTGAACTCCTCCAGGAAATTGAGGTGGTGCACGGTCCCCATGTGGCTCTCGTGTGTTGTTAGTGAGGATCCTCCTGCTCTGCATTTCCAGGAACAGGCTGCAGCTGTTGTCCATATTAACTGCAGCTTTTGCATTGTATCCCCGTGGCTGTGGGATGCCAGGTGGTGCTGGGGGAGTGACCCCAGTCTCCCCCAGCTCTGCCTGCTGTGCCCTGAGGTGTCTGTCCCATAAATTCAGCAGAAGGCCCCATAGTCTTGGCTCTCAACCCCACAAAAGTCATTTTGAACCCAACCCATGCCACTGATGGTTTTCATTACTCCCCATGAGCACACCAGGGGACCAGGAATGCCACCACTGGCCACCAGGAACAGGTCTCTTTTTGTCTCATTCCAGTGGGTAAAGCTCTGCAAACTCTCCCTTCCCTCCACAGCTGCAGGTGGTTGTCCATGTCCTCTCCTTCTGGACACGGGTGCTGCAGTCTTCACCAACACTTAAAAACTTCAGGAGGGGGGGGATTCTTCCTCTCCCTTCCCAGTTTTCCTCTCCTCGCTGATATTTTTTGTGCTTTTCTTCATCTGTCCACAGCTCCAGGCTTTCTCTCCATCCATGCTCCTGTGGTGTCTGAGCTGCTTCACGAGGAATTTCTGCCCATGTCCTGCCAGATGGAATCTGGACGTCATTTGCTGGAGGGATGGGAAGCAAACCAGAAAACGCTTCAGGTCATCTCCCCCTCCCCCCACAATTTCCTGCCAAAAAACAGCTCTAGAGGATGACCCTGGGGAGGAACATGAAGATCCTGGTGGAGCTTGGTGAGGAGAAGGGTGGGAACACTGGTGACACCTTTGGTGCCACCAGCTGGGTTCTCCCATCTCAAGTGAGCTGGCTCTGGGGGCAAAAGGGACAGTGGCTTGGGGAGACATTTGGAAAACCTTGGGAACTGTCAAAGGGAGAGGGATGCAATTCCCCTCTGAATAAAAGCTGGTGTCTTTGTATTATCAGAAAAGGGCAACCTAGATAGGTATCCATGTGTGGCTGAGCTGCTGAGAAATCTGTTTTTCACCTTTTGGGGAAGACTGGAGAGGGTCCTGTGTGTGTGGCAATGCCAGTCCCTTGGCACCAGTCCTTCCTCTCAGCTTCCCCACTTTTGAGGATTAAATAGAGTGGAATATCCATCTTGCTCCATAATGCAAACGTTGCAGAGGGCCAGGCAGCTGATAAGGAATCACTTCTTGGTTTGACGAGGAGATTTGACATAAAAATCAAGAGTGTGCAGGAAAAAGCAATACATTTCCAAGGGTGCCTGCAATGGAACATTTCTGGCACTTAAAAAAGCCCAAAACAAGTATGGTTCACGTCAGTAAACATTTTCAGCCTCCTTTCAATAAAAATGTAATAACCATTACATTTAAACCGAACAACAAAAACGTTCTGTAAATGTACAGTGAGCAGTTTGGTCTAGAAAATTTTTCACCCCCTCTAAGAGCAAAGAAGCCACATCCAGGTGAGTTTTGGGGTTTGTTTCTTATTTTCTCCTCGTGGCTCAGCTTTAAATGAGTGATTCAAAGCAGGAAGAACCCAGGAGTGTTTCACCTGGTCCAGTGACATTGCAGTGGTTCTTCGAGGTCCAGCCAAAAAATCAGGTTTGCTGGGCTCGAGCTGGATACTAGCCATGCTTCCAGGCAAATGCTGAATTCTTGGATTCTTTCCCACTGTTCTCAGCCAACTGTGTGCCCAGACGGAAGGATGGTGGTGTTGGATTCCTTGGGGATCTCCTTTTCAAGCTCTGGTGTCTAAATGGAGGATAAATGTAGGTGGAGAGGGACCATGCAATGACAGGGCAAGGGGGAATGCCTTCAGACTCACAGAGGGCAGGGTTCGGCTGGGTATCAGGAGAAAATTCCTGACTGTGAGGGTGGAACCAGTTGCCCAGGGAAGCTGTGGCTGCCCCATCCCTGGAAATGCTCAGGGCTGGGCTGGGTGGAGCTCTGAGCAGCCCGCTCGAGTGGAAGGCGTCCCCGTCCCTGCAGGTGGGTGGAGCTGGGTGATCTTTGAGGTCCCTTTCAGCCCAAACCACTCTGGGATTCCATGTTTTTTGGGTTTTTTTTATGGAAAGGAGAGGATTAAAACACCAGCTGGGACATGGGAGTGCTGTGGTTCCATGGAAGCTCCCCAGGGTCAGCCTGGAGCAGGGGTGACCAAGCCTTGGCCACGAGGGCCCAGATCCTCCTCAGAGGCTCCCGAGCACACGAAGAGCTTGTAGCTAAAAGCAGCACAACGATGCCAGGGTGCTGATCTTGGCCTGAAAACAGTTTGTTTGGAAGGGAAATAAAACCAGGGGATAATTTTACGACCGTGATGAATACCCAGAGTTGATTCTGCGTCCAGAGCACACATCCAGGAGGGCAACTCCGATTATTTATCTCAAGGAATTGGCAGGTCCTTGATACTGGCGCCGAAGTGTTTCTTCTTCGCGTGCACACAGAGACTCTGAGTGATGATTTTGTCCCTCCTTTGGAGCCCTGGCAGTCCTGCTGCTAACTCAGCCCCTTCGGAAAGAGAAAATTTGGCAGCTTGTCCGATGGTGTGGTCGGAGTGAGGGTTCAGGGATGTGTTCTCTTATCTCTGCCTCAAAAGTTTAGTCTGTAATCACTTACACTCTCCCCTGAGCTGAGAGGGTGTTGGGTTGTGCCTGTGTTTCTTGATTTAAATGGGGGTTTTTTTTAATAATTCATCACTTAGGTTAATATTAATTATGAGTAAAAACCCCTCTTGGGGATGGGGAAAACTGTAGGAGGTGTTGGCAGAGGTGATGTTCGCTGGAGAGATGGATGGGGTGGGATTCCTGGGTAGGTGGCCAAGCCCCACTGGAATTTCCTTGGTGCCTTTGCAGGAAAATTAGAAAGACAATTTTTCAACATTTCCTTGAAATGAGTGATTAAACTTCCTATGCCACCTGGAATACACAATTCCCTTTTGATATTAGTGTTATTTAGCCCTCTTTATTTTGATAATACACCAGTTTGGGAAGGAAAAGGCCTTTTGGAAAAAAAAAACAAAAAACCAAAAAAACCTAACCCAAACCCAATGTTTCCACCCCCTTAGGAATGTTTTTCCCTTTATAACAAACAACTGGCTGACAATTTCAACACAAATGCACAAAGAGAATTCATTTCCCAGCAGAATTTTCCGAACATTTTTCTGGAAATAGGCTGCCTTACACCTGATTTTTTTACAAATGCCACGGATCTCAGAACCCAGCTTCTCCAATTCTCAGTTCCACCAGATCTTGAGCAGTAGAACCTGGTTCTATTTCCACACAGACAGCAGTGAAATTCAATATAAATTTAAAATTTATAGGACAAACGTGGGGCATTTTTGTGGTTTATCACATTTCACGTCTCCAGGAATTCTTTCTCCATGGGCATTCTCAAGGAAAACCTTAAAACACTGGGGAAAAAAAGTGCGTTTTTAACTGTTTACATATGGGGACATGTAGTCAAATGCAGCAGAGATGCTTTTTTATTAACCAGATGGTAACTTCTTATTTACATTTCCCATATAAAACCATCTGTGCTTGAACTGGGGAGATGCTCCAGTTGGGAGTTTGGCTGCAGGGGGTGGATTTGTTACATCCAATTTTCTCCTCTCATCAGAGCTGAATATGTAACACTTGTTTTATTTAACCTTGCTTAATTAGAGGGTTACAGAAGTGCAGTTGGCTCTCCCATGCAGTAGCAGGCACTCTGGATTTTCCTGCTTCTAGTCAAAACTGAGATTTCTTGCTTTGTCTCCCCTTGATGTTGAACTCACTTCCTCTGTTTCCATCCCACGGTTCCCTCATCCAGCCTTCTCCAGCACTAAATCCTCCGTTCTTGGTGTGAAATCCTGGTCCTGCTGAAGTCAGTGGAAGTCTTGACATCAGCTCCAGCAAGGTCAGGATTTCTCCCTGGGTGTTTATTTTCTTTAAGGACTCCCAGCCTGTTGCCCTGTCCAACTTTCTGCAGAGCCAAGTTCAACACTTCCCTCTCCACTGTCTCTGTCACTCTTCTATGAACTCTCTCCAAATTAAAATGTTGGGTGCCCAGAATGTTCAGTGCTGTTTCAGGTGTTGTCTAAGCGGTAACCTCATGGAAATACATTTTTTTTTTTTTTTT
>WEKY01015081.1:245712-274745 GCA_013390045.1 Picathartes gymnocephalus
GGTTGCTGTCAGCTTAGCTGGGTTGTTCGCTTTTCTCTTCTTTCCCCTTGTTTTATCGGTGTGTTACATTGCATTTTCATGCCCTTGATGAAGATGGACAAAAATACCAGACCTAACAGTGACCTCCCAATGGAATCCACCAGCTCTGCCAACTCTGTGCTCTGCTGGTTGCCCTTTTTTTTGCTTTGCCTCCCATCCACTTCTTATCCTTCATGGACCATTTCCATCCAGGCCAATTTGAATTCATCCTGTGTGATCTGAGCAGCCACCAAACTGGAGGCTTCACCCTGGTGAGAATCCCATCCATGTGGGAACCAGATGTTGTCGTCTGTGAAAATTTTCATAACTCAAAAAGGAATTTAGAGGGAAATTTGTTTCCCTTCCATGTCAAAAAATGAAATTTGACCAAAAAGTGATTTAAAAACAAAATTTGATAAAAATTGTCGGAATGACATTTTTCATGTTAATTTGAGTTACCTAAGCTTGTGCAAAACTTAAACGAAGAAGACAGACTAGTAGGATAAAATCAAGCTGATCTGACACAACACTCTCAAAAATTAGGGTAACTCCACAGAAAATAATTTCCCAGTAGAAAACTTCATGATGAGACCCGTTGTGACTAAGAGCAGTAGCCTAAATATGTGATTTCTTCCCCTCTCATTTTCTTTGCCTCTCATTTCCTGGAGAAAAAAAAAAAAAAAAAAAAAACCAGCGTTTTTCGGCATTTCTCATTTTNTTGTTCAGCATTTCTCATCTTAAGGGTTTTATTCTTTCCAAATCTGCTGCAGAAAATAAAAGTATACTCAGGCAGGAGGGGTTACAAACTGGGCTGCAACTGTCTAACACTCAGCATGGAGCATCCTTTCCTGGGGCTTTCCCACCTCCTGGACTTTGTTGGGATTTGGGGGTCATCTGAGACTGGCTGTGTGTTGCTCGAGGAGGGCTGTGCTGGGAATCTCAGCCAGGCTCAGAGCTCAGTTTGCTTTGGCAGGTGTGGAGTGAGGGTGGCGGGACGAGCCACGGACCAGCACCTTCCCTCCGTGTCCTGGCCCTTTTCCTGGGGTGCTGGCCAGCAATTCCTGCTGGACTCGTGCTCCAGGGCTGTGTTTGAAGTCCCCTCTGCCAGCCCCTGACGTGACAGACCCTTAGCACCAGGCTGCAGATGCTGGGTGTTGGCTGCAGCTGGGGTAAATATTGTTTCTACACCGCAAAGAGGATGAAATAACATCTCCAGAGAATCTGAAGGAGAGACGGAGGAGACTCCCTTTGTCGTGGGCTGCCCTGGGGCTCCTTTTCTTTTCTCCTCATCTTTTCAGGAAGGGAAAAACCCGGCCTGCTAGGAAGGGGATTTCAGCTCTCCCTTGGATCCCGGTCAGGGAAACAGAGCCCTTTGTTTGTGATGGCAGCCTCCACCAAAACAGCTCAGGGGCCAAATGGAGGCTGAGGGGGAAATTCATCCTCTCCAAAGATGAAAGCTCTGCTTGATTTTCTTCCCTTGCCTCTGCTGGTTCCCATGCATGCCTCCCCCTGCTTGATGGGCGCAGAGTGAGAATCGTGGAATCACAGAATGTCCTGAGCTGGAAGGGACCCACAAGGATCATCCAAATCCAACTCCTGGTCCTGACACTCCAACAATCCCACCCTGTGCATCCCTGAGAGTGTTGTCCAAACCCTCCTGGAGCTCTGGCAGCTTCGGGGCTGTGCCCATTCCCTGGGGAGCCTGGGCAGTGCCCAGCACCCTCTGGGGGAAGAACCTTTTCCTGAGATCCAACCCAAAATCCCCCTGACACAGCTCCAGCTGTTCCCTGTGGTCCTATTCTGGCAATCCAGGAGATTCTGGGATCCCTTGGGGGGATATGGGACCACAGACACCCCTTAAAGGAAAGGCTGTTGGCTACTTGTGTGCTGAACCTCCTTGCCTCCTACCCAGCTGGGAATCCCATAGCTCCAAACTGGGATAACATTTCCCTTCTCTCATTTTTTCCTGTGTCCCTCCCCACCTCCAAAGCAAAACCTGACATCGCCCTGGAAGGGAGAGCAGGAAAGTATGGGTTCATTGAATTGGTAGAAACCTTTCCATGAAGTAGAAGAGTTCAGGGAGGCTTTTCCATACCATTTTCCAGGAGTGGCAGCTTTGGGAAGGAAGCATTTATTTGGAGATTTTTTTTCTCTTGTAGACAGATGAAGGTTTTGTGATGAGCTGGCAAATCTCAAAATTCTGTGCACTCACACAGGTGGGTAAGCAATGGGCAGTGGGATGCTCTCCCACCCTCTCTTGTCTGGTGGCCTCATGGTCATAATTCATTTGAAAATATTCTGGTTTGGATAAGTTTTCAATTTTTTTTTTCTTTTCCGTTGGAATGCACACGTTTTGAAACAGCTCAAAAAGTAGATTGAAAACCGAGCTGGAAAACCCCATTTTGGGCAGATCTGATTCCCAGCTTGTTTACTACAGCTAATAACATATTCCTAAAATCTCAGGCAATTTGAGATGCTGTGCTCCAGCATGAACACAAAATGGCAATGGAAGTAGCTGGGCGCTTCCCTTTGCAATGGTCGTCGGGGGAATCATTTCGCTGCCATCATTTTCTGCCTGTAAATGTTGTTTTACCCTTTTTGGGGTCCCATTCCCTTTCTGTTTCTACAGGGACAGGTAGTACAGCCTGTCATCCTTGAAGTGAACATCCCGAGGGCTGGAAGGCTTAAAATCCCTTCCCTGAGCTGTGAGAGCACCCTGTGTTAGCTTGGATTATTGCTCCCAGGCAAAGCTGCTTTCACTTTCCATCAGACAGCAGAAATCCCTGTCCTAAAATCCATCCCCTTTCAATCTGTGTTTGATCCCAGGCTCTTGTGGCTGTGGGTTTAATGTCCCTGGAGGTTTTGGGGGGCTGCCACCCCCTCCTGCTCCGAGGAAGCAGCAGAGCCAGCCCCTGAGCTCTGAGATCTGTGTGTTTTGCTGCCATCCAGCTCTGGCTCAGGGCTGACTCGTGCAGCTCCTGGGCCTTATTTATGGCCAGGACACGACACCCAGAGTAAACAATGCCTGGGGTCCCTCTCCCAGTTCCTCTTCACGGGGCTCCAGATGGGGAGAGCCTGTATTGCCAGGGCTCCCAGAGGATGATGGATCAGCTGGAGGGGTGGTGGCTGTCAGCCAAGCCCTGACCTGTTTAGTCTGATGGGCAAAGCGAGCTCCAACTGTTGGCAGCTCAGCTTTGAACACCGGGGCCGAGGCATCCCCCGTCCTCCTCAGCAAATAAATCCCAGTTCAGAGCAGCTGGGCTTGTGGCAGAGGGGGTAGTTGGCCATGGCATGGTGTGTTTCCAGCTCTCCCCCCTTCACAGAACTCACGGGAGGAGCTGTCAGAAGTGGGTCTCAGTTGGGCTGGGTGTAGGGCTGGGCTAACCTGGCACTTGTGGGTGGAGGGAAGGTGAGAAGAGGAAAAACGATGGGATCCCAACCCCAGTTTGCCGTTCTTTAAGTGTCAGATCTATCCCAAAGGGCCACTAAATGGATTTCATTTATGGCTGTTGCTGCCCTACATCATCTCTGAGATGAGAAGTGCCACTTTGGGTTTGTATATCTTTCACTGACATGTATATTTAGCACTCATTATCCACTTACCTTGGGCTAATAATTCAACTTTTGTTCCAAATTTCTGCTTTTCCGTGAGTGCTTGGAGCCTGAGACCACTCCTGACAGATTCATTTCAGCTTTGTCTGCTATAGCCTTTTAGCTGATTTGAGCAGTATTTGCCACATTTTATTTTTTTAAAATGATTAGTCAAAGTGAAACCATCCCATTGCTTTAAACCTGCAAATGATTCTTGCCCATAAAAGCAAATTCAGAACATTTGTTGATTTTTACCAGAAAAAAAAAATTAATTAATTCACTTCATCTTGGTGCTTTAGCCAAGCTGGTTGCAATTAACTTTGTTGTTCCTGTCCAAATTTTTTTCCTGCTCTTGTTTCTGGGGGTTTTCATTGTTTTGTTCCATCTTCAATGGGCCTGATGGTTTGTTTTCCATCTATTTAACCTTTGTCAGCACATAAACTCCCAGGACTCGCAGGATCTGGCGTGTGTAGTCCTCACAGAGTGTCTTTTTTGTTGGTGTTTTAACTCAAATGCACTTAAGCCCACTCTTAAACCTGACTTCAGCATGAGCTAAGCCTGTGTGAAATAAATTTAGGCAGGGCTGGGGCTGTTTCCTACAAAAGCACCTGAGGCAGGAGGGGCTGTGAGCCTGGCACAGCCGTGGTGGGAAATACCCAGCTCTGCTTCTCTGCAATTTCCTGTCCACATAAAACTGAAATTGCTGCAACGAGTCAAATCAATATAGACTGAACCACTGGGTTTTCCCCCCTCCTTAAACGAAAATTGAACTCTCAGAGGATCAGGTTGGCAGCTGAACCCAAACCAGAATCAAATTTGAGGCACAGTACTTAAAAAAAAAAAACCCACGTGGTGTTCCCAGAAGGGGAGTTTGGCATCTCCGCTCCTTGGCTGCGGGGCAGGAACCTGCCTGGGCTGTCAAAGTTTCCTCATCCCACCCTGGGGAATGTTTTGGTTTCAGCAGATCAGCAAATGTTCTCCAAGAAGTGCTTTGCTGTTGGGTTTGGGGCTTGTCGGGGTTTTTTATCCTTGTTATTTCCGCTGCTGCGCTGTGGGATGAGGGATGTTGCACGCGCACAAGGAATCCTCCGTGGGCTGCAGGAAAGCAATAAACAGCCCAGGCTGAGGAGGAAGTGGATGGAAACCCAGCGCAGGAAAACGAGAAGTGAAGGATTCAGCCTTGGTTTGACTCTGTGCCCAGAGATGCTGAGAGCTGTGCTGTCACTGGCTGCAGCAGGCTTAGGCCAGAGCTGGGGGCTTTGGAGAAACCTGGTCCTGGAGCAATGCAGGGTTTACTCAACCCCATTCCCATTTTTTTTTCCCCCCATTAACCCTGTTTTTTTCGAAGTAATTTTCACAAAACTCCTATTTTAAGTAGCTATGCCAGTGCCTTCAACCAAGGGCTTTTCTCCTTCAATCCAAAGGCTTCGTATTCCTTTCCCAGGAGCTCTGTAGCAGACAAGGACATCCTAAAGGCAACTTCAAACTCAATAAAAATAAGAGAAATACTGTTTTTTATTGTTTTTCCTTGTCCATTCAGCAGTGGAACAAAACCCAGTGAAGGAGGAGGGAAGATTTCTTCTCCCTCTGGTTTTGGTTATTTCCTTGGGCAGAGCTGCCACGAGGGTGGAGAAAAGCTGGAAGCAAAAGTCCCCGAGCTCTGGGAGTGGAGAAATCACCCCTGCTGGGTTGCTGTGCTCCAGATCCTGCTGCAAAACTCCCCCCAGGGCTGTAGGAATATCACTGCCACCAGGAGCCATCTGGGGAGCCTGTTTTCAAGTCTTGTTGTGCTAATTTGTGGTTTTCAGGAGAAAGTGTTGGAAAAGAGAGTAGTGTCAGGAACCCGAGCCAGACTTGCTAGTTTTGGCTGGTTGTCCTTTTTCTATATTCCAACTGCTGTTGGATTCTTGGTATTTTTACTTCAGATCAAGGAAATAAATGAATTATATTAGGAAGACTTCCATTCACTTCTCTGACTCAAGAGAAGTCAGCCTTGCGTAACTCTGCAAGAATCCCCCTGCTCCTTGTTTTGCTGATTCTAAAACATATTTCATAGTGATACTGAATTCTAAAAGCTGAGCCTGAGTCCAAGACACCTCCATATTTGAGTTAAGTTAAATTAAGCCTAAGAGTAGTTCCACATTTTGCATCCTTCTAGTATCTAAAAGGGTTCCAGAGAGCTGGAGAGAGGTTTTGGACAAGGGCGTGGAGTGACAGCACAAGGAGGAATGGCTTCCCACTGCCAGAGTTTAGGATTAGATGGGATATTGGGAAGGAATTGTTCCCTGCGAGGGTGGGGAGGCCCTGGCACAGGGTGCCCTGAGAAGCTGTGGCTGCCCCCGGATCCCTGGAAGTGTCCAAGGTCAGGCCAGACAGGATTTGGAGCAACCTGGGAGAGTGGAAGGCGTCCCTGCCCATGGCAGGAGGTGGAATGAGGTGACCTTCAAGGTCCCTTCCAGCCCCAATTATTCTGTGATTCTCTAATTATTTATGATTTCTGGTGCTGATACAGCCCCTATTAAGCACAGTAACAACAATTCCCATAGGCTTTGAGGCGTTTATGAGAGCAGGGGAGCTCTTGCTCATCTTAATTTTGTGTACAAATCGCTGATTTTGGTGCAGACTCAGGTGCAAAGTTTCCCTTGCCTGGAGCAAGGACTGAGGGAAGGACGTCCCAGGCGTTGGGCACCTTGGGTGGAGGAGCCTGAGACAAAAAATTGCTGCACAAAGCCAGCAGCTGAGCCTGGCGTGC
The DNA here is from genome assembly GCA_013390045.1 of Picathartes gymnocephalus. Lineage (NCBI taxonomy): Eukaryota > Metazoa > Chordata > Aves > Passeriformes > Picathartidae > Picathartes > Picathartes gymnocephalus. The sequence continues at coordinate 252,074 of WEKY01015081.1, forward strand.
GCTGGGCTCGAGGTCAGGGCCACATCTGCTCTTGGAGAGCAGATTTAAGGAGCAGACAAAGAATGCAGGGAGATGGCAGGAATATCAAACCTGGTTGCTCAGGGAAGGGTCGTTTTCCACAACACCTGCTTGTTTTTGTTCTCTGCTCGACGTGGAGTCCTCTTCCAACCTCGCGCTGAGGGAGCTCGGCGGGGCTGCCAAGAAAAACAGAGGGAATCACTCTTTTACGAGCCATCCCTTCCTCCCTTTCATGTTGTTAGGAATTTCCCCATGTGTCTCTCCCTCACAAATTCCTTTTAATTACATTGCATCCAAGCAAAAGGAATGCATCCCAGTTTGGCTTCTCCAGCGCCGGGAAATGGAGAGCTCGCTCTGCTCCTCCTCTCCTGTGTCCTTTTTTAGGTTTTCCAGGACATCTGTCCAATGGCCTGAAGTGGAAAAATGATCTCAGGTGAGGGCACATTATCACCACTGCCTGTTCTGGCTGGGAGGAAAGGTTCACCTGGAATTGCAGGGAGTTGTGGGGTTTGGATGAGGAAAGAGCAGCAGGTCTGCTGAGCACAGCAGGAAAAGGTGGGGGATGTGCTGTGCTGCTGAGCCTCTTCATGGCTGTAACCATGAGAGATAAGGGGTGAGATAAGGGGTCACCACACCAGTGATTTGGATTTATAATCCTTGGAATTATAACATTGTGTTCCTGCTGCCTCTGAGACTGCAGTAAACACAGATCTGAGGAAAACAAGAAGTGCTCAAATGTTCCCCGAGGGATGATTATTGTTTTCCAAGGGAATGATTATTGTCTTCCAAGGGAATGATTATTGCTTTTTTTTTTTTAACCCCTGTGGTAAACTCCCCTTTGTCCAAATGAAAACTTTTCCAGGAGAGGAAAAAAAAAAAAAAAACAAAACCATAAAAAAATCTGCTTGCAAAAATTCTGGTCGAGCTTTTCGTCTGTTTGTTTCCAAATGTCATTTTAATGAAGTCGAGGAGCTGCATCAGATTTTGTCAAAGCCAGAATGAAGACAAGATTTATCCATTAAAAACAGGGCTGGAAAGGGAGATTAGACAATTCCCCTGCACCAAAACAGGACTGAGTATTTTCAGGATACAAATAAAACACCAAGAATTGTTGATGTTACTTTGGCTTTGCTTTCATCCCCTTCCCCAAAATCCCCTCCCCTTTCCCATGGCTTTGCTACCACACCTTGAACACTCTCTTTTCTCTCTGGATCGAGGCTGACCTAAATTAGGAATACACAGGCAGAAATCTTCTTCAGAGTATCCCATCCCAGAGCAGCCCCTTGCATGGGATGCTCGAGTGGTGCTCCCCTGCTCCCTGCCCTGCTCAGGTCCTCATCCCCTATAAAATCCTTTGATGGCCTTTCCATGGCCTCTTTGTCACCTCTTTTCTACCCAGGATTTTACCAGTTTTCCTAGGAATTAATTTACCACCAATGCTGGAGAAACTCCTCCATATCTACAAGATCCTTAAACCAAATGCACACTGCTGCTACGACTGGATCCATTTAATGAACCCAAACATTTTGGGAGAAACATATCCATTTCAGCTGCAGTTTCAACAGGAAATTATGGAAACATTCCCATCCCATAGAGCCCAATTTTTCCCTGCCTTACCTGGTTTTTCTACCATAACTCTAACACACAGAGCCGCTGATGTTCAGATTTGTATCTTGACTTATTTTAACGCAAAAGCCAAACCAACCCAAACATTTCAGCTTCATTGGTAATTTGCTTCCGTTTGTATTTGGAAAAAAAAGCGGAAAATCACATATTCATGCACTCCCTTCCCTCCAGACAAATGCTTTGGAGAGTGCTTTTCCCTGACTTTTGTGCTCAAAAGTGTCAAGGAAATCTGAGTCACTTGTCTGCCTTGAATTGTAAAGAATAAATGGGTTTCTCAAGCCCTTGGGCTGTGTTGGAATCTCAGCCAGAGGTCTCTATTAATAACCCAGCGAGTTCTTGTATGACACTTTCTTATCCTCATCTCACAGATGGGAATGTGGCTCTCCAAGGTCACCCAACTTTGGAGTCACAGCCGGAGCCCAGGCCTCTCCTGCTGCCCGCTGACCTACTTGAACTGCAGAAAATGCATCACCCTCTTACACAACAGCTCTTCCAGTATCTGCATCCCCTAGAAAATTAGGAGTGTTTTCATGGGAAACACTCATTTTCCTGGTCAGAAATGTCTGTCTTGGGGAAATTCTGCTTTTGGGGTTTTTTTTTGGTTTGGTTTTTTTTTTTTTTTGTAGGGAAGATTCAGGATGCAGGGAAGAAGGGGTTGCCTTTTCCTTCCCTTCCAGTTCTCCTCTTCCCATGCGTTTCCCATTTGGAGAGGAAATCTGTGCAAGCAGAGCCAACCATGCAGCTGCAGTGGTTTGATTCCTGAAAATACATGAGCTGAGATTTGTCCTCACACCAGCCTCCTGGTGGCCATGGAAAGACTTTGTGTTGGGGTGAGGAACACCAAAAAGCACCAAAAAGGCTCGAGGAGGCCATGGAAACGCTCCGAGGGCTGGAGCGCCCCTGCTCTGGAGCCAGGCTGGGAGAGCTGGGGGTGTTCACCTGCAGAAGAGAAGGGAGACCTTAGAGCCCCTTCCAGTGCCTAAAGGGGCTCCAAGAGAGCTGGAGAGGGATTTAGAAACAAGAGCATGCAGGGATATAAACTGCATTCGAGATATAGACTGGGAGGGAGAGCACTTTTCCTGTGTTTTAGAGAGTTAGACCAGAGCGTGATAGGGAAACCAGCAGTGATTAGAATATCCTGAGGTGGAATATTCCCCTCTTTTGTTGAATGTGTTTTCCTCCCCAAAAGCGGACATCTCTTCTCTGTTCTGCAGTAGCCAACCCAGACCACTCCTACGAGTGGAGTCCCAGAAGGGGTTGCTCATTCCAAGATGAAAATAGAGATTTATTTTCAGCTCCTACAAACTGAGATCATCTGCATGAAAATAGGGGTTTGTAAACCAGGATAAAATTGTCCTTGTGGGAAGTTACACCAGTACATCCAGATGACCAGGAATTCATGTCCTACATTCACTGACCTCATCCATGTAGACAGGGATGGGAGTGGGGTGGGACTTGAAGAACACCTTCCTCTATCCCAGGTTGCTCCAAGCCCCATCCAACCTGGCCTTGGACACTTCCAGGGATCCAGGGGCAGCCACAGCTTCTTTATATCCTTCCATATCATTTAGCAATTAGGGAATTGGATGCCTAAGGTTTTTGTGGCAGACAAGGGGCTGCAAATCTGACTAAATATCCCCTATTCCTCAAATATCCCTATTCCTAAATATCCCTATTCCTGGGATATGTTTTGTTTTTCCTGATTCACAAGGACCCCAGGTAAACAAGGCTGTGGAATTTATCATGGGAAATGAATCCAGCTCATGAGTGACACCACAGCACCATTTTTGCAGATTCTGGCGAATGCTGAATGGATCTCAGCTCCACTTCCCAAACTGCAGCGTTTTCATCCCAAAGAAACTGAACTGGAATTATTGTTTGGCTTTTGAGGGGCTTTCTGTTGTTTGGTCCCAAGGGAAAACGGAGTCTCCAAAACGGTTGCCTGCAGAAAACTTGTAGTTTTCGGAAACTGCATTTGCCTGGCCAAAGGAGTTATTTTTGGGGAGGACTCCCATCCAGCTCTGAAGTTCATTTATTTAGGGACGAGCCTATGTAGAGATGTCAGGGATGCAGCTCAGCTAAGTTAACTACAGAACTTGATCTCTTGAATTTTTATCTTTAATAGAAACAGAGCCATGAACAGACTCAGTGGTTATTTCTGTTTTGGACCACTCCCTGCTCTTGTTTTGGGGACACCATCGTTGTTCCTGTACGCCCAGGGAATGATTTCTTTAGAAGTCTCTCCATCTGATGACTACCATGAAATAATAAGTGGAGATGGCAGAATCACACAGAACCACAGAATCTTTTACCTTGGAAAAGGACTCCCAGGCCATCGAGTCCAAGCTGTGCCCAATCCCCACCTTGTCACAAAGCCCAGAGCACCAAGTGCCATGTCCAGGGGATCCTTGGACACCTCCAGGGATGGGGACTCCACCACGGCCTGGGCAGCCCCTTCCAATGCCTGAGCACTCTTTCCAAGGAGAAATTCCTCCTGATGTCCACCCTGAGCCTCCCCTGGCCCAGCCTGAGGCCGTTCCCTCTCCTCCTGTCCCTGTTCCCTGGGAGCAGAGCCCGACCCCTCCTCACTGCCCCTCCTGTCAGGGAGTTGTGCAGAGCCACAAGGTCCCCCCTGAGCCTCCTTTTCTCCAGCCTGAGCCCCTTCCCCAGCTCCCTCAGCCCCTCCTGGGGCTCCAGCCCCTTCCCCAGCTCTGTTCCTTTCCCTGGACACACTCCAGCCCCTCAATGTGCCTCTTGTAGTGAGGGCCAAAATTGAATCCAGGATTTGAGGTGTGGCCTCCCCGGTGCCCAGCACAGAGGAGCAGTTGCTGCTGTGCTCCTGTAGCCACACTCTTGCTGACACAAGCCAGGTGCCATTGGCCTTCTTGGCCACCTGGGCCCACCTGGCTCATGTTCAGCCAGCAGGAGCCATGTCCATGCCTGACAAGCCCTCTCCTCACTGTTGGAGCATAGGGTGGGGGACACCACACGGCCACCCACCAGTGTGGTCCAGGCTGCTCTCCTGCCTCCCCCCTCCACCTCTCCCCAAAATTCCCCTGCCATGGCCCTCCTGCAGCTATTTCCACTCCTGTAAATCACCCCAGCCCTGCGAGATGATGCTGTTAATTATGTCGCGCAGAGGCAAATTTACGGCGGGGAGCAACAGTAAAAAATAATCCTGCTTGAAATGATGGGAGATCTACATTCCATGGGCTCTCCATAAATCACAGCCAGCTCCCTGTGCTGGCCTGATGGGCTTTTCCCACCCACTGGCAGAGCTGGTAGATATTGGTGCTGACAGCCCCAAAGAAGGGAGGGGTGAAAAGTAACCTGCATCATTCCAAGTGGGTGAAAAAAAGCCCATTTTAGGTGTCCAAGTGCTGAGCACCTGATTTTCTATGTGGCAACGTACTTTCTGGTGAAGAAAATTTATGTTCTCCTAGGACCTGAAAACCTGACTTTTCCAGAAAGAAATCTGCCCAAAATGTGTTGGCTGCCCAAAATGTGAACTTCTGCACTTCAGATAGGAGAAATTCCCAGATGCCCAAGAGTTGGGCTACCCTTGTCTCCAACGAAGGAAATCCAAGTTCAGCTGTCCAGCAGCTTCAAGACACTAAGCGTGTGCTCCCACACTGAAATTTGGGAACATCTGCAGCTCTTTCTGTGAAAACGCTCTGCAATAAGTCTGAGCTGTGTGCCAGGGAAGGAAAGCCAACACCTCATCAATCACCAATTGAAACAGCCAATTAGTGAAATGCCCACCTTGGCACACAGTCATTTTCCCACTTCCTGGCTTCCAAGGCTCTTCCTGTGTAAATCCAAGGAGCAAACATCTCACTTGCTCACTGTGTGGTGCCCCTGTGTCTGGACATCCATCCAGGTGCCTCCATCTCCCCGTCAGGTCCAAAAATTTGTGGCAGTTCACCTCCTGGCTCTATTCAGTGTAGTCCAATGTTTTCCTTGGAAGAGGGAAGCACATCTGTGACCCCTGCAGGCAGCACACACCAGTGGATTAAAGACATCAGTGATCAGTCAAGGGGAAACTGTTTCAAACTGCACCGAGGAGGTTCAGGTCGAATAAAATTTAGGTGGGAAAAATTTCTTCTCTGCAAGAGTGGCTGTGCATTGGAACTGCCCAGGGAGGTGGAGAAGTCACCATTCCTGGAAGTGTTGAAGGAACTGAGTAGGCATGGCACTTAGAGGGATGGTTTAGTGGGGATGGTGGTGTTCAGCTAAAGGCTGGACTTGGTATCTTGGAGGTCTTTTCCAACCTTAATGATTCACTGGGACATTTTGTAGGTGGAAACCTCTGGCACAGGGGGAATCCCATGGCTCTCCCAAGGTAGGACAAGTTTGGAGAGCGGTCACAGCCCTTTGTCCCACAATAAAAGTTGCCCTGACAGCCCCGGGACATCCAGGGAAATGCCTGGAACCAAGGTGGGAGGACCTGGCATGTCCCAACTCCTCATGTGCACCCCATCTCTCTGCTTTGCCAGGGAATGGCATCCCCAAAATTGGAGCTGCCTGACATCAGGGTGGCCATGGTGGGCTCGTGTGACTGTCCCCCTTTCTCATAATCCTGATGAGACAGCCCCAGCTAAAATCTCCCTGCTTTAATGCCTCGGGGCTTTTTAGTTTTTGACACTGCATGTGGAAGGCAGCTGTCAGTTAGCAGCTGAAAAATCAGCCTGCGGTGCTAATGAGAGCAAGTCGAACAGAGACCTTTTCCAAATCGTTTCCATCCATTTTTTCAGGGCTTTTAATTGCTGTCATATTAGGAGGAGCATGGCAGAAGGAAAACACAGGGGGAAAAGCCTCATTCAGTGGTAGATTCCTCTCTGCCAGGGCTGACTCAGTGGCAGCCTTCTTCCCAGGATTTTATTTACAGGAGTTTCTCAAGCTGTTTCTGAAGTTACTGGCCCTGGCCAGCTCCTGCAACCCCTTTTCCCCCAGGACTGGGATGTTCTGTCAGCTGCCATAGCTGGATTGACGGCTGGGGAGAGACGTTGTCTCCCACTCATCCTCAGTGCCAGATACTGACTTTTTAAAATTTTATTTTTAAGGAATATAGTCAAAAGGGAAATATTATGTTCTGAAACAGCAGTGGTAAAAGGAAATATGATGTACTGAAACAGCATTGTGCTTAATATTCCTAAATTCTTACCAAAGAAAAGTCTTCCTGATTATTGTGTCGGTAAGGACAGTGCTGGAACCTCATCACATGAGGCAGCAGGAACTGAGAGGAAAACAAGGGAAAGAATGAAGGGTTAGATGGGGCTTGGAGCAACCTGGGATAGTGGAAGGTGTCCCTGCCCATGGCAGGGGGTGGGAACGGGATGGGTTTTAAAGTCCTTTCAAACACAAGCCGTTCTGGCATTTTGTGAAATACCATAAAACCCTGAAGCAAACGGAAGATTTTGTGAGAAGGTTAGGGGTGAGCCAGCCCGGCATTCCCCAAAGCACATTAAAAATTACCTGGAAGGGCTGGGATGGCTGCCCTGGCACCGGGAGCTTCCTGCTGCCTGCGGCAGATAAGGACGCCCGAAACAAATAAATGGATGTCCTTGCCAGTGTCAGGAGTGCAGGGACTCTGCGGGGTCTCGGCCGCCCCAGGGCCAGCTGTGAGCTCGGGGGATGCTGCAGCCACCCAAGGGCCGTCCCAGGCTGGGGCGTGTTTCGCTCCCGGTGAATCATTCTCGGGGAAGGGCGGGGATGCTGCTTCCCGATGCGCTGCCATCGAGTGACACCAATTAAATCCCGATCCGTGATTTTAACCCGCTGGCTGGTGCCAGAGGCTGAAATTCCACCGGGGAGGTGGTTTCCGTGAGAGTCCCCAGGGAGCTGGGGTGAATCCATGGGCGGCTGTGCCGGGTGCTGGGATTGGGTTGGGATGCGGGTGGTGCAGCAGCCCGAGGGGCAATGGGGCAGCGCGTCTTTTTGAGCTTCACTAAGCAAAGAAACCGCATTTTCTCCTGTGTTTGCTGGGATTCCCGGCCCACCCTGAGTTCCAGCAGCACGGCTTAAAAAGGGCCTGATGAACCAAGCGTGCCTTCCTTAACCTTGGGACAGCAGCAGCTTAGCGAAGTAAATTTCCCCCAGCTGCACCGGTCTGGAAAGGATCCCGCTCAGCTCCTTCCTGGGCCTGCCTCGGGAATCTGGGCCAGACTGGGACAATCCGGGGATGGCCCTGACCCAGGGAACATGCTGTTCAGGGCATGTCAGCTCCTGCCTCCCGGGGCCTGGGGGTGAGCCACGGGGAGAGCAGACATCAGGGGTTTTGTCCCAGCACACCTGCCCTGGAGGCAGCCCAGAGAGACAGGGTCAGGCTGGGAAGCCCTGGACACATGGCCTGAGGATGGAGCTGGGCCTGGCTGCACTGGGATTGCTACAGCAGAACAAGCTCAACAGTGAAGGGAGATCGGAGGAGAAAACCAGAGGAGGTCCCCACCCCTGAACCTGATGCCCTCTGGAACCACCACAAGTACTTTCAGCTCCTCTGCCCTTTCTGCAGACACTTCCAGTGCTTGCACACTGATGACTTTTAGTGCAGGTGAAAAACATCTCATCTGAATCTTTTGCTTTCACATCAAGTAAAGCTGCAGCGTGGTGCTGGCTGGATGCTTCACGTGGTAGCAACGAAATGCTTTTTTCGCCCTCAGATACGCAGATTTCCGAGTGCTGGGCCACCACACGTGAGGCCTTTACTGCATCCATCCCTCCATATATCCATCCATCCCTCCCTCCTGTTTTCCCCAGACCATGTTTACCCAGACCATCTGCGAGGTCGTGAACTACAAGGCCACGTGCTGGGGGGACAGTGGGGACAGAGGGGTCCGAGCTCAGAGCCAGCCATCTGTTTCATGGAACGCCACGTGTGCTCCCTGCTCGGAAAAGGGGATGAGGCAAAACAACCCCTTGTGAGGCAACGGCTCAGAGTCAGATCCTTCCCTTCTGCCTGTCTGGTTGGGGCTGGAGGTCAGCCCTGCATGGAAAAGGAGAGCTGGGCAGACAAAAAGGGGCTGTGTTTGCCTTTCCAGCACAGGATGGGATGGGAAAACAGCAGAACTCCAGGCTTTATTTATGCTCATTAAGTGCTGCGGAAAAGCAGGGAAAAGAAACCCAAGGATGGGGTTGGTTCAGGTAGGCAGGGGAGACTGAGAGGAGCCTTAGGAGGCAGCTTGGAGTGGAGAGAAGTTTTGGGGTTTTAATTTCTTATCGTTGTGGAGATTTTTTTTCCAATTATTTCAGCCGTTTGCTTTGTGGTGTTTTTTACCTATGTGGGGTCAGAGTTTAAGGTGGACTTGGGGTACCAGTGAGGCAGAGAAGATTGTCCCTTGCTGCCAGTATGGAGCAGGACAGCTTTGGGCACATCAGGACCACTCCCTGGTGCAAAGAGGATGTCAAGGACATGTCATCCCAAAGGGCACTTCTAACCAGGACTCAGCACTGTGTGGACATGCCCCCATTCATATGGAGATCCAAGACTGTAGCAGGAGGATTTGGGTCTGTCCCTCCATCTTCCAAAGGAGCTGGTGTGTCAGCCCTGTTAAGGACTCACCACTGGACCACATTTCCTCCCTCTTCCCTGATGGAGAAGGTGCTGGATTTAGGGGTGAGGTGAGGGCTCCTCACTCCTGTAAACACTGAGTCTAAATCCCTTGATTTCTCAAACTGAGATGGAACATTTTCTCCTGCCGAGCTCTTGGCAGCTTTCCTGGGGGCAGCTGGTCAGAGGCATCAGTGTCAGCCCTGCCTTTACACCAGGGACTGACATCAGGGTCAAAACATCCCGTGGTTGGTGCAATCCGGGACATTCCTGCAATGCTCAGTGCCTGACGCAGCCTGGAGGGAAAGGGAGAGGCGGCACCATCGGGGATTTTTCATCGATACCTAAACAAATCCCCATCTTCTCCCTTTCCCTCCTGGGGATTTCTGCCCCATGTCTAAATCAGCCTCGGGCTTGGACTGAGCCTAACCCAGCCATTGCCTGCAGGCTGAGCTCCTGAGGGCTTAATAAACCTGGATAAACTTTGGTGGTAAATGCAGAGGAAAGGACAATATCCTCCTGGAGGAGTCAACAGAGGCACCGCTGGTCCCCTGCAAAATCAAGGACCTTGTTTCAGGCAAATGAGGTTTAGGAGTGTGGGGAACCCCAGCTGGGTGAGCTGTCTCTCAGATTTGTACCTGGGCTGTCACTGGAGCAGCCCCCTCTTCATCACAGTCATCACCTGGGTGTCCCTGCACAGAGCAGGGGGTTGGAACTGGATGAGCTTTAAGGCCCCTTCCAAACCAAACTGTTCCAGGATTCTGTGTTACTTCAGGAGACATGTGGGACTGATCTCTCCTTTCCTGCTGGAAAGAAATGTAAAAGTTTGGAAATGTTAATTTTAGGCTCACTTTATTCCACCTCCTCACCTCCCCTTAAAGTTCTTTTTAAAGAATTTATCTGGAAATTATTTTCAAGGTCACAGTGCCTGTGAGTAATCCCCCCTGGCTGGCTGCAAAACTTTGGGTGTCATTTATCATTTTATCTCTTTTTCTAAACTACAGAACAGATTATGGAAGTGCATCCAGAGCTGAGGGCTCCCTCAAAATCAATGAGTTTGTGCCAGTTTACACCCACAGAGGAGGTGAGGGAGATGATGATGATGATGATAAGGCAAAGTTTAGGTTAAATATTGGGAAGAAATTCCTCCCTGTGAGGGTGGGGAGGCCCTGGCACAGGGTGCCCAGAGAAGCTGTGGCTGCCCCTGGATCCCTGGAAGTGTCCAAGGCCAGCTTGGATGGGACTTGGTGCAACCTGGGACAGTGGAAGGTGTCCCTGCCCGTGGCTGGGGGTGGAATGGGATGGGCTTTAAGGTCCCTCCAACCCAAATCATCCTGGGATTCTGCGATCTCCCATCATCTTAGAGACCATTCTGTGCCTTTTAGGATTATTCTCCAAAGAGCTCTGCTCCATGTCAGCCTCAGGTAGTTTCAGAGGTGAGGGAGAAGATGGTAAAAAGACCTGCCCACGCCTTAAGCCTGTGGCTGAAATTACGATGTGCTGGAGAGACACCTGCACAGGGAGCAGGACTTGTTGGGAGATGGCTGTGCCGGGATCTCAGGCACACTCCATCCTTTCTCCACCTGGGAATGGCACAAGGTGTCCATGCCCCGACCTGGCCTCCAGGCTGAAGCCTCTGCAGGTGTTAAAGACATCAACTGCCCACGCTCCTCCTGGTGTTTTTCCATCTGCCTGCATTTAGCAGCTCATATTTTTCGAGCTGTAGGATGGGTGTGAAGAGTGACGGGGCATTTCTGGGGCACCCAGGGAGCTCAGTGACCCAGCACTGGGATGGAGCTGGCTCTGGGGCTGTGGAGTGTGCTGGAATCTTCCAAGGAACAGGCTTGGAAGTGACAACTCCAGTGAAATTCAGTGGGGGAAAATACACAGCAAACCCTCCAGGTTTATGTCAGTGGAGCAGCAGGAGAAATAGTGATTTCTTCCAAGAAACCTTCAGTCCAAAATGCTTTCTGTGCCTTTTTGCTCAAGTGCAGACTGCCATTCTCCAGGGAAAATGGTTTTCTTCCCAAAACCCACAGAGGTTTCGCAGTGAAGGGAGAGGGGTGGGTGACAGCCAGGTTTTGGGGGTGTTTGTAAAGGGGCAAATATCCCCCAAATATCCTAGCTTCATTAAGGGCTGGGCATGTGCTTAAATCCAGGTTATTTCCATCTCCCTCTGTGCCCGTTCCCTGCAGGTGAAGGCTCATTGTGCCAATGAATCCTTGGGAAATCCTGTTGGGATTATGTAATAGAATCCCAGATTGGTTTGGGTTGGAGGGGACCTCAAAGCTCGTCTTGTTCCGTGGGCAGAAACACCTTCCACTAGACCAGGCTGCTCCAAACCCTGTCCAACCTGCCCTTGGACACTTCGAGAGGTGGGGAAAAGAGCAGGATGCAATGGCAGTAATCAATACACCTTCCCTGTGAGGTCTTCCAAAAGCCATCAGTGCACTCCAGCCTTCCAAGGGTGTTTTCCAGCCCTTTGGAGGGAAGCTGGAGCTGTGAAAACCCAGCGCTAGCAATGCGCTTCATCCGGACAAAGCAAAACTTAATTAGGGCCGGCTGGAAGAGCTTTTTTCTCTGCAAAAGTTCCTCTCATGCAAAACAGATCTTTCATCAGAGTGGGAACATCATCAGGCATTTTAGAAACGAGGTGGATGCTGTCATCTGAAATGTGTTCTTTGAAAAAAAAATGCTCCTTTGGGAGCTTTGAAGTGATTCGGTCATTTTTTCATTCGGATGTCAATGGAACATTTTTTGCCAGAGAACTGCTGTAGGAATGGAGCCTTTCCAGGTGTGGTGGGGTGATGGATGGATGTTTTGTATGAAAATCACTGAAAATTCGGAGATAAATTTAAATTGGAGACCTCAAGTGCTGGCACAGCCGTTGATCAATTCACCCTCGTGCTTTCAACCCAACAACCTCCAGTAACCTAATCAAGATAAATTTTAAACATATATCGGATATATTTTAGATGTGTATTTCTATGTAATTTAACAAATATATTCCTCCTGCTCCTTTGCCTTCCTTCCCACAGACGACGTTTTAACAGCTTGAGTGATGTTGCTTTTATGATGCACAAGTCATTTTCCTAAACAGCAGGATAAAAGTTTGTTCAGGCAGGAATGTCATTAACTTCGGGGTCCTTGTTGCACTTAGCGGCATCGGGCTTGGCGTGTGGGAATAATGGGTTCCAGGGCCTGGAATTTCCATTATTTTCCACCCAGTTTATTTAAAAATCGTTGGATGGATTATAAAAGGCCACAAAACAGTGGAAGTACTGTTGTTTTTTATTGTTTGCTGCTGCATCCATATGTTTGGTGTTCCAGGGTTCCTTAGGAGACCTTTGGGGTGCCACAGAGGGAAACGCATCTCGTAAAACAATTCCTAAATCTTGCTTTGTCCTCATAAAAGAAAATGATGAGTCTTTGTGGATGGGATGGAACAGTAGGAAGCTTTTGCTGGAGCTGATGGTGTTGGTGAGGATTTTTGTCTGCAGAGCTCTGTGCAAAGCAGGAGCATTTGCAGAGGGGGAAACTGAGGCACAGCACACCTTGCATCCAGCAGTGCCAAACCAACTCAAGCATGGGATCAACCCTTTTTTTTCCAACCCCAAGCCAATGTTCTCCACGTGCCGTCACCCAGCTCCCTCCTGAGGGATGCCCATTACTGAGGGATACCTTCAGCTCTTTGCCCCCCAGCTCTGCACTCCCCATGGGAAGAAGGTGATGGGGACCAGTGGTTGGCTCTGTGCCCAGCTCCCACCCATGGGATGTTCCTTAAAAAAAAGCCCCCCCCCCTCAAGATCCGATTTGTTCCCAGCCCATTTTTTATGGGAGGGGAGCACAGGACCTTATAAAGGCTGCATTGCCAGAGCCCTCTTGTTGGCTCTGCGCTGCTCCCCAGCCTTTTTAGGGATCCCTGCTCCATGGTTAGTGCAAACTGGAGCAGGCTCCAAAAGAAATAGACTTGTCCTACGGTCTCCAGCATTCCTGAGGTGGGGAATGCCTCATATTGTAAATAGCTGGCTAATAAAAGCACAGTGTTCTTACAGAATACACAGCTCTGCTGCTTAAATTAAATAGGGAAACATGGAGGTGCTGGGTGTATCCCAAAATATCCCCCTGGAGAGGAGTTCCCAGAGGCGACCCTCTAAGAAGTGGGGCTGCTGTGTCCCCTGCCCTCACCTCCCAGACCTCTGGGAAGGATTCAAGTGCTTGCAAGGCAGCTTCAGCTCAGCTTTTGATAAAAAAAATCCCCGTTCAGAGCATTAAAGTGCTGGGAACTGCGAAGGAAAGGGTGTGAAGGGGGAGGAGAGAGGGGTGGGGATTCATCTTTAAATGTGGACAGTGTGTACGAGCAATCCTAATTGCCTGGCAAGCTTTCATTCCAGTGTTCCAGGGATTCTTTTCCAGCTGGCTCTGTCCAGTGTTATCCTTCCTGAGACACAGGCAGATGTGCAAGGGGAATTACTCACACTGCCCCTTGCCCAGCTGTCTGCAAACAGCTCCTGCGAGCTGTCCTGCACCCACAGCACGCTCACATCTGTCTAATCATGAGAAACCCTCCCTTGGGTCTGTATTTAATCTCCTTCTAAATCCCTTTGCTCTTCATCCTCATCTTAGTCCATGGATGCATCTGATGATGCTCAGTCCATGTTTGAACTGTGCAGAATGGGTGGGCTCTGGAAATGGTTGAATTGATTATTGATTATTGAATTTTTGGCACATTCAATGCCACAAAACCCTGCAAAAAACCTAAGACCTGGAGAAAATGTCAGAAGGAAGTGGAGGGATGGCCATGCATTGTTGGCATCAAGGATGCTCCTGCATCAAGGGGTGTTCCCACAATTCCAGCAACTTCATAGAATCCCAGACTGGTTTAGATTGGGAAGGACCTCCATGATCACCAGTGCCACCCCTGCCATGGGCAGGGACACCTTCCACCATCCCAGGTTGCTCCAAGCCCCATCCGACCTGGCCTTGGACACTTCCAGGGCTCCAGGGGCAGCCACAGTTTCTCTGGGAATTCCATTCTGGGGCCTCCCCACCCTCACAAGGAACAATTCCTTCCCATCATCCCACCTAACCCTGCTTTCAGGCAGTGGGAAGCCATTCCCCCTTACCCTGGCACTTCATGTGTGTAGAACCACATCCTGGTTCTGCCAGAGGGTCTGCCCAGCTCATGGAGTCCGTGTCTCTTCCTTTTCCTTTTGCTCTCCTTCATCTTTTCTTTCCTGAGAAAACATCGTTTTCCATAAAATCATGGTCTCACCCAGGGTCAACTGGCCATCCCATCCTTCCCAGGAGAAATAATTAAGGAATGAAACCTGATTGTGCCAGAGATAAAGGTACATCCACAATCTTTCTAGCTTCGAGGGACAAATTTGCATTTGCTCGAGATATTGTAAAAGATATTGCAGGAAACAAGGAAAAATTCCCAGCTCAGGGCACAAAACACTGCCCCAAAGAGCTGAGCAGGTCAGGAGGATTTTTGTCTCACACCCCATCCCTCTTAACAGGCAAAGATCTGCTGTGGTTGATGGAAAAGAAACTTTACAGCTAAACAAAACCTCTTCCAGAACGAGTTTTCCCTCCGTGAGATACAAAATACTTATTGAAATGTATGAAGTTTGTTATGAATCTGAAACTTCTCTAATGAAAAACTTTTGCTCTCCTCCCACAGCCAGCGAGGAGCATCGCCCCAGGCAAGGGAGGATGGCTGGGATGTGTCAGGAAGAGATCCCACCCTTCTGCACCCTGGAGCCCAGTGAAAATCCTGTTGGATCACAGTGAAAAACATGTTTGTTCCCACTAGTGGAATGTGTCTTTGCCCCTCTTCCTTGGATAATCCTTTCTTCTGGGTTTTTCCATTAAAATAAAAAGGGGGGGGAAAGGAGAATGGATTTGAGGGTTTTACCTGGGAAATGACGTCTGGAGGAAATTTTGGGGACCAAACTGAGCCATGAGAGAGGGCGGGGGGGAGCTGCCAGATCCTGGTGGCCACAACCCTTCCCCTGCCACTTGTTTGATCCCCATCCCAACCTTCCCCTGGAGATGACAGACCCCCACCAACAAGGGAACAGGACAGGACTCTCTCCTAACCGGCACAGTCTGGAATAGCAGGAACAACAGGACCTCCCACCAAGCACAACCAGGCTGGAAGAAAAGATCCTGCAAAATTAAGGTCCACAAGGGGTGTGGGCTCTTTGAGACATTGCCTTGGGGAGTGGGGCACTGGGAACATCCTCTCCTCCCAACTTAGGAAGCCACCGAGCGATGGGAAGCGACCTCTCCATCCTAAGGGCTTGGATAGCCTGGGGTGGGCCTGCTGTGCCATGAAATATTTATTCCGTGTGGAATATTTATTCTTGATTGCTATTCCAACTCGGGGTTTTTTTCCCCTCTTGTTTTATATCCACCTCTCTTCCTTTGCAGACCCGCCTTATTCCAGGAGTTATGGGAAAAGTGTGGCAAAAATCCGGAAGGTGTTTTTAACTTTTGTTTTAACAAGTACTTCCCCCCTTGCCATCCTGCTGACAAAGACTCTTTTAGGATTCTGTGATTCTATGAAAATTGACAGCAAACTGTGGGGTGCAGCATCGCCCTGGCTCCTTCCAAGTTCAGAGAGATCCAGGGTCTGGTCTAACGATTCCTATGGGAATTATTCTGGAATTTTCTGGCTTATACCACGCAGATTTGAGCCGATCCTTGGAAATCATAGAGCAAACAAGCAACGCATTTCCTCTTCCAGTCTCACCAAAGTATCTCCTCAGAAGGAGCTTCACAGAATCATTTAGGCTGGAAAAGTCCAAGCTGTGCCAAATCACCACCTTGTCACCCAGCCCAGAGCACTGAGTGCCATGGCCAGGAGATCCTTGGACACCTCCAGGGATGGGCACACCAGCACCTCCCTGGACAGCCCCTTCCAATGTCTGACAACCGTTTCCATGAAGAAATTCCTCCTGAACCTCCTCTGGAACAGCTTCAGGCCATTTCCTCTTGTCGTTGGTTACTTTGAGAAGAGGCCAACTCCACCTGGCTGCAATCCTCAGCCTCTTCTGGGCCAGGATCCCCGTGTGGGATGCAGATACGATGGTGCAGGGATTCCTCACCTCACGCAGAACTCCAAGTGTCCCCTCTTTGGAGTCCCCAGGGCCGCGCATAGGGGGTCCCGTGCTGCATCCCGGCACAGCTGGATGGAGAGCCCAGCTGTTGGCCGGCAGGGCTGGAGGAACAAAGAGGCCTCGGGGACTCGGAGTGACGGAGAGCAAAGCCCGGCAGCTCCCCGAAAGCGTCGGGGCCGTGAAATTCGATTCGTGCCCCTCGGCGGCAGCGCTGGGGAAGGGGCCGGGAAGGGAGAGCGGCGGCGGGCACCGGGAGGGCGCTGGGGCGGCGGGGAGGGACAGGTGGCCGCGGGCTGGGAAGAAGGAGCGTAACGAGGCGCCGCGGACACAAGATCCTCTTTGTTCGGGTGTTACTGAAGTAGAAGAGTGGCTGCGGGAGAGGTCTCGGCACAGCTGCCTGAACTCCTTCCCTCCCGGAGATCAAAGCCCGCCTTTCTAATTGCGGCTTTTATTGCGCTCGCCCGAACACTCGCCCGCTGTCCCGGTGGCTCTGGCGGGGGACAGGTGTTTTTTAACACGCGTGCCATCACGGGAGATTAGCGGATTTAAAAGCGTGCCCCGGGAGACACGGCGATGCATCACGCTCCTGTGAAAAGGAGGGATGCTGAGCCGCGCAGGGAGGTTTCTGCAGGAGCGTCTCCCTTCCCCGGCACACGAGAGGCGCTCCCCCCGCCAGCCCCAGCACGAACTGGGAGGCCAGAGGAGGAGGCCCCTGGGTTCACAATGTGAGCCCTGTGCATCCCTTCCGGCTGGAAAGGGCATGGGCTGGAGAGCGGCTCCATCCCCAAAATGCTCCCTACTACTCTAGGGACCCTCCCCAAGTCATACCCTCCAACATCCCTGTTGGACCAGGGACCCACCTGCTCCATTCCTCAAATGCCTCAGCTGGAGCAGGGACCCTCCATCCCCCAATCACCCCATGCTTGACCTGGGATTGTCCCACTGCATACCCAAAAATATCCCATGCTGGATGCTTGATCCCCCCAAACATCCTACAGTGGACCAGGAATCCCCACCCCCTCTTTATGCCCCGGAATTTGGGGGCTTTCAGAGACTTCCAAGCGAGGGAGCAGCGTGGTGGGGGAACAGCCAAGAGAAGAGCTGTTACACCGCTCAAAGGTACCAAAGCTCTTTGCCATAGAGGATTAAAATATGTGGAGAGCAAGAACTGCTGGCCCAGGAGCCAGGGAGGGGACAGAAACTTGGCTGAGGATCCCGGAGAACAAAGCAAAAACAGGAAAATGCACAGACGAGCCTAGAAAGTCATAAAAACAAAGTTTTGGTTAAATACACAGAGGGTCTCTTATCCCCTTGGCAGGTTAAGAAAGGGCAACCTTTGCCTCCAGAGCCTCTGGCAGAAGCCATTGCTCCTGGTTACTCACAGGGGAAGACAAGAGGAGGGGGATGGAGGTGTCCAGGCTGGACAGAAAGGAGCTCAGCCACCCCCAGATCTCAGGTCTGGGGGCAGATTTGCTCCGGAACAGCAGCAGAAGGACACAGAGCCCCACAGGCAAGGACAGCTGGGCTGGAAACGCCTCAGCACCTCCTGCCACACTTTGTGGTCTCCTGCACATCCTCCAAGCTCCTCAGCCTCTATGATTGAGGATTTTTTTTACCTTTATTTAATAGAATCACAGAATTATGGAATGGTTTGGAAGGGACCTTAAAGCCGATCCAGCTCCACCCCCTGCCATGGGCAGGGACACCTTCTACTATCCCAGATCGCTCCAAGCCCCGTCCAAATCTGACCATGGACACTGCCAGGGATGGGGCAGCCACAGCTTCTCTGGGCAACCTGTGCCAGGTATTTATACCACCATGCTGGAGAATAAACCTGTACAAGTGAGACCTTGGGTTTGAGTTGAAAAATCAAGGATGAGCACAGCCAAAAAAAGAAAAAAAAAAAAGGAAAAAGTAATATCCCAAATACCCTGGATAGCTTCTTGTTTATTGGAGATTAAACCAATGCCCCTATGGAAATGTCACAGATTAAAAACCTTGTTTGGGGAAAAAGCAATGATAATTTCCCGTTGGCTACTCACCGTTTCCTTTTGTGGGCGCAGCTCCTAAAAACGAGGCGTTTCCCCTTTGATGTCGTGGAGGGAAATAACGTGTTTGGATCCACCTTTTGCTCAGATCAGCCCAGCTAATGCCAGTCAGGCTGTTGAGGTAATGGGAAGGGTGTGGAGAGGTTCAGCTTGACCCTTTAGCACCGTTTTCTTTAACTTTCACATTAAATTACTGTCCTATTGTTCCATATCGTCCCGTTGCATCTTCATTTCCCCACCACGAGTCTTTTGTTCCCCTGCAAAGCTCTGGAAGCAGATGAGAAAGGGAAGCCACTTGCAATCATCTTTTCAGAGGGCACCTCCAGATCACAGGCGGCAGCACATGGAAACGACCGGGAAAATGAAGCCCTGTCACGAAATCTCTGCTAATTTTTCTTGGAAATGCCTTGGTGTTGCTTTCAAAGCTACTTGGGACTGTCCAGGATGGCAGAACTGGGATCCATTTCCCTCCCTGCTTTAAAATTCATGCAAGGCACAAACGAGTTGCTGAGATTTTCCAGCCATCATCACCAGGAGCTGAATAAAAATCACATTAAATTTACTTTACACTTCTGCAGCAGCTGGCGGCCATGTCTTTAAGTGCTTTTCAAGCCTGTGGGCCAAAGAAAAATCAGGATGCTGTCAAGTCAAGGAGCCTTCCCGTTAATTTAACGTGGTTAGCTTTGCCAGTGGGATAGATTTTCCAACGTGCTCAGCTGTTTTATGAGTCTGGCCTCTTCTTCTGGTGTCTGAATTGAGGAGGAACTGCTGAGTGAAATAAATGACCCTGTGGTTTTCTGGGACGCTGGCTCAGGCAGTCTCCATCACTGTCCAAAGGTCCTGGATGATGCCACCACACCAAGGCCAGGCTTCAAACAACCCCAGGAACATCCTTCAAACCTCCCGGATTTATAACAACCCTGAAAATACAACAAGTTCGCTGTACTTTATATTGGTGATTCATACAGGATTGTATTCCCTTCTGGCATCTTTCCTCCCTGAAAGTGTTACCACAGCTTTGGAAAAAGGGGGAAAAGAGAGAGGGGAGGATGCAGCACATGCTTGCAAAAGGGTAGGTTCTGACTGATTCCATGCCAAGGAATTGCTTCCAGAGAGGGGCTGCTGGATTTTGAAGGCTCAGCTCAGCACACGGGGAAGCAACACTTCCTCTCTTGTTCCAAAAGCAAAATGAAAAGCAAAACGAAATGTTTTTTCTTAAAAAGCCGAATTTTCCCCAAATGGAAAGACTCTCTCGGGTGGAAAGCAAGGGATTTTATAGGAAACAAAGATAAAGAAACCCAACTGTAAAACTACTTTTAAAACCCACCAGAAACAGGCACAGAGCTGGAAAAGTGGGCTGTTTGGATGTGCAGTTTCCTCGGATTTTGAGGCAGTTTCTCTTGCAGCTAGTGCCCTCTTGAGGAAACCTCTCCTCCATTCCATTTTTACAGGTTTGGTTTTTTTTTCTTTCCCCCCAAATGAAATGATCTCCCGGCAGGGAGCAGGAGCACAGTCAGGGGCTGCGATTCCGCCCAGGCCTAACACAGCCAGTGGTGCCGGGGATCAGCTCATGCCTTCCCACCTGGACCCACCGGGAAGGAGGACGGCACCGGGATGCGGGATTGTAGCGCCGTGACATCCCCCCAGGAGACGAATCGTTCCCAAACCCACCGCGTTCCCGACGGCAATCCGGGACGCCGTGACCCCCAACCCTGAGGGAAGGTCTCCCACCGGCATCATCACAAGCTGCCGCCCGCTTTGCTCCCCTCCTCGCCTCCCGAAAACACGAGATAATTGGGAATGGGAGCAAAAGGTGATGAAGTGCTCCTCTCAGATGTCCGAATGTCAAAGCGATGCTGGCACGGAGCTGGCGGCAACAAAGGGACGTCGGGATCGATGCGGCTGGCGGGGACGGGAGCGGGATGAGGGGTTGTTTCCCGGGAAAAGTGATGCCTGAGCCTGCGGAGCAGCAGTGCCATCGCCTGGAGCCCTCCTCCAAGAATGCTGTGCCTTGGGAATATCCCAAAGCGAGCACAAAAAACACGTTAGTTTTGTTTTTCCACAGCCGAAACCTTTCCTCGGTGGCAAAGGGGTCAGGATTTACGCCGCTCTTCTTCCTTTTATTCACCCCGAAAGGGTGGAGAACACACGAGTTTTGCACCGAGGTGGTGCAGCTCTTGAGCACGGCTTGAGAAAACTCCCCACATGAAGAATAAATGGTTTGGGGAATGGTTTTTAGGGCAGTGCTGGGCATGGAAGATGGTGGGAAGGGCTGGAGTCAGGCTTTGTTCAAGGAATAAGTGGCAGAGGATGGGGATGGAAAGTAAATTCGTTGTGTCAGAAAGCAAAGCTTTGCAAAAAATGAGCCCCTCGGGTTGATTTTACCCTAAAAATGTGAATTTACATCTGTGGTCCCGATAATTACGTAGATTTGGAGACAATTTGCCATTTCCCATCACTTCCTATGCCTCAAACTGGGCTGCAAACACATCCAAGCCCACCCCGAGCCATAAATAAGGCTCCTGAGCCTAATTCTGGGGAGAGGTGGGCAGGGCTGGGGGTCCTGGTGCTGGATGGGACCTCACTGGGGATGGGGAGCCATGGAAAAGCCACGGCCAAGGGATGGTTCCACCTCTAAAATAGCACCCACGCTGTTAAATGCCATTTTAGCGTTTTGTGGGAGTCTTTTGTAGGATAGAAGCATAAATACAGATGCTTCGCTGTGTACATATATTGAATATTTATTGTGTATATGTCGGAGCTGTGTCAGGGGAGGTTTAGGCTGGATATTCGGTAAAGGGTGAGCTCTGAAGAGGCTCCCCAGGGAATGGTCACATTCCCAAGGCTGCCAGAGTTCAGGGAATGTTTGGACAAGGCAAAGGGTGGGGTTGTTGGGGTGTCTGTGCAGGTCCAAGAGTTGGACTCGATGATCCTTGTGGGTCAACTCATAGGATATTCCATGATCCTATGACCCGTCTCCAGCAGCAAGCAGGGGATTTTATAGGGAACAAAGATAAAGAAACCCAACCGTAAAACTACTTTTAAAACCCACCAGAGACAGGTGCAGAGCTGGAAGAGCACTTCCTATCCTTTAAGAATATCCTCTATGTACGTGTAACGTGTAATTGGGGATGGAGGGCGCCCCTCCCGCGCATCCCGTAACATGCGACAAGTACAGAGAGAAAACCGAACGTGCATTTCCGTACTGCACGCCGAGCACACTCAGTTCTTTCTACGACGCGGAAACGCTTCTTATTACACAGAAAACAACGGGATTTTAAAAGGGATTTAATCATCGCCACCCTCAAAAAGGGCGCGCCGCCCAAAGCCCCTCACGGCCCCTTAGCCACGCCCCCAACACTGTGACCACGCCCCCAACGCGATGACCACTCCCCTGCCTTGGTCACGCCCCCGCCGAGCCCGCCCCCCCGCAGTCCTCCAGGACCACAGAGAGGCGGGCGGAAGGTGCTGGGGAGGGAAGGGCGCTGGCGACGGAAGTGACGTCAGAGCGCAGGCGCCTGCTGTGGGCGGGCGGCGCCGTGAGGGGAAGATGCCGGTGGCGGTGATGGCCGAGAGCTCCGTGAGCTTCAGGCGCCTCCTGGAGCAGTGCGAGACGCAGGAGCTGGAGGTGCCGCGGGGCAGTGGTGGGGTCTGCGTGTGCGTGAGTGAGGTGGGGGGGGGTGCGCGGCCGTGTGTGTGAGCGGGGATGGGTTCAGTGGTTGAACTTGCCCCTTGGGCTCGCCAGAGAGCCCTTCAGAAACTCGCAGCCTGCAGATAAATGGGTGTTTCCGTGTAATTGTTCAAGTCATCTCAGAGGGCGTGTGAGGTGGGTAGTTTTTGTGCGTTTTCAGCTTTCTCGTGGCTGAGAAAAGGAAAATATCGATCAGGGAAGTGGAGCCCTGAGCCACGCTTGGGGAGTTGCCCTCAGATCGAGTTTTATTGTGACAGCTCTCATTGGAAGCTCGCTCCGTGCTGTTTTACGTTCTGTTGTCCCTTGATAAAAAACCTGGAGCTTTGTTAGAAATCTTTGTGGCTTTCAAATTATTGCAGGCTTTCAAAATTTTACAGCTTTTTAAATAACTCGTTTATTTCCTTCTTGTGCTAGTTGTGAGCTCTGCTGAAGTGTGGCAGGGGCCGAGACTTAGTTTGGGTTTTTTGGGAGAGGCAGAGAAGCTTTGCTGTGGTGGAGTGGCCTGAGCTGAAGGTAGATGAATTCAGGAGTGATTTAATTGCACTTTCAACAGCTGCCGCTCTCGTGAGCATAAGAAAAGGGTAACGGAAGATGTAGCCTTACTTTATTCCAAAAA
>WEKY01015081.1:274774-285454 GCA_013390045.1 Picathartes gymnocephalus
AAAAAAAAAATGCACGGGCCTATTATGTGATGTGAAATAAAAAAATAAAAATCAGTCGCCCTGGAGTGTTCAGTTTACATAAAACTTGGCTTCCTGCTGTGTTTTGTATCACACCCGTCTCTAAAATCTGTAACCCAAGAATCTGTGTTTGCTTTCAGGCCCCTGGAGGAATTGCCACACCCCTGGTTTATGGCCAGCTCCTGGCTCTGTACCTGCTGCACAATGACATGTAAGTGGCTTGTCCCAGCCTGTGATACCGGGTTTGTCACCAGCATGTTGGGAATTAACAAAATGCTGTGTTTACAGAGAAATAATAATAATTATTGCTGGGATTATGTCTCTTTCACCCCTTGGTCTGACAGGAAAACCATTCTCTTTTCCTTGCTCTTCCCCACCCTTTTGAAGTGTGGGAAAATTTAGAAATAAAGTTCCTTCAGTAGTGAAATTGGCCCCTCTGGGAAGTGTTAAACATTTCAACGTTTTGTTTTGTAGCTGTTCAGGGCTGCATTTGTTTTGGGTTGGATTTGGGGCTGCTCCTTGTGTTTAAATTCCAGCAGGATAACTCTGGACTGTCCATGTTCATAATAAGGGATACTCTTGCCTTGGAGGAGCTAAATCTGCCGGAAGCAGAGATCCTGGGAATTTGGTCTGGGGGGTTGTTCCATGTCCCTGTGTGAACTTGATGCACTAAAATTTGGTGAAAGAGAAGTATTTTGAATTTTTTAATTTTTTTTTTTTTTTCAGGAATAACGCACGTTATCTCTGGAAAAGAATCCCTCCTGCCATCAAATCTGTGAGTATTGGGCTAAATTTAACTCAAACCTGCTGTTTTTGTTGCACAGCAACATTCTCTGAAAATCTGGGGGTGGAAGTGGGTTTATACATATAGTCAGTGTAGGGAATATTCTTCTGGATTAACATTTTGGGTTTTGGGGTTTTTTTTTTCTTTTTGGTCCCAACAGGCAAATACTGAGCTCGGTGCAGTTTGGTCAGTGGGACAGAGAATCTGGCAGAGGGATTTCCCAGGAATCTACACAGCAATCAGTGCACACCAGTGGTCTGAGACTATCCAGCCAATCATGGAAGCACTCAGAGGTACAAACTGAGCTTGTGTAGGGAGCAGGGAATTGCCTGGAATTATTTCTGTCTGCTCCAGCACAAGTGGACAAATTGTTAATTGTGGAAAAAAAAAATCAGAAGTGGTCAGGAAAACTGCTGCCAAGTTTTTGTAGGTTTTACTAAAAGGTTTTTAGGTATCGAGTGTAACTTAAAAGCTCATTACAAAACCTGGTAGAAACAAATAAATTGGTTTGAGTAGGATTTCGTTTCTGTATATTCTTTGACACTGGAGTTTCATAAACCATGTGGTTTTTTCTGTAAGAGCAAAACAGACCATTAATTACCCAGTTTTATCAGACTTCTAACCAGAGATTCAGGGAACTTGGCTTGATGTTTCCGAACCTTGTAGCATTTACAACAAGGTTTTTTCTGTGAAATGTGACTTCATACAAATGTTTTCTACCCTGTGTAACGGTAACATGCAAGTTCTTGCTCCTAGAGGGCAGTGCAGACTGCTAAAAAGAGGTTTTTGCAATAACAAATTCTCTGTAGCTTTAGAAAAAACTGGTTTTTAGATGCTGTTAATTACTAACGAATTGCTGCCATATGGCAGAGAACGCCATCAGATGCAGCGTTTCTTAAAGTGCTTTATGTGCTGGTGGTAGAGCCCAGGGTGCTGCAGGCTGCATGTGGAGGTTCAGGGTGGGCTCTGAGGGGCTTTGTCCTGGCAGAGAACAAGTTGTTGTCTCTTGCTGCTGACTGTGAACTGTGGGAAGGGAGGAGGAACTCCTCAAGTGCTCACTTGAAGGCTGGTCGTGATTTTCCAGAGGTGATGGAATTGAGGAAATGTTCTCAGATTTCCCAGCTCTGGAGATGAGCCTCCTGTGTTTCTCTCTCCCTAGATGCAACCAGGAGACGAGCCTTTGGACTGGTTTCCCAGGCTTACACATCAATAGTTGCAGATGATTTTGCAGCCTTTGTTGGCCTTCCTGTAGAAGAAGCTGTGAAAGGTACTTGGCATTATTCCCTGAGTAATTTTTACTGATGATGAGCTCAGACAGCTCTAAGTGATGATTAACAAAAATGTGTCTACAAATTCTGAGGCTGTTAAGTGATTGGGCAGTGATTAGAGAAAAAAAAATCTTGGTTCTGGATAACGGTTTGATTTTTTTAAGAATGATTTGTCATTAATTATCACTGTTTATTCTCCCCTTCTGGATCTTAAAAATGCCCAAATGCCTTTCCAGGTGTGCTAGAACAGGGCTGGCAAGCAGACTTTGCAACTCGCATGGTGATGCCTAAAAAGCCAGGTAGGTGGAGCTGCTATTTCACGAAACATTCAGCATTTTCTAGGAATTAGGTGTTAAGTTTGTAATTACAGCTTTGCACAGGATTCCCTTCGATACTTTTTGGGCACTCACGCTGCTTATAAACACGGGCCATGCATAACACGTGAGGAAGTACAAAGTGCTGGGTTTGGTGGGCTTACAAGTAGTTTGGGTTAAGCTACATCCTCACATCAATTTGTTGAAACAAAAGCAGGCAGGATGTGCTGTGACTGCTCCCTCTGCTCCTCTGCTGCTGGCTCTGCCTCAGTGGAACATGAGCTGCATGACCTCAAATGACATCTCTCAATCTCATAAAGATGAGTAAAAGATAGACCATCTCGAACCGGAGATTTTTTTTTTTTTATTTTTTTTTCACTCAGGACACCCCCTCTGCCCTCTGCCCTCTCCCCTCTCCCGTCTCCCCTCTCCCCTCTCCCCTCCCCTCCTCTTTTTTATTTTCTTTCTTTTCTATTTTCTAAAACTCTATCTGTGGCTGGCTGAGGCAAAAATAAATATTAAGCTATAAAAGCAGGATTAAACAACCGCTTTTAAACTGCTCTGTGCAGCTCTGGCAGAAGGAGCCAAATTACAGCATGTTCAAAAGGGCAAGATCTGTTAGATTAAGAAATGACAGAAATGAAATTGTACGGGCAGAGTTTTTTGGGTGTTCAGAGCCCATAATAAACAGGTGCCAGGTGTTGAAATTTACCCCTAAGGGCACAAAGCCAACCAGAGCCCTGAGATTTTATATATGATCAGATGGGGTTTTTATGAACTGGTTGCAAAATATGCAGAGCTTAAAAAACCTGGGAATTACTTACATGTGCTTTTTTTTTTTTTTCCAAAAGTGAGTGCAAGAACTACAATTCAGGCAAAAGAGAGAGGCAGGAGGCATTTTAGAAGCAGCTAAGCCTTGGGTATTCTGCTTTTTAGTTACAAAGTAAAGTGTGATGAATGAACAGGTTTAATTTTAATTACCTTTTGATCCATGGTTTGCTGTATAGAACTGTTTAAAACTGTTCCACTGGGCTAATTTCTTGTGTTTTTCTCCAGGTGTGCTGGAAGCTTCCTTTAACAGATTCATTCCTTCATCAGGTATTTTTGGTTTTATATATAATGGATTTAGCTAAACTTGCATAAACAGTGTCACCAGCACCACTGAGTGGGAATTGAGTCTTAGAGAAGTGAATGCTCTCACTGGCCCCTCCTAAATTTAAAAAACAACAGCTCACCCCAGTCAGGTGCCATGTAAACGTGTTTCTCCCTCTGTCCTCTCACTCCCTCATGTTTTAAGAAGTGCCTGAGACTCCCACGGTTCCCACTTCCATAGCTGAGCTCCTGTGTGTTCTCTTGGTCAGATCACCCACTAGATTTGTTTGGGATCTTCAGAACGGCAGCTTGCAAGGAAAGGAGCAACCAGAGAGCTCCAGGAGCTTTTTTCTCAAGGCAGAATACTGTCAGCCCTCATTACTCAGATGCCATAGTGTGCAAAGAAATTCTGGAGGCTGCTGACAAGTGGAACTTGTCACAGCAGTTTTTGGGGTTAGTAACTCTTGGACTGCTGAATGGTGCAGATAACAGAAGAATTGTTTCAGCTGGAGCTGTGTAGGTAGGAGGCACAGTTAAGATCTGCCTCCAGGAGGCTTCTGAAAGTCAGGTGCATTTGATTTTTTTTTACCCTACTGTTGTGATGGATGGTATTTGCATTTTAAATTTCACTAATGATCCATTTGTTTTATCTTTATAGAACCTGCTCCCGTCCCACCAATTCCCAACGAACAGCAGTTGGCCAGATTGACTGACTATGTAGCTTTCCTGGAAAA
Organism: Picathartes gymnocephalus; assembly: GCA_013390045.1. Lineage (NCBI taxonomy): Eukaryota > Metazoa > Chordata > Aves > Passeriformes > Picathartidae > Picathartes > Picathartes gymnocephalus. Next base: position 278,985 of record WEKY01015081.1, read on the forward strand.
CTGATCACCCTGCTCCTGTGCTCAGAACGACTTGGGAATCCTGTGTACTGACAGTTTTAGAACTAAGATTTATTTTATTCCGTGTCTGTTAAGTGTTGCAGCGGCCCCCACTCAAAAGTGTGAAGTATCTAGTGTGTCAGCCCCACTCCTGTTTTGCCAAAGCCCAGCCAGCAGTGAAACAATCTTTTAACTCCTGCAATATTTATTCAGTAGGTGCACAGCATACACAGCAGTATTACACAGTACACTTTTTTTAATTGACTCAAAGCAGAATCTTTTTCAGGTGTGTTAGAAATGGAGAAGCCTCAATTCTCTGGTGAGAACTGCAGTGCTTATTACAGATCTATTGCATGTTGAACTAGAGGACAGAGAGAGGGAGACTACCCAGGCTGTATGTACAGAGAGAAAATATTTTGATGAAAGTGAAAGAAAACAATTTTGCAGTAACTCTCTTGCAAATATTTTTGTGGCATATTTATAATTGATTTTTTTTTTCTTGTTCTTTCTGGATTGTTAAATCTTCTTTTTCTGATGTGAGAAATGTCACATCAGGCACATTTTTACAGCAGAATAATTGTTTAACAAAGACAAATCTACACTTTGAGGAAGTATTTTGACTTTGAATGACATAGGACACCAGATGTTTCCAGGGTAACCCTACACCTTGAGACCTGTCTTGTCTTGCTCCATTTCAGTACACTAGGCCAGGATCTACAAGAAATAACAATTCTTACCTGTCTTTACTGGGTTACTTTTGCAGTGATTGGAGAGGAATTTCAAGGTTAGAGTAGGAGCAGAGCTCAGCTGGGAGGGGGGTGATGCATTGTGCTGCAGTGTCAGTTTGAAGAATAATTCACTCTGTCAGTGCTCTACTAATCTTTGAGCTGAGAGTGGATTTTGGAAGCAAACATGAATTCTCTTGCCGTTTGTGTCACGTTGGTAAAAAGGCTGTGGAGGAAGAGTGGTGCTTTAAAGGGCAGTGCATGTCTCCATTTACTTCTCCCTTTCTGAAATCCTGTCCAGAGGTTCCATGGAAGCTGGCGAACGTGCCCTTGCGTTGTGATTGTTTTCCCAGTGTGCACTGCCTACTGTACATTCTCCTGGTGGGGGGGTGTTAGCAGGGGGGAATTACAAACTATGCTCTGCTGCCTTGAGAGCTCCTTTGATACATAAACACTTTCTCAAAATGATTATTTATTTGAAACCCACCTAAGACTTGGATTGCTCAATTTATCTTCAGTGATATTAAAGAACATGTTTACACTGACCTTGTGCACTTGACTTCTTAAATTTTCTGCAGAACATACATCTGGTTTGGTGAGTTTTTTAAATGAATTCTTACTGGCCTAATTTGGCTGGGGCTAGTTAAGGATTACTGCAATATTTTAGGCCTGGACAGCTTTGTTTGCAGCAATTGCTGAGTGTTGTGTTAAAAAAAACACATCGCTACCCCTCACCTGTCTTAAAATATTCCTTGGTGTAAAGTATTTGAACAGCTGAGTGAAAATCTCCCTTCTGTGACTGTATTGTGCATCTCTGCACTTGTTGGTAGCACACAGCCCTGCTTGGATAAATGAAATTTAGACATAATTAAAGGATTATTATGTACTCAATGAATGGTAATAGGAGAGGAGCAATGTGGACATCGGCTGTCTGTGTCTGTCTCAAATCTAGTATCAAATCTGTGTCAAATACAGTAAATTTGACTCTGCCCTGTTCTAACAAGTTGATAACTAAGGGATTTCTAATCTGCTGTAAAATTTAAGATGGTTTTTAGCTTTGGGTGAGGCATTAACTCATAACTTGTCTTGAGTACTGTGTTCTCAGCCACGCTTTTTGCCATGTGCAACTTTGGAATCCAAGCTGTGTCACATGGATTTCATCCTCATTGCCCTCATCCTGGTTTTTGGTTCACAAATACCTGTCTTCAGATAACAGCTTTGTGCTTCCCTATCCAGAGCCCTACCTTGGGAAACATTGTGTGAATTATTTCCTAAAGTGACATCTTCAGGCATTTGAATCCTTACCTGGCCTGCACTAACCCCGTGCTTTCAACTCAACAAAGAGGAAGTATTTTTGTGCTTGTATTTGCTGTTTTAATTGAAGCAATTGGTGTGGGTTTTGGTGTTCTTCCAAGTACAGTGCTGAGTGGGAGGACCTTTGAGTCAAGAAACTATTAGGAATTCAGTTGGGAACAGAGGTGAGTGAAGGATTTGGAAAAAAGGAACTCAGTTTCAGTTTTCCATTTCATCTGCATCCCACACGTAATGGAACATTGCTTCTTGGCATTTTATTAGCATCTCCTACATGGGTCAGCAATGCTCATTTACCCACAGTTCCAGTCTCTGTAGGAAAAGCTACTTGAGCTCCAAGGTGGTTAAATCAGGAGAAACTGGGCAGGGAAGCAGAAGAGCTGAGTATCCCTCCCTGCTGAGGATCCACGTGGAAACCTGTGGGCTTTCATAACAAATCCTGACAGACTTTCCAGTATCTCATCGGAGCTGCCAGTGATGCAGTGAAGAAAATGAAAGCAGAATGCATGTGTACAGAAAAAGTCTCAGCAGGCCTTGCAGGAGAACAGTTTGGATGTTGCTGTAAATCTGTGTTTCAGCCTGGGGTATGTGCAAGAAAACCTGTGTAAGACAGTAGGGCACATCTGGAAGAAGTTCTTGGGTGAGTGGTAGGTTCTCCCTGTGTCCTACCCTGCAGGGATTGGCTGGACCATCACCCAGACGGCACGCTAGTGTGTTCTTCTAGGAAGGACTGGGCTGGCTGGCTTGGCAAAAAAGCCAAACAATCCCAAACAAACCCAAAAGATTACAAGCTTTGGCTCCTGTTCAATGTCAAACAATTTTTTGTACTTGACTCTCAATGTACCATGTGAAGGCAGATGAGTTCCTGGCTTGAGATGGGAAGCAGATTTCCAAATATTTTATGTTCTCTGGTCATGCCACTTAACTTGGGAAGTTTGTAACTTTATTTTTAACTACTTGTGTTGAGCAAAGGGAAGTAATGTGCATTCCTGGTTTCCTGAATTTAGGGTTATTAAATGCCAGATTCTTCTGTGCCTTCACAGCCAAGAACCTCAGGTTTGGGATGCCCAGGCACTGTGGCACAGCTGCGTGTAAATAAAGTAAGAGAGCAGGTTAAGCTTTAGGAATCAGGATGCTCCCAATCAATTCCAAAGCAGGAAATGTGGATACCTCTCTGTTGAATGTGTTCTCATGTAATCAAAGAACAAGACTGGGAAGGAAGGGAGGTTTTTAGCAGTAGGAACCCAATTTGGTTTTGCTATGTGAGCCTTTTGTTACACAAGGATAAATGATCGAAACAAACAGTGCTGAATCGTGACCAGCAGCATCTTAGTGTTGTAACAGCCCCTCAAAGCTGAGGTTGGTGTAAAAGGGTGCAGTGAGAATCCACACAAGGTGACAAGACTGGTAGATGAGTGTCTATGCTAAGACTCAGATTTGGTCTCTGATCCACAAGGAAGGACACACTCCTGTCTCAGCTGTTTGAGATCTGATGGATATTTGAGGTATGAAACACATTTTATTGCTTTGTCGTTTTAAGTAGCATTGAGCCTGTGTGAGGTAGAACATGCCAGCTCTGAGAGCTGTCCTGAGCTTTACAAAATCAGAGTAGGATGATAATGACAACACACTGAGCTTTCCTATGCTAATTGTGATCTGTGTTTAGACTGAGTTTATGAATAAACATTTGGGACTTAAGTACCACACATAAGGAAAGTCTCACTCCATAACTCAAACCTGCAGCAAACAAAGGGAACTGTATTTAGTTCAAACATTTTACTGGGTTCCAACTTACGTGTGTTGCACTTTGAGCCTGGCACTGCAGCTGATAGAAGGTAAATGAAGTACTCAGCATGACTTGCCCTTAAAAGAGTTAATACTTGGAAACAACTGGCACCTTTAGTATTTATACTTTTAAAAATTAGTTGGCTGCATAAATATTAATTGCTCAAAGGTATTTAATGTTTAATGCGATTTCTGTGGTAAATCACTAAGCAATGGGTTCAGCTTTGATCTGATGGATCAGCAGTGCTGAAGAAGTAGCAGATGCTGAGTAGAAGTAGGAACTCCTGTGGCTGAGGTTCAGCGGTGGAGGGAAGCACTCTGCTGTCTGCTGAGGAGGTGGCCCGATTCACAAGCTCAGGCTTTACTGCTAGAAAATCCTCCTTAGCTCTTGCTGGAGGCCATTCTCTCCCAATGCATGGCCCTCCATTGTTCCTGGATCAAGTCTGGTGGACCTGTGGCAACAAGTCTGTCCTGTGTCCATCTGACAGCAGAAACAGGCAGGACATCTGCTTCCAGCGCTTCTCCTGGCTGCTCCTGAAGGGTGCTGCCACCATAATCAGAGACACAACAGGTTCTCTCCTCCCAGAGTTATCCCTGTCCTCTGCACTTACCCAGGTGTCTGCCTTGATGTTCACTGGGGACCTCCCTGGTTGTGGCCGTCCATTGCTGTGCTCGGCAGGGACGCAGTTGTGTTTGCACACGAGCTGCCACAGCCAGAAACTCAGCAACTAGAGCATAGAATATCAGAGGCTGGGCAGATTCTTTCTTTTCCAGAATGCAAGAAGCACAGTTGAAAGAACAGGAGGAAACATAACAGTGTCACTGCACAAGACTGACACCAGTGTTGCCAAACCACTTGGGGGGTGGCAAATTTGCGTCCAGAGGGACTCTGCCACAGCTGCAGATTTCAGTGCTCCCCGGGCCCCAGGGCTCAGAGCAGCATTCGTGCCCTGGCCCACACGTTCCTTGTCTGTGTCACAGCCCCGGGTTTAGGATGGCCAGCAGCCGGGACGTGTCCCAAGGAGGCCGTGCCAGCTGCTGTGGAAGGCCCTGTGCCCTTCCCTCGTTGGCTGCGTTGGCAGCGCTGGGGGCTCCTTCTGCTGCCCTGAGCCTGCAAAGCAGGGCAGCCTTTGCTGATGCTTTGAGCCGTTCCTAAAGGTCCTGTCGGGCTGTCTTAGACACTTGGGGCAAGGGATTCCTTCCCACCTGGGCCACTTTGGCTGGGCTGGGGGCGGCCCCAGGGCAGCTGGCAGTGTGTGCAAGGGCCCTTTGTGACACGGTGCAGCTTGGACACCGTGGCATGGAACGGGACAGGGTGTCAAAGAGCCCTTTGTGACACGTGGTGACATAGGAGCTGCTGGTGACAGGGCCACGCCACAGTGCTCGGAGCACGCGACGGGACAGGACGCGCCAGAGCGGTGCTGTGAGGAGCCCCTGCACAGCGCACTCGTTTGTGTCGGACCCGGAGCTTTTCTGAGCTGTTACTCCTTCAGGTAACCCCGTGACCAGACCACAGGACTTGGTGACCCATAGTCTGCCCAAGGCTTCTCTTTTGCAGGTGCCCTTGAGGACTTGCTGACTTGGAGATCTCCTGAGGCATCCCTCTAGAAGGTGCCCTCGAGGCTGGACTGTGACATGGCAAGCAGATTCCTCAACTTCTTCAAAGTGTTCAGAAGGAAAAAAAAGAAAGGCCCTGGAGCTGCCTCAGCACAACATCCTGAAGAGGGGAAGCAGTTCCAGACCCTGCAGGACGGTGAGTGGCAGAGCTGGGCCTCAAAGCTGATGTCTGCAGCAAGCTTGGCCCCATCCCGTCCCCTGTAGACATGCCATCAGACAGGATGGAAGAGCGGCTGGGCAGACACAGTGGTCCTGCTCCATCCCCTGGGCATCCCGAGGCTGTCCCTGCCTGGGAAGCGCAGGGCTGGGCCATGTTCTCCAGCCTCTCCCGCAGCCCCTCAGCTCTGGCTGTGCTCGCTCTTTGCCAGATGCAGCCATGGACCAGACACAAGAGCAGGAACCCACCCGTGGCCGCTGCCGCAGAACAGTGCAGGTACCTGCAGCCATCCCCACCTGGCCTGGGCCTGCTGTCACTGCTCAGCCCAGCACTGCACTTGGAACCCACCATGGAACATCCCTCACTTCCCTGTCCTTTGTTGTCCCGCAGGTGTTCACAAAATTCATGTGCATTCGGCGCAGAAAGACCAGCACTACGGCAACTAAGGGCACAGCCAATCTTAACTCCAGGCTGACCAAGTTCCAGGCAGAGCCTGGTGTCAGCACAGATTCGGCTGAGCGCTCAGAAGACGCTGACATTGCAATGAATGATCACAGGGCAAAGGCTCCCATGGCAATGACTTCGGGCATGCCCATCACAAACACTGACACCAGAATGACTCGGGGCTTCGCAAATACTGACACCATACCCACTCCCACTGTGATTCATGCTCCCACACCGGATCTTTTCAAGGAGAAGATTGTTTTTTCTCAGCAGCAGGTAAGCAGGCTGGGGTCAGGCTTGGAGGCCTCCCAGGATCCTGTGCCCACTCAAGCCACAGTCGCTGGGTCTCCTCAGCTGTTGAGGCCAGCACAGTGCTGAGGGAAGGGAAGCACTTCTTGGAGGAACCTGGGAAAGTTGCTGCCTTGGACAGCGCT
>WEKY01015084.1:0-13428 GCA_013390045.1 Picathartes gymnocephalus
ATTTCCAACAGACAAATCCACCAGATATACCCAAAAGTGTGTGTCACTGTGTTTATCCTTATTGTTAAAGAAAATTCCCAGAACGCAGTAATTTTAAATCACTTTCTGTCACTGCAATCGTCTAATGACACTGAGCTCCCCAAGCCCAAGGTAATTGTGAAAGACCTTCTCGCTAATAAATGGGGAGACCCCTGGAATCTCATTACGTGGGGGCAGGGGTACACCTACATCTCCACGGACACCAGAACGCATTGGATACCTGCCAAGTGCATCCGACCTGCCCTGCGTCCTGCTCAAGACTCCAAGCAAAATCCCCCAGATAGTGCCACAATAGGCAACGTGGAGCAGAGCGTGAAGCAGTGACTGAGACAGTTTATTCATATACCTCAGGGAAATTTGGGACTCTTGAATTGATAAATCTGTTTACAAGTTGCTTCCTTTGTTGTTTGTTCATGGTTTTAAAAGTGAATGTTTTCTCTGTTTCTGTTTACAATAGTTTAAATTTGTAATAGTTACAAAGGTTAAACTCTTTTTTTGCATTGTAGAGTTAAGTTGTAAATTGTAACTTACAACCAGTTAAGCCTGTGGCATGCTGGCCTGAAAGCTGTTGGGTTTTGCCTAAACAGTTCCTGAACATCAGTGCTGCAGCTCTAGTGACACATGCACGTATCCCTATCTGAGAAAAACCACGTTTGTTAAATTGAATAGAAAGCATCAATCAAATTAGACTTATACTGTTTCATGCCACTCCCTCTGCAAAGGGCTCTTGCTGATGGAGTCACATAGAAACATTCTGCATTTTTAATAAAAAGGAAAAGGGGAGGTGTTGCAATATACAGCTTGTCTGTGCCCCTGGCTGAGCTGTCTGTCAAAGACCTCTGCCAATGGGATACAGCATGTGTCACTGGCCAGGGAACTGCCCAGGCTATAACCCGAGCCAGTCAGGAGGCAAGGTGGGAGCTTTTGAATCTTCCCTATATAAAGGGATTCCCAACTAATAAATCTCTCTTATCCTGCAACCATGCCAAGGGTCAGTGTTGTTCTTTCTCCTCTTGAGTCCCCCTTAACATAACACAACCCATGAGGTCATGCTCACTGCAAACAAAGGCACACAATGGACTATTGCATCCTGCAGACCCTGTTCTCTTTGAGCTGTAGTGTGTGAGATTGCAAAGATCAGAGATGTAAAACACCAGGGGTATATAAACATATTACCACACTAATGCAATGCAAACAGTGCATATGGAAAGAACAGTTTGACCTTATTTCACTCTCTTCTGCTTTCAGAATAAACATCACATCAGCATGGTCACTCTGATTGGTGTTGATGCAGTCCTTTTGTTGTGTCTGCTGTGATAATTTCTGTGGCCATGTGGGCAAATACAGCACTAACACATGGGGTGATACACCAAAGGAGCCTCTGGAGAGATTTCCCTTGTGCTTTGGTGTGCTTGGGACATGGGTAAACATCTTTAACTGAACCAGGTCAAGCTTTCAGGGAAGTGCTGACATGAAGGACACATTCCCATCTCCATCATGTTTACAATGTTCCTCTCAAGGACAATATGCAGAGGATAGGAATGGGAAAGGAGTGGGAATGGAGATGGGAGCAAGGATGCTTTGCATTCTCAGAGCACAAGTGACAACTCCAACTAGAACTTCAGCTTAGCAAAGATGAAAGTGACTTATCCCATAGAGGTCACAGATCCAGGCTTCTTTAATACAGCAGTCTTCTCATCTTACTGGCTGCCATGCACTCCTTTAGTCTCTAGCATCAGCTCCTTCAAACCACTGTGGTAGCTTTTTTGTTTATAGATCTTGAAGTACTTTATTAATGGGGGAAAATACCTCATAATCCCCTCCAGGAAATAAGGTTAATATTAGGTGTATTTACAAAAAGAGGGATTCTTTGCAGCTTACTGCAATCAAAGTGAGGGGGAAATGAGAACAAGGAATGGTTTGGGCAGGTCCTGTCTTACTCCACTGATGTGTTCCTAATGCAAAGAATCAGGCTGTCCCAAACATTCCAGCATCCCACCACCATTAATTACTACCATCCCTGAGCTCAGATAAGAACTGATCATGAGCTACATCTACCTATTCTGAGCACTGTTTTGTGTGAAGGACAGCTGTTAGCACACACATGGACCTGAGGTGTTAGGCTGAGTGGAGACACTCACTTCCACAGAGACACTCTGACCTCACACACTGGGTCACTGCCTGAAGGACAAGGTAAATGCTGGGGAATGTATCATCCTAGAAACTAGCACTGCTATCTCCAGGAAAGTCAGGCTAAAATGACTTCCAATTAATTAGGAATATGAAAGACTTCAGTAAAGGATGAAATCTACTTGTGCCTCCTGGACTACCTCTTACAGAAGACATAAAATCATAAAATATCTAGAATATTTGTCCTAAGAGAAAAAGTCAGGAAAGAATCCATGTCTGGTCACAGGACTTAGGACCTCTCAGATACCTCTCGCTTGTTTTACATCAGACTTTGTGGAGGCTGAAACAAAGATAAATTTTTGTGACATTTTCACTAAAGCCAGACCTCCCTTTAGCTTAATTATAATCCTGAGTTTTCATCATATAAACCAAGTAACCTGAGATGTAAGTGAAATTATTTTCTTTTAAAAGAATGGAGAAGTACCTGTAAAATCAGATAATTGACAACCCTCTGGTAAAACCAGACAGGTGAGATGCCATAGAACCAAATGGATACTTTCCCTTTGATGCAGAAGCAGCATTTCAGAAGGCTCAATATAGAAGGCTTCAACGTGCTGTAACATCATGAGAAACAAGACACACAACGTGGTCAGACTCTTCAGTGAGAACAAAACCTGTGTTCCCTTGCAGTGGCTTCTTTTTATTCTCTTACACACCTGTCAGTCACCCAGGCCACATTCCTTCAGCATTTACATGTGCACAGGTATATCTCAAGAGAGGACTTCAGTATTCCTGAGAACACCCTGGTGAATGCAGTAGGAATGGACAGAAACAGGACTCAAAGCAGATGCTTCTAATCTAAATACAGAATCCTATAGATGTACAAATCAGGTTAATTTCAGCATCAAGTGAAATGCCTGAGTCCTTCTGGGTCCAAACCTTAATGGTAGAGCAGTCTGCTTTGCCTGTAGGATCTCTGATGGTGAAGCATATTGCAACAAACACACATTTGTAAAATGTAAAAATCATATCCATGTTACTCTTTCATATCACACTTCAAAACAAAGTCTGTAGTTAAGCCACAAGGAATCCACATATGTATCAATATGACACATCAGAGCTGAAAATAAATAAGCACTGGTTAGGATCTTTAGTTTCACCTGAAGAGTAGCAAAGATGAGCAAGTGATGAAATTTGCTGACCACCTCTCACTTGTATTCTGTCAAACCAATCCTGATTTAGTATACAGGTTCTCATTCAGTCTGTCTTGAAGCTGAAAGGGTCATATTCAGACTGCTGTGTGGAAGTGACAGTAGATTCACTCTAAGACAAGACAACAGGTTCCCAGTCACAAAGTTGTCTTTTTTTATGTAACTTCAGATAAACTGTTTGAAATTACCCCCTTCATTCTTAAGTGTTAACCTAAGGGTTATAAAGGGACAGTTTCATCTGAACTCATTAAATCTATTCTATTTCTTTGCTCATTTGCACATATTTTTGTGGCAGCATTAAAGCTGCTAGACCGTGCCAGAAGTGCAAAAGCAGCAGAGTATAGTACACCAGTGCAGTAAGTGTACTGCCCCAGCATGATTTAAAACACAGATCCCAATCTAGACCAAGAGAGAAGAGCATGACATAGAGAAACTTATCTTTTTTTAAAAGTCTTGCTCCAACCGCTGGCTTCCTAGAACATCCTGTGGTCTAGACTGATAAGAAGCAGAAATTTGCATAAGAGCTGATGACACTCTATATACGCCAAAACCACTTGTGAAATCCACAGGATACATGGATGGTGACAGAACAATACAAGCAGCATGTGGCTGAGTAATATTCCAAGCAACCAGAATTTTTTGGCAGCCTGCACATACTCCAGTAGTTAACATCAGGGGGAAAAAAAGCAGACTACTTTCTCTTTGGCCAGTATAACACTCTGCCTTCTTAAAGTAGCATTGCAAAATAAATGAAGTTATTAATGAGAAAACACACAGGATATGGCCTAGATAACAGTCTCTGTGATGTATCCGATGCCTCATAAAGGGTGTACCTAAAGATACCCGGGCTACTTTGTGGGTTTGGCTTGTGGGCCTGTTTGAGGATGTGGGGCCAAGATATGATCTGCTGTTGTACTCACGGCTTTTCTGTGCAGAGCCAGCATAGCCACAAGCAACACTGCTCAAGTATTAAGGCAACTTGCAAGATGCAGGGGCACAGGGAGACATGGGAGGAGCTGAACGGTACAGTCAGCATCCCATGAACAGTACATTCTCTGCATCCCCCAGGCAGACGTGAGCATGGGATCTGAGAGACCAGCACTCACGCACAGAGCTCACTGACTCCTCCAGATCCTACACATCTGCCAGAGGAAAGCAGATGGACTCAAGGGCAGATTACAACAGTCCAGATCCCCTTACAGTTCAGTGGCATCAAGCAGGTGAACAAGCCATGGCACAAGATGAGGGAGTGCTCTGAGACAGTCAAGGATCAAATCTGAATTTGTGGAGAGGCAGCTGTTCAGAAAATTAGAAACTGAGATTTCTCAATCCCCATTTCTACCACTGTCATGGGGAATATTACAGGGAAGAGAGAATTTCTTCAATTTGGCTTTTAGAGACACTTATCTTCTAGAAGCTCTTATATTCTTTTGGTGTAATTAGCTTTAGTTAAAGCAAGAAGATGTATCATTCAGTTCTTCATTTCACTTTCCTTCTCTGCCCAACCACAGTCCCCAGCCTGACTACCTGCACCCCAAAAGGCCACCAAAATAGAAAACCACACACATACCTGTGTGCTACATGATGCCACTTTTCTGTTAAGTATCAAAACCCACCAGACCAGGTTAACCTGCCCAAACAGCTGAGCTGGACAGCAGTCCAAGAGGGAAATGAGAGCAAGATGTGGAAGTTGATCCACACCAGAAATGTAACTGATAAGTGCACAGGGAGACACATCAATCACTGGAGCAAAAGGAAGAAATCAAGCATTTCAAATTGTAAAGAGCCTATTCAGATGCCTAAATAGCATGTCTAGCTGTCCCTCAGCCAGCAGACACTGTTTAAAGAGTCCATAGCTCAGCCAGTTGGAGAGGCTGGACAGTTGTTGTGAGAGCTTGTCAAGTTCTAAGACCATTGGTTATAAAAAAAGGTTGCCTGAAACCACTTCTGCCCTTGAGGCAATGTTGGGAAAAAGATTTCTCCCACAATATGTCACAAGTTGTTAACCAGTGCAAGGAATGCAGCTTACACCTCTGCCTCACACACCTACAAGAGGAGGAGTGAGATTCATCTCTCCTCTGAAACACTGGATATCTGCCTTAACTTGTTCCTCAGTGCCCCAAAGGCCCGACTGATGATACTCAAGCCAGGTGAAAGGATCATGTATCTTGCTTCTATGCTCAGGGTAAAATTACTCCCAGATGCAACATCCAAGAGGAACCCTCCCGTAGCCCCTGTCCTGGTCAGGTCACTGGGGCTGCCAGTCAGCCTCCCAGGCTGCTGTGAGCTTTTCAACTAACACATTTCTTTTACAGCCTTGGTGATGTCCTTGCTTTCTTCTGCTCTCTTCTGGCTGCTTGCATGGAAAAAAGCTTATGGGGCCTTGCTAGCTTGTTTCTGCAGCTTTTAGCCAGGGGAACATTTCCAGACTATGGCAAAGTCTATGCCTGTGACCAAAAGAGTCTCCTTTTGTATTCTGTTGTGAAGTTCCTTGCATTTCTCAAATGCTTTAGGCAATGAGGTACAAAGTACTTCAGTAACTTTAAAAAACCCCACCACTTTGCTGAATTTGTTTATATTCTCCATCTCCCACATGGAGTCAAGCTCAGGTCTGCTACTCACTCATACTTCCTCGCAGCGATGGTGCCTTGGGGCTGCTCCAGAATGCCTCTCTCCTTGACTCTGAGCAGGAGACCAGATTTCATCTCTGTATCAGTAGTCCCATAAAAAATTCTTTACTAAAAACTCAACAACTCCTGTGGATTAATTCTCACTTTAATAAATACGTCAGTGTTAGCAACAAAATTTACTCAACCCTAAAGACAGCACAGAAAACATTCCTCACCACAGACACCATTACAGACAGTGTGGTGAACCTGGTTTTTTTTCATTAAGGATTCTCTTTAATATGCTTTATCAGAGCCTGAATTCAGGATAAATTCTGCTCTAATTAACCTGAAAATTTCTTTCCCAGCACAGACTTACTGAATGAAGTGTCTCTGTTCATAGTACATCTCTGTGATTCTTTGATTCTGAGATAATACATCAGTGATACAATAATGTTCACCACTAAATAGAAGACACACAGCATAAAGTCTCAGCCTTAAAAACTTACGTTTCAGACCAGGCTGAGCTCTCCAACAAGATACTGCCATAAAATATGCTACTCTGTTTTGTGCTCAGCCTGTACTGCTCACTTGCACTTACACCATAATTCTTGTCAAATACAACCAAAATTCCCAGCAAACATCCATATATTATCTTCTCTTAGCTCTCCCTCTCTAAAGTAAGAAGACATTAAAACCTCAGGTCTGTGCACATTTGAGAAGCAACATGTGAATGACAGAGAAGGCAAACCAGAATAAGGCAAGCAAAACGTACACTAGGGACTGGACGGGGAATAAAAATGTTCAGAGCTCTGCCTTCATTTCACGAGGCAATACCTATTCAGAAGTAAATGTAAGCATGAGCACAAGCATGACTCTGAACCTATGTTTTCTGGTTTCAATTTGGGCTTGAGTCAACAGTTCTAAGAATATTCTCCGTTTGTTCCCACTTAACAATTCAAAATGTCTACCCATGCTTTCCCACAATTGCATGCCTTTTTTTTTTTTTTTTTTTTAATTTCAGTATCATTTTCCCATTTTGAATGCAACTTTGCCTTTAGGACCATTATTTTGTTGTGTTTCATGTAGTCCTGCTGTGTTTGCTTCAAATAAATCAATCATCTTTATCCTACACAAAGTTATTTGGCAGCATTACAAATGCACCAAAACATATTCACAATCCAATAATCATGCTTTCTATTTGCAATCATCTTTCTGCCTTCTGCTTACAAGCAAGATGGTCAATTTCCAGTCACAGGCATTCATGTGATCAGAATCTCAGAGCCATAGTAGGCCACAACTTGGGCATTTTTAGTGCTCTTGTTTTCCTGGACTGAGCTTCTCATAATCCAAAACAGCTACAGTTTCTTTTCCATCAATGAAAATTTCAAGGATGCAAATGCAGAATTTTCTTCCATAATGCATACAGCCAACCTGTGGGCTGATTAACTTCAAGAGATGTTTTGATAAATAGAGGAAAAATTCAAGAAAAATTCAATTCCCCCAAATTTGGGACCATTTTTCATAGTTATTAAAAGAATATTATTAAAATATTGAGCATTCCTGAAATAAAGTCCAGTTTTAATTCTGTTGCAAAAATTAAAACCATGCAATTATAAGGACCTAAAATCATTGAAGAAATTCAGAAAAGTATGTACTCCTTTAGAGAAAATTTTTCAGTTAAAAGGGGGTCATAGCTTCTCGATGCTTCCTGAACACATTGAACACCTTTAGCACTGGCAGAGAGAAATCCCTGCAGCTCTCAAAGCACTCCTGAAAAACAGGTTCGACTTTTTAATCTCAGATAATCTTTGGGGTGAGACTCTCAGGAACAGCTGCCATTGTGTCAAAATTAAGCTTAAGTATTCAGCTCAAGACCATTAAAAAAAAAAAAAAATCTGCAGAATGCAAAGAAGACAGAAATTCTGGCCTTGGGATATTGTTTTTAAAATGACCACACAGAAGAAAATACATAATTATGCAAATCATTAAACTGAGTTCGTTACATAAAGCAAGCTGCTTACAGGCAAGTTATTCAAATAATGACTTTTTTTTACTGATTAAAAACAGGCTGTTATACTTGGATCCTGAATTATCTTTAGTTAAGCACCACTTAAATCCACATTAAGTCACTGTGTTCTCGTCAACAGATTTTAGATTGAGTCAGCTCTGTGGCCCTACAAAGGGTTATTTACTCTCTTAAAACAAACACTATTTTATATGACTGTTGGATAGAGAGCTGTGTGAGTTTAATCAAGTATAACTCACTCAAGAGTCGCCAAACAAGCTTGAACAAATGGTACCCGATATTTGCCAGAAAAATATTTACACCATTTCCCCCAACCCAGTGTTCAGTGCCATATGGAAAATGAGTAAAAAAAAAAATGTTTCCCCCTCAGGTAGGAGTAAGCAAGCACTCAGTTTAAGCTATACTTACAAAAGTTAACTGTGATAATGATACATCAATCACCTCAGGGGGAAAAGCAGGGACTGTACCTCTGACCCGTTCCTGGCTGGGCAGGAATTTTCAGAAATCCGTTCTCAATACTGTGCACCAAGCTGTACAGAAGATGAGTAAAATGAGAGGTAAGCCATCACTTGTGAAGCAATCAGCCTTAACACAAGCTTGGGAAAAGAGCTTTTGGCCCTTGGCCTTTTGTTGGTCAGTTGAAGACAACTATGAACAGCTGTGAAAAAAGCTGTAGCTAGAAAGGTATGTGTAGCTGAATATCAAAATAAACAGTCTCATTTTGAAATTTAAGCGGGGCAAAAAGAATCCAACCACATTCAAACTCTCTGTAGGTCAAGAGAAAGTTTGGGTTTTGATTTTGTTTGAAATGACATTTTTCCAACACCCAAATTCAATAAATGCACCTTTTCATATAGAAAATAACTCACCACAGCCTCTCCTATGAAAATATTTTTCTCCCAGCAGAACCAGGTTTCATGCCTAACCTCAGATGGTCTGACTACTTTGAGAACTATCAGCCACTTTTATTTATAAACAAACAAGAAAAGTCATTCATTCTCTTTAAAAAGCGGTTTTCTTCAGCCTTCATAACACAGACAACAGAATAAAAAGTAGGGTTGTTTTGCACTATTCCTTTAAATTTATTGAGTGTCAATCTATATAATTAATATCAAGTTACTTCACTCTATGAAGATCAAGACACCTTACAGTATAAAATTCCCTGAGATACAATATGCAATTTGAGGGATCACATAATTCTCTATTCCATTTACATCATAATCAAAAAGTAATGGTAATTCTTCTCCTTATAAAACCCAGAAGATAATGATCTTCCTTTCTCTCCCTCCACCCCAATATTTTAAGGCATGGAATAAAAATTTTTTCAAAATGTATTCAAGGAAACGTTTCTACTTAAAATAGAAAATAGCTTTCCCCAATTTTTACAACTGGATTGTATATATCATCTGCAATGCCTTATGGAGTCTGTTACCCAATGTACAAACCAATGTGCTCAGGCAAACTTTATCATTGAACTGGAGCTCTACAAAGTGTATTACAAAAGCTGGTCCTTTGCCTGTAACAGTATACTATTAGCTCGTGGTGTGGATGAGCCAAAAACCAGAGATTTACAGAAATGCTGTAATACTGACTTCGGCAGCTGTAGGCTTGGGCTGAGTTTCCTTCCAAATGGAAAGCGACAAGTTTGCAACACTCGTGTAAGGATGATGAAATTAGAAAAGGCTTCTCTTCTCCCAATGCAAGTGCTCTGCAATAACTATTACAAATTGGCAGTTTTCAGCAGTTCTTGAAAATCCTCAATGAACAATTTACAAATACTGAGCAATTCTGATCACATTACACAAATATGATGCTTTAATTGCTTTGTAGCCCTTTTCTGAATTTTACAGAAGTATTTCCTCAGAGATTTAAACTCTTTTTTTTAGAGACGCTGAGAAAAAAAATTAACGTTTGCTATCTCTGAAAATTCCCATGTAGCCTGATCTTCTGCCTGTGGCATTACTAATGACTACACAGAAAAACTGTGTGCCTGGAAACTTTCACAAAATGCAAAAAAAAATTAGGAGGTCTGAAAAAAATGCACTAGTTTCAGGAGACTGATAAAAAGTAGTGCAATTGTAAATATTCTTCCATCACTTTTAAGACTGGGTTTTTGTATACAGTTATATGAACTCTGATAAAAACTGAACAGAAAAAAAACCATTATAAATTCAAAGGGAGAGAAGGAACCTATCATCCCGACACTTAGGTATTACTGTTAATGCTATACTTAAATTGGAGTGTTAAAAACATCAAACCCAGTGTTATGGGAGTAATAACCACTGGTAGAGAAACAGATGGCCATGCCATGAAGAACACACTTCTACTTTAAACAATCACTTTATACCTCTTGAAGTGAAAGTGCAGCATTAGGAACCATCCCTATTACACCCCACATTGCATAGACTGTTTTTGCTCCCTTCCCAATAAATATTCAACAGCAACTCTGGCACTGACAACAGAAAGGTTCATCAAGTACTTTCAGCCATGCCTCTTTGAACAAAAGCAGAAGGCAGTAATAGCAGAAGCCTGCAAGACCTGAACTGGTAAAACTGTGCTAATTATCAATGAACTTTATTATTATTAGTTTTTATTTCCAATAATCCTTGGTTCCATACTTACCTAATCATGGGGGATATCTAACTAGAAATAAATTACAGTAGACTACCACCTCATACATCTTAAAAGCACTCATCCAATATCCCATACTGCTTAAATCAAATCTAATCTTTTCCTAACCTAAATATGACTCACAAATGCCAGTGAGGTCGCCTGTTCTGATGCCCATCTTTTATTTGCAACTGACTTTCTTCTTTCCCCACCTGTTCTGTGCCCATGATTTTAGTCTGAATGAAGTCTCCAAGTAACTCCGTGGATTATTCAGCTCCTTAAAAAGGAATGGAATGAACACCTTATTCATTTGGGCAAGTGTCTTGTAGGTTGTCATTTTTTTTTGCCACCAAACTTCATAGCTGCAAAAGACAGGGAGGCTCAGCTTGGCAAGGATGTGTAATTGTAACTGAAGTTTCTTTCTGGCTTTTGCTGAGCAAGATTACATGTAACCAAAAAGTAGGGATACATCGACCACTAGGATGGCTCCAGCAAAATGTGGGAGTCTAAAGGGGAATAACTACTGTGAATGTTCCTGACAGGCACTGAGCAAAGGAAGTCTACCTTAAGAACCTATTTATTGATTAAAAAACTGAGCCAGAAAAAAAGACCTCAAAATCAAACCAAGAGAAAATAGTAAATATGTCCCTTTTTATATTCTTTCCTCACACAATCTGTACTTTACCAACAGTGTAGATCTTATTCTCTACAGTAATTTTCTTTTGGAATGGGAGTGATTTGGGAGTTTGGGGGTTTTTTGGTAATTATTATTTTACAAACAACAAAACAGCATTCTGACTAGTCTGTCCCCCAGCAGAATTTTTAAAAATGCATGCCATAAACCAAACCAGTTGCTACACAACAGCACTGTCTACTGATACTTGAGAAATGTTAGCCTTTCTGTATATATATTCAATACAATAATAAAACCCCAGCCATTCTGAACCTTTCCCTGCATTTTCCTGTATGCCAATAATTTTGCAGAGAAAAACATGGAGATACCTGTAAACATCTTCTAATTCCTGAATAAAGAGAGGGTGGAAGTGTTCCAACTTTTTCCCCTACAGTCTGTGTTTTCCTATACTTAAAGTTCTGCTCTACTTTCATACAGGATAAACATGCCAATGGTTTCAGCAGGTAGTATAAGAAATACGCTACATCATCTGAGCTTTTTGTCCACTCAGATTCAGTCCCCCCCATACGCTTTGTCCTAAACAGAACAATTATTTGGTTCAAAGCACTATTAGCGGGCTGCTGCAATTTCAAGCATTGCTAAAAGGTGCTACTGTATCATAACATTCTTACATTCAACACTTGCGGCTCAGGATTTGTCTATAAATAGCTTTCACACACATAAAAATCCGTTAAAAACATTCATTTTTGTCTTAGTATGACAGAAAACCAGCACTGATCATGTATCCTCTGTGAGCAGAGGGAAGTTTCACGGTCCAGGAAGTTGTCATAGCCGCCAAAATTGGTTTCAGCTGTACAGCTGAGGAATTTGGCATCGGATATTTATGTTGAGCTGTGCAAAACTTTAGACGTTCTGTAACAGGACAACTTTTGGAAATTTAACTTTGCTCTTTAGCAATCATCTAGCATAATGTCTCTTTGTACTTTCAAAATTTTCTCTTTAATAAAAATCTTCCTTTTGTAGGCTTTTCACAGCTTGTTTTCCTGTACCTGTATGCCCTTCTCACTAATGCCAGTCTTCTGTGGCTAATGCCGACTACCTTGGCTAATGCTATCTGTGAGATCGCTCGTTACCCACACCTTGACGGTGGCCCAGGCTGTCCAGGCAAGCCTCACCCGCCAGGAACGTCAGCTTTCAAACCAGCTGGCCAGATTTCGAACAGTCTTGATTTGATTCCCAGCTGCTCTAACAGCCTCGCAGACCTTGCAGAAATGCTCATCCCAGAATGAGGTGACGTGGACTTCGTACTTCTTCCTCCAGGCAAAGTACCGCCTGTAGCTGGGCTTGTTTTTATCGAGGAATTTCAGGTAGGTGGCCAGCAGCCGGGGGCTGGGGAAGTCGTCGACGTGGATGAAGGAGTCGGGCGGGATGAAGCGCTCGTAGTTGGCCCTGCGGGGTCCGAGGACGACGGGCACGGCACTGGCGGAGAAAGCGTTTCTCCAGAGCTTCTCGGTGATGTAGTCGGTGTGCTGGGAGTTCTCGAAGGCCAGGTAGAACTTGTAGGCTGAGACGGTCTCAACCAGGCCGCCCTCGGCCAGCGCCAGCCCCCGTGCCCCGTACACGTCGATGGGTAGGTGCTCCTTCAGCTGGCGGTAGTAGCGCACCCGGGCGTGTTCCTCGTTCCAGTTGCTGATGACCCAGGCCACCAGCCGCGTCTTGCGGGGCAGGACGAAGGGCCGGGGCGCCGGCGGGACGTAGAGGTACCCGTAGGGCACGAACACGTCGGAGTCGCGGCGGTAGGACATGGTCCAGTTGAAGAGCCCGCCCAGCCCCCGCAGGCCGGGAGAGTGTGACGGCGACTCGAAGTTCATCCACACCCAGCGCTGCCGCGGGGGCCGCGGCGGGGACCCTCGGGGCAGCCCCTCGGCGCCGTGCCGCGCCAGGTCGCGGTGGTGGAACAGCACCGCCTGCGCCTCGCCGAACCGGCTGCGATCGGCGCTGAAGCGGCAGCCGCTGATGTTGTAGCGCCGCCGGCAGTCGGGCAAGCGCCGCGGGCGGCCGAAGGGCTCCCACCACAGCAGCACGGTCACCACCTCGCCGTCCGCCCGGGCCGGCTCGGGCAGCGCCGAGTACAGGGCGAGCGCGGCGGCGGCGCCCAGCAGCCCGGCG
>WEKY01015085.1:6730-22868 GCA_013390045.1 Picathartes gymnocephalus
AAATTGAATGGAAATGGAGGAAGTAATTTCCTGCAGGGGAGAAGCCATAAACTGTGAATGTGAGTTGTATTAAGAGTTCACAGACTCCCATTAATCATTTTACCTCATACACTCTCCAGAAAAGCTGGGAGCCTAAGGAGACCTGAACATACCATCTTTTCAAGGTACATAATGCCATGGCTTCATAGGAATTAGCCCCAGCAGGTATCTACCAAAGTGAGGGAGAATCAAGTCTCAAGGCAACAACTTTCTTTCATGTATAATGACAGAAAAGCACAAAGAAAAGTACTTAGCAGAAAATTTGTGCCAGTCTTCAGCAGCATGCTGTCTTTACTTTGGAAGGTCTGCTTTGTTCCTGGGGGGATGAGTCAGGTACCTAGCAGTGACACTTATGGAAATTGTTTGTATGTGTTAGGATCAGAATATCCACCCGGAGGCTGCTAGTGCTGTTCAGAGTAGAGAACTGTGCGTGCTGGGGATATGTTTCCTCCTAAATGCATGCATGTATTTCTCAGCTTTGTCATGGGAACTGCAAGGAGCCTTTGTAGATGTAGGAGCCTTGAGAGAAAGCTAACAAGACAGACAGTAGGACAAGGTACTGAGGGGAGAAAATGGCACAGATCTATTGAAATCAGGTACTCTGGTTTATACTAGCTGAAAGCCTAACTTGAAGATGAACAACAGATTTAAACAGCACCAAAAAAGCAAAATTCTAATGTCAGCTAAACTAAGGATTGAAGCTTTAGTCCCTTCCTGTTGCATGAATTTCAAGGAATTAATAGTTCTCAGTATGCAATGCTACTGAAGAATAGTACATCTGCAACTGTCAAAATGTTGATAGTTACAAAGCATGTAGTTAGGGAGATAAGAAAAGCTCCCTGTCCACATCCTCACCTGGCCACTCAATACATTTCACTTCCAAAATGAAACACAGAATTATTTAAAATTAACTGACTGCAAATACAAAGCGTACTTTGCAGGGGATGTGACTGTGTTTGATCTGTTGAGGATGAACAGAAGAGGGCTCATGGAGGGAACTATTATGTCCTGCTACTTCCTATAATGCAGTTTTAAGGAGCATCAGGTGCTGCTCAAAGCTGTGACAATATCTGACTACCCACTCGAGGCAGGCATTAAGGAGCCATTAGAGGCATTTACTGGCTCTCCACCTCCCAGGGCTGAGCAGCCACTGAGATCCTTCATGAATTCTTCTTTCAGAAAGGAAAGGAAACTTGTGTGGCTGCCTGTGATGCTGCGAGGGGTGGCATTAGCCCCACTCGTTGCTATGGAGATGCATTCTGTCATCCCACCGTAATCATTTTGACAACGACATTTTGTTGTTTTCTTATGAGCCTGCTGTTAGGAGAAAGTATTTTTGCCAGAGATTAAGAAGAGCGGTTTGAGGCTCCTGCTTGTACATCATGCAGAAGAGGACTGAACCATAGAGAGCAGAAGTGCTTTAGCAGTGATCTGCCTCCACTAGAACTGAGCAGGACTGCTGTGTGCCTGAACTAGAAAACCCCATACAGAAGGTGTGGATGTATTTTCAAGAGAATACAACAACACTCACAGCGTTAATCAAGGGCAAATTATCTGAATAGTTGTGTGTACCTTAAAAAAAAAATGTACTATATGAGGCATGAGATTCATCTTTTTATTTCATCATGTCCAATACATTTTTTCAGTAGTTCTTGAAAAAATAGAAAAAGCCGTGGGTTTCTGCCAGTTCTCACCGCATGAATTTGGTCATCCTGGGGGGCTGTAATTAATTATCCATTCTAATGTCCCAGGTTAGGAGTGACTCCATTAGCACTGTAGAAATTTGTAATGAAATAGGAAGATCGGTATGAATGAAGTAAGAATGGAAATGTGTGTGCAAAAACAGCAGAGAAAAGAGCAGAGCAAAGTTTAAAAGGAGCGGAATGTGTTAATCATTATGGAGCTCAGTATCTGGGGTTTCATGTGAACAAACTGAACTAAAGTTAAAGCTGACAAGTGGATAAAGAACAGGACTACAGCTTATCAAGCAAGGAAAATAAAAGTTGTGAAATTCAGGAATTTTGCCTCATTTACAAAGGGTGAGTCAAAATCACAAGGCAAGCAATCCAAAACAGCATCCACTCCTAGAAGATACAAAAGACAATTCAAAAACCCAAGATGCATGTTAAGGCCACAGCTGCTGATGTCCTTTGTCCTCCCTGTTGCATACAAATGGTCCAAAACTGCTTGGGCACAGATGTCTTGGTATTCATGAGTACAGAGGAAATTGTGTGAATGAAACCTATGGGAGATTGAGAAGGAATGAATAAAAGTGACTTGCTTAGGGATTTTTGTACTGCAAAATAACTTTTCATAAGTTCTCTTGCAGAATTCAGTTACAGCAGTTTCTTACAAAGCCCACAGAGTAATATGAGTACAAACGTCTGAAATGAGTTTTAAGATTTTTCTGAATATTAGGATTCCTGAGGTGGCTTTGTAGTTATTTCATCTTTCAATTCTTTTTTATTAGACTTAATAATGTAACTGGGAAAAAAAATCTAGTAGATTTTCTTCATCGTACTTTCTTTCTAGGATTCAAAAAGGAAAAAAAAGGTCTAACTTTTTACATGTGGGGAACTACTCTGAATTTATTTTAGTTATGAATATCTGAATTTGTCTTACTTATGTTAATTTCTTAGACAACTTCAAGGTACAGTTGCATGAATATTTTCCTGCTGGCAAATTTATTTGATGTAGGTCAACCCCAGCCTCTTCACAGCAGCATTGCATGAGGGCTGTGCCATAGACTGGATGAGCAAAATGAGCCAAATAGCCAAAAAACCACTACCAACAATAAAACCACCAGACTTCTTCTATTTTAATTTTTCTATTTGCCAGAATATTGCCTTGGTTTGATTTAGAGCACTCAGGTCCTCAGAGAATTAGTGTGGACAATGGAGGAGTCAGGAAAGAAAAGCATGAGAAGGAATGATGGTGTCTTTTAAGGTCTCAATGGACTATTCTGCTTTCCCTTACTACCTTCGAAGTAGAGTCGTCCTGTTCAGCAGTCTCTGCCTTGTTTCTCTTTCCCCTTGGGCTTGTTTCTATTTATTTAGTGATGCTGGTGAAAAGAAAGGAAAGGTCAGAGGGCCAGGAACAGCTAATATGGGGACCAATGCTGGTGGATTTGCTGCCCAGAGTCTACCAGGCACAGATAAGGGCCAGGCACTGCAGGCAGAAGTCAAGCACAACTGAGCTGCTTTGGAGAGCAAATGGTTTGACACTGCCTTAGGGGCAACCTTAAACATGTTCTAAGTCCTGCCATACTGGAGCTGCATTTGCCATGGGACAAATCCACTGGAGGTATTGTCTCCCACAGTGGTCCTTCTTCACAGGGATATTATCCGGCCTAATAATCAGTGACCTTGACTTATTCTCATAGACTTTGATGAAAAGGTGGCAAATATTATATTCCTTCTGAATTTGGCATATATCTTTGCAAAGCCTCAGAATGTCAAGGAATCAAAGGGCAGCCTAAGAAACTGCACATCCAGCAGCTGGGCAAGGCAAACCAGGGCTGTGTAAATACTTCCTGGCTGACACAGCATGGTCTTTGTTTTGTGTCTCTTAGGAGAGCCACAGCTTTTTCCTTGAAGTAATTGATTTTCTAAGTGATATTCTAGTGTTGAGGGACTGCAAGGGGACTGGAATTATTTCTCTGTACAATCACTGGCAACTACATAAGGACATTTTAACAGCTGCAAAGTGAAAGCAGACAGGCTGCAAGAAGGACTGCACGGCGTGACAAAGGCATGACTTTTGCTCTGCCTATCTTCTAGATGACAGTTAAGTCAAATTTCTCTTTTCTGGTCACTGAAGATCTCTAAGATTTATTGGTAGGCTAAAAGGTCTGGCCAGTCTCAGCTTTCTCTTTATATTTTAAGTGTTCTCCTTTATAAAGGAAAATAGCCTTTGTTTTGAAAAAGTAAACATGCCAGACTTAGAAACGCTGCTTGAAGTATAGCTAAGGCAAAGTTTGTTCCTTGCCCCAGGCTTTGCACGCTCACTGTGAGTTGTTCAGCTTCCTATATAACCTCTAACTCACTGTATGTTGTCCAGCTTCATATATGAACTCTAACACTCCTTGGCAATTCCTCTCAGTCTTTGTTAAGTAGTACAGTCTGACCAAAGTCTTAATTCAGCACTCATCCGACATGAACTACAGCTCCTATAAACACTGCCTGTGTGAGGACATGACCACACAAATGTTTTAATTGTACCTTTAGCACCTTTCCTGGAAAGCTTTTAAGTGGAGAATTTCCAGCATCTGTTCTGTTTTGGTTGCCTTAAGCATGGAAGTTTTGGTCATATACAAGATTCAAGAGGTGTGTCATTTTTACTAAAATTGTGGAAGTGATAATCCCTTATCCTTTTCTGGGATCATATTACTTCAATCCAGATTGGCTTTGAAGT
Organism: Picathartes gymnocephalus; assembly: GCA_013390045.1. NCBI lineage: Eukaryota > Metazoa > Chordata > Aves > Passeriformes > Picathartidae > Picathartes > Picathartes gymnocephalus. The sequence goes on from WEKY01015085.1 coordinate 11,183, forward strand.
TTTCTTTCAGTGCCTACCTCACAAAGAGCCTGGGAGTCATGCTGGGCCTGGACACAGTGCTCTGCTCACTGCTATTCCTGGCTGGTTCTTGAGGTCCCTCAGTAAGCCCATCCCATCAAAATTTCTTCTTGAAGGAAATTCCTCCTTCCTTCCCGTCATGTCCCACATAGCTGCTTCCTGTCAAATCATGATTTAATCTTCAGTCTCCCGTTTAACTGCAGTTTACAATGCTTTACAGAATTTCAAATGCGTGAGATGTATTTCTTGATTTTTTTTAAACTGAATTAAGGACTAAGACAATATTTCACAGGATAAGTTTTCATTTGGAGTGCCTTGGTTACATCAGCAGCATCAAATGTTGTACTGCTTAAAGTGGGTGCCAAAGCTTTACATTGGAAAATTAATTTTAGTGTAAATAAACTTTGGAAAACCTAGATATCTACACTTAATGATTCTTGAAAGATTTTAATTTCCCACCATGTTGTTTTGCTCACACTTTGGATCAGGCTTATTAACTTTCAGCTGAGATACAGAAATAGCTTCCTTCAGATTGTAGCCTTTGATTTGTTGAAAACATGGGCTTTTTTTTTCTGTCAGATCCATCATACAAATCACAATATTTTCTGTTATTACTATACCATTTGCATGGTTTGTGACTGGGCATGGTTTTTTCTGACTTCATCACAGTCTCGTTAGCTGCAGGAGCATATTTAACAGGAAGAGACTGTGCAACCAGCTAGCACAAAACCGTCTGCATATTTTGGAGCTGTTCAGAGTGTGGTACCTGTCCAGCCTTGTGACACTGTACTACTGGGAGTAACAGCTTTATTCCAGTAAAAACCTTCAGGAAAGCACTGCTAGCAGTGTGGGGATAGAGCACTTATCCCTAGCTCCAGGTTCCCAGAGAAGACTCATGTCCATGAAAGGTTTCAGGTAATCTCTGGAGCTACTGAGATTCATAGGCGCAGAGAGGCGTGTGCAACATCTGCATTGAGGTGCCTCTCTGCCAGTGGGATGGATACCGGTTTGATTTAGGACCCTTTGCTCCCTATCCAGGACTGGGAGCCCCAGGGTCCTTGGGACCGGACCCGCAGCCAACTGCAGCTCAAGCTTTGCAGCAGTGGTTTGCAATGGAGGTGTCATCAGCCCTACCTGGTCGTGGTGTCATGCAGGAAATCTGGATCTGGGTCCTCCCCAGGGTTAAAGACAACCTTGACCATGAGGCTCTTGCATGGGAGTTTATTCCCTGAAGAAAATGTGGCTTAGCCCTGCACACTTGAGGTGCACAACACTAGTGGAGGCCTCCCGAAGGCCAGGGCATGGCATCAGCCCCTCAAGCCCTCACCTTGGATACAACTTTTCAGTGTGAGAGGCAAAGATCATGTGCTTGGGATTGATTCTTCAGGTTCTTCTCAGTTTCTTCTGATCTGAGCTTCAGTCTCACTGCCTCTACTCTGCAGTTTAACAAAATCTACTTCTTATAAAACAGAAAATATTTTGAAAACTCAGATGTAGAAAATCTGTGGGAAGTTCCTCACCTGCAAGAGACAGCCCTCACTGGAGAGTCCTGAACACTGTGGATGTAATTTTTAGAGAAGAATCCCATACACTTTGCTGTTCTGTGAAGTGTATTGAGGAGCCAAGGTAACTAACTGCACAGCATGTTTTTATTCACCAGGAAAGGTAACTGCACAGTATGTTTTTGTTCAAATATGAGCAACAGAGGAGAGAGCAAGAGCCTGTTAACAGAAAACATTGCATTCTCCATTGTGCTGCTCACTCCCTGTCTGTGTCTTTCTAAAAATAACCATCTCTCTACATGGTAGGGTTTTTCTTCATGTAAAGAACAGATTCTGCAAGCTTCAAAAGTGACTATGTGGACCAATGTTTATAAGATGTTAAAAAAAAAAAGGATTAAATTTAAAAATTTTTTGAAACTTATTATTTTTTCAAAATACTGTTAGCATAGTCAGCATTGTAGTTCTGCCAAAAAAAAAAAAAAAACAGATTAACTTTGCTTAGTGTAATTAATATTGTTTATTTGCTAGAGGCAGAGCTTTGATCACTTCACTAACTCTTTCTATGTAATTTTAAATGTGGATTTTATGAAAATTTGTAAAATTGCTGATGTAAACATTCTCAGTTCTTAGATGCAAACAAATACAAATCTTCCAGAAAAAATACAGCCAATTCCTTTTATTTTATGCTTTATTTTGCTTTTCATGATAATATTTATGAAGTAACCGCTGTTGCCTTTTTTTTATTGAAGATTCCAGTCATCTTTTTCCCCTTGATCATTTCATAGTTTATTAATTTCCCATGTCCTGAGATATGTAGTAAACACTCTGCAGATGACTTATATACTAGATAGGTAAAATGAACCTTAAGAGAAAAATAACTTTCCCAAAGTCAAAAAACAAGGTCAGACTAAAGCAGCACAAGTGTGATGCCTTGTCTCTGTGGATAAAATTGTCACAGTAATCACTAGAAAGATTAATCTTTGTCACAAATGATTGTCACGTAAATTAATCTAGAGCAGAAAGAATTAATCAGAAATCTGCTCCTTGTGACAAGAATTGTCACTCATGAGCCTCAAAATGAACTCCTTGCAAAGCAAAATCAGTAAAAATGAGTCCAGGGAACACAACATAAAACTAATTATTGGCAATTTAATGGCAACTTCGTGTCAAACTTTCTGCTGAGAAGCTGGGATGAGGGGCATGGCATCCGTGGGAAAATAGTTTGCAAGCAAAAACCTTCCTCAAGCCGGGAAAAATTGTACTGATAGCTCCAAAGCCCAGTTTGTCCCTGCCTCTGACTGATGCATGAGTATTTGGTTAGATTGAGCCAGGTCATAGAAGGGAAGTGTTTAATCTTCAAAGCATAAGTGAGAAGGGAGATACCTGGCTTTCCTGGAGTAAGAATTAAAAACTTTAAAACTCCCTCATATGTCATAAAGCCACTTTGAGCTATGATTCTTGAACCACTCACTTCTAGTGGAGTTAAAAAGGCTGAATGACTGGCTAATACTCCCTCCCTGAGGAAGCTCACAGAAAAGTGTCTGAGGTGAGAATTAGAGCTTCAAAATCTAGACCCCATCCACTTTTAAACAAAAATCAGCACATCTTACTTTGCCTCTGCTTGTTACCTGGCATGCTGCCTCTAGGAGTTTCCCTTCCAGGCCGTGCCTTACAGCCTTTTTTGCCAAGGGCAGCAGATAGAATTTTGCAAGTCTCTTCAGTATCTTACCATCTTTGGGCATTTCTCATTTCCAGCCTGAATTTCCAGGTCCCATTTTTGCCTCTTTCTTCTTTGGTTAACAAGGTCTGTTTAGATCTCTTACCCCATCGATATTTATGGTGGCTGACCATATAGAGTGTGAATGGCTGGGTTTGTGTCATGCTCCAGGTATAATCCTTATTGATTGACCGTTCTCATCTGTCTCTATACCGGAAACATCATTCCTGATATGCCACAAAATTGCATCAACCTTTGTGTGGCTGAATCATGTTGATGACTCATGGCCATACTGTGAATGATTATTTCCAGGCTAGGCTTTCTCCTTTCCTCACATTAGCAAAGTTCAGCCTCCAGCTTACAGCAAATCTTTTTATTAGTGTCTATGTGCCTGACCTAGCACCTCGGGATGTTATATTTAATCTGATTTTTATTGCTTCATTGCTCAAGATTATCAGGTCTCTCCTATATGGTATTCTAATCTTCCTCTCTGTTAATATATTCTGCCAGATTTGTGTCATTAATTATTATTATTAGTTATTTCTGTGCTCTGTTGTTGTGAACGATTGACATAATGGCTGATCATGATTACAATGCACTCAGAACCAGCCTTTTGCTGGCTTTGTATTTCTTCAGTGTTAATTGTTGTACCTACCCTGGAGCCAGATCTTTTTCTAAAACTAAACTTAATAATTTCCCATATCTTTGCCTTAAGCACTAATAATTTGTCCTTGCAATGTATGTGAGCCTTACCAGAAGGTCAGTTAGGTTGTACTTATCACATTCCTTCATTTGAACATAGTCCAGTATATCACAGAAAGATACCAAGTTTATCTGCCAAAATCAATTGCTGTCAATTCAGGTTGCATTGTATCACATTTTCTGCTTATCTCCAATTTGTTAGATGGTCTTTCTTTTGAAATTTGTTCCAATACCTTGCATAGACTGGAAACATGGATAGTAGTCCTGTAACTTCATGGGTCCGTCTTCTCTTTTCAAAATACAAGTGCCATGTTTGCCAATTTCTAATGCTAATGTGCTAGCCAGCGATGAATAGGATCGTTTAGAAAACTTTGCTGCAGGACTTGCAATTTCACTATCTACTATTTCATGGCTGAAGATTAACCTGCTCCAAAAGTTTCAGCACGCTGAACTTCAATGGGTTTTTTCCATCCTTGTCTGTTTCAATTTTCCTTTTTGTACATTCATTCCTATTAAGCATCCTCTTATCCGCCCCATTATTAAAGACAAGGGTAAATAAGCCATTTAAATAAACCCAATTGTCTTCTATCTTAAGTTTGCACTCTCTGTATGGATCCTCCCATCTTTAGTGTTTTCCTCTTTCCATAGACTGATCTAGCAGAAGATTTTTATTGCTATGATTTTTAACTTATAGCCATAAAAAATGTAGTTATTCATCTTAGCCTTTAGCAAAAGTTTCATGTGGCACTTATGGCCTTCATTTGTATGAGCTAGTCCACAAAGCTTTAGGCAAATATCACAGTACCATTGAGCTCTACTAGGCTACATCTATACTGATCCAGCTACAATGCACCAGTAATGCCTTTTGTTTGAGTCACTTAATGTTTCATAGATTCATAGGATCATAGGATAATGGAATGGTTTTGGCTGGAAAGAACCTTAATCATCTAGTTCCTACCCACCACTTTCAATTAGACCAGGTTGCTTAAAGCCCCATCTGACCTGGCCTTGAATGCTTCCAGGGGTGGGTTATCCACAACTTCTCTGGGCAACCTGTGCCAGTGTCTCATCACCCTCACAGTGAAGAATTTCTTACTAATATCTAATATAAATCTAGCATCTTTCAATTTAAGGCTCTCCTGCAGACCCCTTTAGGTACTGGAAGGTGTTATAAGGTCTCCCTGGAGCCTTCTCTTCTCCAGGCTGAACACCACCAACTGTCTCAGCCTGTCCTTATAGGAGACGTGCTCCAGCCCCCTGACCATATTTGTGACCATCCTCTGGACTCACTCCAACAGGTCCATGTGTTTCCCGTGCTGGGACCCCACAGCTGGAAGCAGCACTCAGGTGGGGTCTCACGGAGGCAGAGCAGAGGGGCAGAATCCCCTCCTTCACCCTGCTGCCCACACTGCTTTGGATGCAGCCCAAGAGACAGATAGCTTTTGGGCTGCAAGTGCACACTTTTCCTAAATCATTTATGTTGATGTGTTTACATTTCTTTTTTGTTCTGATCAGATCCCATTTTTCAATCACCGTTCAGGAGGAAAACCCTTTATCTCCTGTTTAATTAAACCTGTAATCTTAAATTGTTCCTTATCATTTAGTTCAGCTTAATTTTTGTCTTAACCATTAAGAGATACAGATGTAAGTTTGTAATCCTGGTTTGCATAACAGATGTCATTATACAGTCAAACATATCTCTGCATCTGGACAGTTTTCCCCTAAGGTGAACTACATTTTGACAGTTCTCTGTGCCAGATGTCGTTTATGATCTGGTTGAACTGGAAGCCTCCTTTTTATACAGAGATACTATTTCTTTAAAAGCTTCCTGTAAAGCTAGTTAGTTAGAAAATTATCTCTTTTTTTTCCTGAAAATTCTGATTTGGCAAAAACCTCATTGTTCAGGAAAGAAACTTAAAATGTATTAACTTCCCCTTCAGAAGAAGAAGTTATGTAGTTCCAATGTCATGTATTTCTGGGATAAAAAAAATCACGAAGAATTATTTTTGTCAGAAGTTCAACAAATTGCACTAATATTATAAGTAATAATAATTAAGTCCGTTTTAAAAAGAAAATTATTGTCATGAATTCTCAAGCTTTTGTCAGGGGTCTTTTTGCTGTATGTTGACTTCATTTAAATTGATTTCTAGCAGAAGGGAGAAAACATTTCCAGCCCAATCCTGCTTCAAAAAAAAAAAAAAAAATCTCAATTTAAAAACCTACTCAAGTTCTCTCCCCTTAAGCTTGTGCAATGAAAGAGAAGCACTTTGGGTGAGCAACATGCAACACTGTGGGGATCCTGCACTGCCTCTTTGCTGCCTTGCTGCTGATCCCAATGGAGTCTTCTATTTCTGGCTGTTGTGGAAAGCAGCCTGAGTGCTCCGACCTATCTTTTCTGTATCCACCTGACACTTGCTGAGTCCCTTCCAAGGGCTATTTTGTAACCCAAGCCATAAGAAATCTGCATTTTATGCTTAATTCTTCCCAGAATTCACTTGTTTTCAACCAATACCTTTTCTCTAAGGTGTTTTTTTGTGCCACTGCTTTAGTCTTATCACTGAAGAGCAAATTGAAGCAGCCCCTTGAACTGCTTGCAGTAAATATCAAGGTACTGAAGAGATGTGGATACAAGCACTCATTAAATACTTTAAGGCAGGAAAGAATAACCTGCAGTTTTGGCGGAGAGACTAAAAATATATTTTTGCATTCCTGTATCACGTGTATCTATAGAAGGGAAAATTCTTCTACGCTCAGTCTCTCCTCCAAATCTTGCTGACTTTTTCTTGTCCTTTTCTTTGCTCTTGTTCAGCCCAGCGCCCAGCTGTCTAAGCAGATGGCATATACCATATGACAGCTGTGAACTGGATGTTTCTGACAGGTACTATCACAGGGACATACCATGTAGCTTCCTGACATACATCAAAGCACTGTGGATAACTAAGCATGATGAATATATAATGAAGTAATGAAAACACAGTGGCTTTCAGCAGGATCTTTATCCCAAAGGAACTTCAATGTTCTCTAGGCATGAAGAGACAAAGGCAGGGTCTTCCCTATTTCTGAATGAGGAATGCTATGGTGGTGAGTGGCACACTCTAATACAAAAAAAAAAAAATTTTACCTTAGAGCATTGGAGTTGACTTTTGGCAGACAGCCTCCAAGGAGTGGAGAGGACATGAAACACTCAAGATAGGACCTTCCTGCTTCACTTGAACAAAACTACCATTAGCACCACATTTTGACACTACCATCAGCGTTTTCCTGATGTCCAATATGCCAATCAGCCCAAACCAGGTTCAAAGAGAAATATGCATTTTGTTATTGCCAAGCTTCCTTACCTCTCCTTTATTTCTTTTTCTCTTGAATCTTCTGGTGGGAAATCTGAGTCATTGGCATTTTCTTCCATCAGGCCAGATACTGGTCACTCGACCATCAACTCTCTCCAAAATTCAGGGACAGGGCAACAAAAAAAGAGTTTTGTGTTGCACAGTACTAGGATCTCACCCTTAAACTTCACTCAAGTCTGCCCTTATTTCAGGAGGAAGGAGCATATTGCACATATCAGGCAAACTGGTAGGTGTTAGTACGGTAGCAATAAAATAAACAGAATGATTATAAAAAACCAATAATTATCATTCATATACTCCTGAGAACTATAGCAGAAGAACTATAGGACTCATGACTGTCTCCTACTCAGGTGTGAAGTTGTCCCCCCCAGGCCAGCTGATGGCATGGTTTGATGGGGAAGAATTTCAGAGCCCAGATGGGTCCAACTGTAATTTCACTTGCTGGTAGTGTCTGTGTCACACACAGTCCCTTAGCTCCAATTCTGCTCCCAATAACTGACTCCTGAGAGCACTTAATGCAATTAATGGAGGAATAGCCTCATTAGTGAAATGTCTGGATCTTTTCCAACCCAGTTCTCCCTTTCTTTGCACTTTGATCTTGGTGCGTTCCTCCTGTGTTTGTGTTTGTAACTGAAGGCAAGAGTGCTGTCCCCTTTACTGAACTCACTGGGTGAGGAGCCTTTTTTGCCAGTATCTTGTGTTAAACGAAGGGTTCTATGGCAAAGGCAGCTGTGGAGCTGAGGATGTGGTTTGACATGGTGGCACACACGCTGTGTTCAGTTTCTGGTGCTCACACTACTCTGCCCTCAAACTCTGCATTACCTTATGCATAGCCAACCGTAAAATTCCCATGACTCCATGTTGGGAGTGGTCAATGTTTCAAGCTCTATGGTTTCTATCTGCTGAGAACCCATATTGATTCCACTGCAATGCCTTGTGGAGAGACCATAGTGGTTTTATTCCACTTCTTTGAACTCAATTCACCCCTCAGAGTGAGAAGCTGTGTTATTAACGATTTCTTGTTTGCACTGAGCTCTTTGCAGTGGTGCTGCACTGCTGTCTCCACTGGACTTGACTTGAGCTAAAGAATCTTTGTGTTCCAGAGCAGTTGCCTACAGTGCAGACACATCCACTGTGATTTCCTATGACATGAGAACAAACGTAAATATGCTTGACTGATGTTAGTAACCATTTTCTGCAATGCCAGCTATGTACAATGAAATGTTTAGGAATGCCTATTATTGATGTGCTGAAATGAAAACACAACTACTTGGTAGTTGTTGCTATCAAACACAGTTTATGTATTCCTGGCAAAAGTAGATGGGATGTGGAAATGGCATATTTCCCACATGAAGAATGAAGGGAAACACACTCAAAAATCTTTCTCACTCCCTTTTCCCACCACTCACTGCCCATGTATTCTCCCTCTCCCAATAATTTTGTCTCTTGCCAGTAACTCTCTGAGGGTGGCACATATCAGCAAGATCCAGGCTATTGCACACACAGTATGATTCACTTTACTAGTAGGGAATGGCATCCTCACTGAAACGTAATAAAGCAGATTTCAACTTTGCTCCAAATATTCCTCGGAGTTTCTTGGAAACTCTAATTTGTGAGTTCAAAGACAAAGAAGAACTCACAAAAGATGTGACTTCTCAGAAACCAAAATACTGTTTAACCTCAGAGAGGACTTTATGCTGGAGACACGAACCTTACTGGCTTTCTCTGACCAATAGTGTAATGGTAATTTCTAAGAGGAGTCAGATTCCTGTTACTGGATATGACTGAGAAGTTCATTCCTGAAATAAAATCTTGGGAATCTTTATTCTTAAAATAAGTTTTCACCCTTAAAATAAGTTCTTAAAGGAAAGAATTTCTCAAAATACCCCAATCATAATTGGAGTCCCCAAGATTCATGAAACTAAGTATGCTTCAGCATGCTGTGGGGCTTTTTACTATGAGAAGTGTTCCACACAGAAAGAATTGCTACCAATGCTCAAAAGTATCAGAAAAATTGTGGCCAGCAGGACCAGGGCAGTGATTGTCCCCCTGTACTCGCTACTGGAGAGGCCACATCTTGAGTGCTGTGTTCAGTTCTGGGCCCCTCACTTCAAGGACACGGATATGCTGGAGAATGTCTGGAGAAGGGCAACAGAGCTGGGTTTGGAACACAAGTCCTATGGGGAGCAGCTGAGGGAGCTGGGATTGTTTAGCCTGGCAAAGAGGAGCTTGGGGGGACCTTATTGCTCTCTGCAACTCCCTGAAAGGCGTGTGTAGCTAGGTCAGGGTTGGTCTCTTCTCCTGGGCAACTGGTGACAGGACAAGAGGACAAAGCCTCAATCTGTGCCAGGGGCGGTTTAGGTTGAACATTAGGACGAATTTCTTCTTAGAAAGAGATTAAACTTTGGAATGGGTTGCCCAGGGAGGTGGTGGAGGCAACATCCCTGGAGGTGTTTAAGGAAAGGCTGGATGTGGCACTCAGGGTCTAGTTGTCAGGGTGGGGTTCTGTCATAGGTTGGACTCTGTGATCTTAGAGATCTTTTTCAGTCTAACTGATTCTGTGATTCTACATTTCTGTGAAGTAAGCATATGCCAGTTCTTACATTTCTGCATCACTGTTCCAGTGAGATGGGCCATTTATAAGTTACATGGGAGCATAAAACTATGCAGGTAAATACCAGATGAGTTGTACTGACCACAGTTATGTGGGAGGAAGGTCAGTGTTCAGGTTTCACAACTACAGGGTAAGAGTGTGTTCTCCACGGGCAATACAAAGAGAGTAGGTGGAAAAGGAACTTGGATAGGTGGTGTGGTCCCTCCATGAGCACTGACTCAGTATGACACACCACACACCACATCCTCCAAAGCTGTTGTATTAAACCTTTGAAAAACTTATGTGTTCCTTTGCACAACTTTGTGTTTGGGCAAGAGGAGAACTCTGAAATATCATGGGTCAGATTGCAGCAAAGATCCACATTTTTTTAGTCCAATTTGCATGGAAAATGTGGTGTACATAATGGTGTTTTCAATATATTTCTGCCTTTTCCTGGTAATGTTTGGAAGGAATTGGCTAATTTCAGCCACATGGGAAAGAGGAGTGAAGTTCCTAAGGATATCAATTCTCCCCATATCTCATGAAAATAGGCAGCTAAGTGAAGAAGTACTTTTAGGTACTTCAGAAAGAGAAGGACTGGTGCATTAGTTCAGCTCTGGTTATAAACCAGAGCATCCACATAGGAATACTTCCCTCAAAATGTAAATCCTCAATGAGCTCAGCTTTAATTTGTTCTACCGCACACAGGACTGTGTATTTTGCTCTAGCTGCACAGGCCTTATCTCACTTCCCTCAGCTCCTTCCTTTCTCTACCTATCTGCCCTTCCTCTGCAAGGGGGTGGGGGCCTGCTCTTTATTTTGCTCAGACTCCAGATCGGAAACGTGTCACGTGAATAGGAACCACGCACACCCAATGCTGCCAGTGACAGTGATGAGGGTGAGTGTTGGGAGCTGCTAGAAAGCTTTAACCTTTGGAACTTCATAGTGACAGGCCTCGGGGGGATGGAGGTGCACGTATCTCTGGACATGGACAAGCAGCAGCAGGGAGTGAAGCCAGGTGCTATTAGGGTGCCATGTCGTGTGCTTGCAGACAATCCAGAAGCAGCAGAGTGCTCCAGGTGTGGCATGAAGCAAACGGTGCTTCAAGAGTGTTAACAGAAATGAGCAGGGTAAGCCCAGGGAGCAGAGGTGAGCGTTTGGGAAAGCAGCCCTGCAAGGCCAGGAGGCTTTGTGCAGCTTTGAATAAACACCACCACTGCAAAAGACCAGTGTGCAATGATTTCCTGGCTGACCAAACCTACTGAAGCCATAACTTCAACGGTAAGAACAACATCTCTGTCAGTTCGTAGCTGTCCCTTTTCCCACCCACAGTTTCAGTGATCACAATGGCTAGATTTGTATTTAAGTCACTGCACCTGCTGGGGAGTCAGGAGAGATTAACATACCGTAGGAGTTCATTATCCATGTCTTTCTCTTCCAACATTCTTTCAAAGTTGTTGCTTTCTCCAAAGATAAGAAAATTACGAAGGAACAAATTCAAAGCTTGTGCTTCTTTTTTTTCATGGCCTTATAATTTTGTTTACACATTCATCAGTCAGTGTGATGGGTTGACCTTGGCTGGACATCAGGTACACAAAGCCTCTCTAGCACTCCCCCTTCCCAACTGGACAGGGGAGAGAAAATAAGATGGAAAACAACCTGTAGGTTGAAATTAGGCAGTTTACTAAAGCAAAAATGAAACTTTCACATCCACCAGCAAAGTAAAAAATAATAATTTTATTCTCAGCTTCCCATCAGCAAGCAAGATCTGGCCACCTCCCATGAAGCAGGGCTTCAGCACATGTGA
>WEKY01015086.1:0-64091 GCA_013390045.1 Picathartes gymnocephalus
TTTGGTGCAGTTCCAGGCACAGCGGGCAGGGATGCTGGTGGCTCCTGGCTGGGCAGGGCAGGTGTGATGATGCCTCTGTGGCTGCAGGGGGCGCTGTGGCATGAGCTCAAGTATCACACGGTCGTGGGTGGCTCGGCTGAGACGGGAAGAGAGGGAAGAAAGGTTTGCTTCACAAACCCCCAGGGTGGCCGATCCCAATGCCCCAGCAGGACTCTCAGAAGCAGCAAGCTGGGATGGCAGGATGTTTCGGCACGTCAGGGGTGTGGGGCAATAGTGCACTGAAACCCAGAGCAGTGCTGAAGAGGCAGGTGCAGGGAGAGGCAAGCTCAGGTTCCTAGGCACCCGAGCAGATGGTGATAGGTCCCCCTTTTAGTGAGGTAGTGGTTAACAAGGTCCCAGTGTTAAAAATGGGACCAGAATCCCAAGTGACTTCAGAAATATAAGCTTTATTTAGGCCTAGCTTGGGGGTTCAGTCTGAGACCAGCACACGTGCCCGTCCTCTGCAGTGGCTCGTTCGTCGTCGTCCAAAACCCCTCAGCCGGGTGTTGCTGCAGGCTGTCACCAGCGCTGGGTGGCTGCAGGCAGGAGCGTCTCCTGGGTGCTGTCCTCCCTCCGCTTGCGGTCCTCTGGCAATGTCTGGTGTCCGAGGAAGCAGGACTCCAAGGGCTCAGAGGGGCTGGCTTTTATACTGTCTGGGGCCTCCTCTGATTGGTTGAATCTGGATCCGCCCTCTGATTGGTTGAATTTGGCATCCAGAGGGGTCCCACTGTTGGTCCGTTGATGCCTTTGAATGTCTGATTGGTTGGCTCCTGATGACTTCATTTTAGGTGACATAATTCAAAGCAGCTTCTAGAAGCTGTGTGAGTCCAAAAGGTGCTTTCATCCTCTTAGGCCTTTTTAACAACGTATTACAACCGTAACTAATTACAACACTTAACATTAATTAACCATCAACACTTAACATTAATTAATCATCTTAACTAATTAACTGTGATAACTTCATTAACCATCTTTAACAATAACTGATTGTCAAAAATTTGTTAACTGTTAACCCATTTATCACACCAGTTCAATGGCTGCTCTCACAAGCAGAGGCTCCCCCCATGGCAGAAGAAGCAGCTCGGGGCTAGGCTCCAGCGACAGCAACAAATTCCTTTGCCCAAGCAGCACCTCTGACCATCCTCCTCCAAAGCTGAGCGAGAGAGCCAGCAGCTGCCCCAGCCCTGCCTTTTACCAGCCCAGTTCTCGAGATACCTCCATCCGTCCCTCTGAGAGAAACTCCCGGATAATAGAAGTGCAACCAGATGCCTTCCCCCACCGAATTTGGCCATTTCTTTTGTTCTTCTTAAGTACTCAGTTGTTAGTGTTTCCTAGCAACTTATGGGAAAAAATTCTATATGTAAAAAGGAACAAAAGGAAAGAAAACCTAACCCCCAACAAGATGCCACAGTCTCCCACATGAATCTCAGAAGAACATGCTCTATTCTGTTCTTTACTTCTAGTTTCAGTTGTACTCCAAAGTTTGAGTGTTATTAGCACATTATTAAAACATTATTAAATCCATAAAGATCTCTGAGGGTTTGGTAGTCTGTCCCCATGTATAAAGTTAATTCCAAAAGCCAGTAACTTAAAAAAAAATAATAAAAATTTACAACCTTAGATTTGTCTTAGTATCCGATGCTTAAATTAAACAAATCTTTTAAGTATAAAGTAATAGATCGGTAAAATTTAATGGCAAACCAATCATGTCTGTTTACAAGTCATTTTGATATTGAAAGTAATCCAAAGCTTTACTGTATCTTATGTATTTCTGCACTTGTCCTGTTTTTTAAGCATTTACATTCTTTATTTTCCTACAAAGCATTCACTTTGCCTTTTCTAGCTATATTAAATTGTATGTCTAATCAGTGTTAAAGTGTGAAACCTTTATTAATCTTGGCTGCCTTTTTCCTCAAGACAGTGCTCAAGACAGCCTAAAGCAGGGAAAAATGAAAGTCAGCTTTGAGCTTAGAACTCCAAAAGACCTTAAATTTTTACAAAATTCTTGCTTAATTGTTCCCAATAAATACGAACAATCTCACGAATTGTCAAGAGGGATGTTAGCTATGAAAGGAATGAGAGACTCTCTTTACAAACAAACTGTGGGTCTGCTGGTAGATAAAACTAGCACTGAGAGATAAAAGAAGCAATAGGAAGAATTCCACTGATTGATGAACGGAAAGAAAGAGATTTGTCTTTACAAATAAACTGTAAGACTACTGATAAATGAAATTGTATATTGAGAGATGAAAGAAGCAATGGGAAGAACCATGAATTCCAGGAATTAAAAGAAAAATAATTAAGGGAGGGGTTTATGCATTAGAAGGGAATCTTAGGTATTAGGCATTCTGGGAAGTCAGTACCTGTCAAATACCTCAGCCAGTGAGGAAAGAGAGAGGGACATGCGGCCGGGAAATTAGGAATAAAAAGGAGGCTGCGTCCTCCAAAAATTTGAGAGATCCCAGGGGAAATGCCCCATGGCCTCTCCCTTTATTCAAATACAGTAAAAGGACTCCTCTGTCTCCTTTCTGGACATAAACCTCTGGCATTTGTGGATATATTTTCCTGACAGATATAAATGAAACACATTAGACATCAAAAAGAGGGAGGAAAAAATTCAGGAAATGCAAGTGTCAGAAATTAGGAAAATTTACATGATATCAAGTGTGCAGTAAAAATATTTAATTGAAGTTCTCCACAAAAACAGTAAACAATGACAAGAGAAAAAAGAAACTCCCTACAGCCTACAAGTTCTGGCTGTTGGACTTTAGTCCTTTAATTCTTTAAAAGTTTGTTGCAGTAAAATTCAATTGATTACATGTTTTATGTGCTGGCTATCCCCTGATTGTTCATTTCAATAAGATGTGAAATTGCTTGTACTAGCACTTAAGAGCTTTTTCTGGAACATGTAGAAAGAAGGCTGGCATCTCCGTAAATATTTTCTTCATTTAATAAGGCTTTTGTTCTCATCTAATTCTAACAAAGTCACTGTGTTTTCTCTCCTTTGAGCTGATCAGGAAATTCTACATACCCACCCCGTTTACCAGAGGATTGCTAAGAGTGAGGCATTGACATACACAAACCAGGTCAAGGAGCTGGATTACTTTATATGGTGCAATGATAAACTGTTAGAAAATGCTCTGCTTTTATTTGCAAGATGATTTTGGATTCTGTGGGTTAGAGCATTGAGCATTTGTTCATATAGCTGTGATGTCAAAGAGCAGGGCTACATCAAACAAAGGAGGAGCCCCAAGCTGTTTTCCACACCAGGTTCAGTGTCTGAACAAACACCAACTGAAGCCTTGTCCTTTGAGGAAACTTCCTGGGTTGTTTGTTCTCTCAGGGTTCAAGACCTACAACTGCATTAAACCATGGGATTTTTAGGTGCCCATCCCTGCTGAGTTCAGAAGGATGTTGGGACTCCTAGTAACCTGCTAAAACATATCCACAATTCTAATTTTTTTTCCCTTGCATTCCAGACTGGAATTTTAAAGAGGTGCTGGCATTACTGATTAAAAAAAAAAAGTTTTCAGCAGCCTGAAACAGTCTTTGTTGTTCAACAAACTATTTCAGTCTATGCTCCCTTTCCCTCCCTTCAAACTTTCTTTGGCCTCACAGCTTTTCCTGAATGTGACAATTACTTAAGTAAAATAAAATCATCTTCAATCCTGCAGTACATCTAAGCCACAGCAATACCTACCCTGGAACATCTTCTGAGAACAATGGGGTTTTTAATTGAATCAATGAGAAGTAAAGAAAAAAAATTTAAATGTGGTTGTGAAACTTGCTTGAACTTATTTTTTTTTATTGATGCTTCTATCACCTGGTGAGTCAGGGATCCCTCAGTTCCCATGTCTGAGTGTAATTCAGTCTACATTTGCTCTTTGCCTTGTAATTGTAAATCTGCCTCCTCCAAAGTTCCTACTCACAACCTTCACTTTGATCTTGGAGTTAAACTATCCATTGCACAGGTATTGTATCTGTTTTCTGACGCAGCTCTTAACTGCCCGCGAGCAAGGCTACGCCTTAAGTGGACTTGCCCCGAGAGGTCCACAACTAGGGCAGCAGCTCACTAGCCCACAGCAGCAAGGGCAGAGCGAGGTTGTAATCCAAAGGCGTCAGCAAGGATAAAGAGGCAAAGGAGGCCCTTTGGCACAGGTTTCCAATACTGCTTTAACGTCCTTGAGATCACAGGCCAAAGAGAGCTGCTTTCCCTTCTGCAGGGGTTTTTACAGGGGGGTGGATCTCAGGGGATGGCAACTGTTAAACCAATAGGGTGACCACAGGAGAGGAACCTATTTGAATCATCCCAACAGGGAGGTAGGGAAAGGAGAATTCTCCGGAGGATAGGCAGGGGAAGGATAGGATTGACATCTCAGCTTCAGGTAAGGGATGGAGAAGCAGGGTATAATGGATACGGGTGGAACCAAGCACCTGGGGGAAACAGGAATGAACCAGGTAATGCAGAACAGACTAAAAATAAACCGTAAAACCAACCACAACAGTTTTCCATTACAGAGACATTTTTCTTTGTTCCAATTCAGATTTTTTAATGGCTATTTAGGCAAAGTAAACATCATATTTAACTAAGTGTGGAGGCCTGTGGGCAGGTTAGGATGCCTTGGAAGGGCACTTTCTAGGCTTTGATTTCTCTCATAGAACTCCCAGGACCAGATGTCAGTTACCCCAGTTACACTCCTCCGTTTGCCTTGTATGGCCATGTTCTGTATCCCATAAACCCATCGGTAGTCGGCCCGTTGGCCAGCTTGCTCCCCAGTTTACCATACAAGGTTAGNCTGGACCCTCCACCCTCCTTGTCTTGGTCCCTGGACCCTTCTGGTGTGTGGATGGGCATTGAGGCCCGCCACTGTATAGGAGTCGACCTCCGCCACTGATAAATGACAAAGACCCCTCCTGCCTCTGTCGCCTTTATTTAACACCAGCAGCATGTGCGAGAGTGGTGTGCCTCCTCTGCCCGACCAGAGTGCCTTCCCTGGTGGAGATGCTTGCAGGAAGGTAGTGGTGTTATGCAGCCTGCGCTGTGCTGCTACAACTAAGTTTCGTAGACAATGATTATTGGCTAAAAAGAGATTAACTCTCTGTTCCTGATGTAACACTGCTGAATTGTGTTATAGAACAGGGACTCCTGCCCTCAACCGATAGAGGGGGTTGTATTTCTTAAAAAGGTTGAAATAAAATGCCAATACAAGGGTAAGAAAACTTTCTCTACAGTAAATAATTTATTAACTGTAGCATAAGAGTATTCTCCAGAGTGTGAATTTGCCTTCTTTAGCCAAACCAGATGCTTTTCCTTCACCTTCCAGGTCCTATTACAATCCATTGTCCATATGAAGAGAAAAATGAGAATGCTTTCTTAAAATAGCCATTTTCCCAGTGACTGACAGGTATTTATCTTGCAGTTCCATTTACCAAGGAGTTGATGATGAAGTTGCAGATTGTGGTGCTGCTGCTAAAGTGATGTTTCTCTTTCAAATGTGCCAGTTACAGGAAAAAATACCCACATATAAACAGGATTTAAAAGGCTTGCAAGTACTGGGAACAATGGGAAATGCCAAGCAAGTGGAACAAGGCTTCAGCTCCTGTGTCTATAACACAACTCATATTCTCAGCAAAGCTTGTTCAGCAGGAGTGAGTCTCGTTCCTTTGTTGGATGTGCCTCCCCTTCCACGGGTTTTGGCCGAAGGACAGCCCTTCCGCTTCTGTTGGCTGGAGCTACAGTGACATCTAGTAACTGCCTAGCTAATTACAGCCGGGACTTTCACAGGCTCTGTCCCATTAGCTCCAACAGTGTGGAGTTCCTACAGCAGGACTTGTCTTTTCCACTTCCAGCATATCACCTTCCATCAGAATATGAGGCAGGACGTTCTCAAACACAGAGAGACAAAAAGTGACTTGCTCATGCTGACACATTCCTTAGAAAAAAAAAGTGCTTTGAATTAAATTTTAATTAATTAATAATCATGTCTCTTCTAAATACACTGTCCCCCATTTAGTTACTATGCCAAAAGAACTACGTCTGGTAGTTACTGAATGGACAAATTTACTTCTTATATAATATTGAAGACTTAACAATGTTATAGATTTGACAAAGGCATCAAAAAGAAAACTTCCTTTTCAGCTATATTGTAAATAATAACTAATCTAAGCAAGCAAGACTACAGGTTTTGCATGATTTACAACCAGTGATTTGAGAAGGTTTTCCACATATTAAAACTTAGCAACAGTACTGTAAGGATTACAAAATTCCCATTTTAAGCAAAGACACTGGGGCACTGGAGTTCTTAGAAGTTTATGTGTAATGAGAAAACCATATTTACACCTTATACTTTCTCACAGTAAGTCAAACTACATGAATGAAGGCTACATCAATTAATAAACAGCCTTTGAATGGTGCAGAAGCCATTGTACTCAGAACCAAGTTCAGAAGGGGTTGTGCAGGTGCCTTGGAGAGCAGAACACCAAGCAAACGGTGCAGATAATTGGCAATAAACATAATTATTTAGTGACTGTTCTCTATCTCCAAGCTTAAGAGAAAGCATTGGCTTTTCATCTTGTTAACTTCACTTAGTTTTTTATCTTGTTGATGAAGAAAGGAATTCTAAACTACCCTTCATTCTTCATTTACAGATCTTGACTCTGAGAAAAAAATATTAAAACTCTCATGACCTTGGAATTCCACCAAGAAGACTTTTTATAAGTACCCTTTTCACTACTTTTTTATACACCTAGTTTTCTCCAACTTTAACTAAAGCCAAAACAAGTGTGTTTATGTCACACAGTCCTTTTTGAACTTCTACTGTTGTCTCTTAAAGTCCAAACACTGACAGCTAATTACTTTCAAAGGCCATAGGTCAAGGTAACTAGTAGTGAAGTCAGTGTGTCCCAAAACTGCCTCACCTAATTGGAAATAATTGGCTAGTAAGTTGTATTTTTAACTAACCTTTAACCTTTAAAATCACAAGCTGTGGAGATGCCTGTGGTCCGCTGATGTACATCTGGAGTCACATTTAAAACTGACATTTTTTGCTTCTGAGGTTTCTTCTGATTAGAGTTTGAGCTTATAAAGTGATGTGATCCTGTCCACAGATTCCAGCCAAGGGGACCAGAGCACACTTTTACATCTGTGAACAACACATAGAGTGCATTCCCTCAGCTGGAGTGGGATGAACTTTCATGAAAGTTCTTGTATTTAACATTCTCTAACAACTACCATGGCCTCAACAAAGTAGGGATTTTCCTTTGTTTTAGAAGGGAAAACATAGGCAGAAGGAAAACAGATCTCAGATCTTGATTTGAATGCTGACACACAGAGTTGAATCCATGGAAAGCAACTAAAAAATACAGCTGTTGTTTGGAAGTGAAGATAGGAAAGAGGCTGAAGGCTTCACTGCACTGTACAGTAAGAAGCCTGGAGCATTTGCATCTCAGCAAAAGAATTGATCAGTACAAATTTGCTGTAAAAATTATTTTAAGCTTCTTTTTAAGGCTCAGATTTGTACATGAACTTTCTGAATTCTTGCCTAATTTACACGTTTTCTAACTTCTCAATTACATGAACTTGAAACATATTGCTTAATACATTGTAATTCTTTTTACTCTGTGATGAGATTGTATAATTTTGTAAATTTTAAGGGACTAAATATCCCCTATGCGGTTAACACCGTACTTGTTATTGTCCATCACTGGAAACCTGATCCATATGTGGGACTGTGCTCACTGGTGTTCACATTGGGCTTTACAAACTGTGCACTGACTGCATGAATTAGAAGTAGAAGGTAACAATTTAGCATGAACTCTACATGATAATTTGCCTGGTAACCATCCCGAGTGAGGAGCACCCAGTGTATTTGATTACTCCTGAACAAAATTACTTACTAAGCAGACACCGCGTTCACAGAACATTGGATTCCTCCTTTATCCCACACAGATTAATACCTTCTGAATCAGGCTTATGCCTGGCTTCTGGGAATGAGGAAACAAAGATCTTGTGGTGATTCGTTTTGCACAAACTGGTTGTTTTCAGAGTAGCAGTTTTTACCATGGGGTGAAATGAAAACTGCTGGCAAGTGAAATTTGGTTCAAAAAGGCAGCAGCCACTGGTCACAGCCCAGACATGTCCATGGCTCTGCAAAGCCCTGACCTCCGTTGTGCTGCAGCCCCTCAGCACATTCGTGTTCCTGAACATTTAACACTGAATTGTCACCTTCACCTGCCACTGTGTTGGATTCGAGTGGCAAAGAGCAGCTCAGCAGAGCAGGCTCCTCACCCTCTCTACACACTGCTAGCTACAGCTTGTAGAAAAACTTGCCACATGCCTTTAGTAGATCTGAGCGTGGCATGGTGGATTCAGCACTGCCTGTGCTGTAGGGCTCCCAAATATACTAGAGTGCTTCCCACACACTGTGGATATTGGGGCAATCTCAGTCCTTAGCTACAAGTATTCAATGCAGATGATAAAAAGTCCTAAGCAGATTAGGTCTGTTTTTACCTATCAAATCGAGGGAATTAGCCTCTGAGGGCAGGATTCTGCTCACCTGTCATTAGGTGCAATGTAGACACTGCAGCTCACCAAGCTGCCTCAGTCTCCTGTTTTTATTCAGAATAGGGAACTTTAGGTCACTGTTCACGTGACCCTGTTTGGATCTGCCAGCACCCAGTGAGTGCATCAGAGCTGACACAGTGGGAGCCTCAGGCTGTGCCAACACCCTGGGCTGACTCAGGTTTATCAGGTGAAGCCCAACCTCGGGTCTGGGTGTGGTGTGCTGCACTTACATGTGCTATAAACTGCTTCTGAAAACAGAAAGGACTTTTCCATTCCACACCCTCACACTCACACCCTCAGCCCATGATCCAGGGCTGATCTGTGGGCTGACGGGCAGCTCACCTGCCAGTGACTAATTTAGAATGTCCTAGTTGCCTGCCTTGGAGGTGTTGCCTTCCCTCTGTCTGATACCTTGGTATTCACCAGGGGAATTAAAATAACGAGGTTATTGTGTATCCTTCTCCAGATGAACGCATTCTGAACCAGACCTCATGGAATTTTCTGAGTCTCTTAAAATGAGCATGCTCAGTTCAAGTTTAGAAGAGTTGATAAAAGGTGGACATTCTTCATGCCTCTGGTTACTACAAACGGTGCTTTTCCCCAAAGGCCACATTTCTTTTAGGTTAAAATATAAATAAACAAACCACATTCTGATCTTCACTGTTTCACATCAGTAGTACAAACTTTACTGGGTTTCCTTTGAAGAGAAAACACATACCTGAATTCAGGTCAGGACACCCTGAGAGGGTTTAAGCTCCAGAAGGAAGGTGATGCCAGTCTCCCTTTCCCTGTTGCAGTGCAGTGTCACTCTGCATTATTGCTGCTGCTGTTTGCATTTAAATGGAGCAGCCCTCCCTGAGATCCTCTCACCTCTTGGGTGAAATGCAATAGAAGAGAGAAATAATTTCTACCTTCAAAGCATCCTGAGAGTTTCTGCTCCAGGTGTCTGCCCTGTGCTCTTCATCCGATCAAAGACAAAACCAAATGGCCCCAGTGAACCCAAGAAAAACCTTATTGAAATTTAAAAGCCACATGGATGAGGCAACTGGGGACATGGATCAGTGGTGGGCTTTACAGTGCTGGGGGAATGGTTGAACTCAATGAACTTAGAGGACTTTCCCAACATAAGCAATTCCGTGATTATGTGATTCTGAGATTATGAAATCTCATCTCTCCCCAGCACAGTGGGCGAGCAGGGACAGTGCTGGTTCTGGCTCCAGGGAAGGGAGCGGTGGGTGTGGACAGCCCTAGGCTACTGCAGAGATAGGGAAGTCCCAAAGAAGAGGGAGGTGAGGAAACAGCACCGAGTGACTGGTGCCAGCAGGGGAAGCCTGGTGTGTGGGAGTGCTGCCAGCTGTGCCCAGAACGATGCCCATGCCCTGTGCCAGCAGGATGCTGCCAACCTCACTGCTCCAGCAGAGATGCTCTTGTGCAACAGTACTGGTCCAGGTCAGCCCTACAGCCTCCCTGCACCCTGCCCAGTGTCTGTGGTTGTGTCCAGCGTTCACTGCTCTGATATGAGCCACAGGATGAAGCACGCTCAGCTGGATTGCAGCCCCATCTCCCAACTCTTGGTGAGAAATTCTTTAGGAGGAAATTCTTTCCTATGAGGGTGGTGAGGCCCTGGCACAGGGTGCCCAGAGAAGCAGCCACATCCCTGGAAGTGTTCAAGGCCAAGCTGAATGGGGCTTGGAGCACCCTGGGATAGTGAAGATGTCTCTGTCCATGGCAGGGGGATGGAACTTGATGAGCTTTAAGGGCCCTTTGAACCCAAACCATCCTAGGATTTTATACAACAGAAACAGAATGCCCTGAACGCCTGTGCTTGCCTTGTCCTAAAGGAAGAGGGTCTTGGAGCCTGTTCATGCCATTGGAAATCTCCTGAAATGCTTTTCCAAGGACCCTGCTCCACCTGACATCTTCCCTGAACTCTGGAGTCATCCACAAATAAATGAATGTTGCCCATTCTCCTTCATCTCCCTCCAGCCAACACTTCCAAACAACCAGTGAAGAAAAGACATCATATCCATGGAACATGCAACCAAAAACACGGGAACCAATACAACATCCCCCTCACCTGGGCACCTTGGAACCTCCTCTGCTGCAAGCAGGTAAGTGTCATTTCAGCTTTATATTCATTACTTGTTGGGGACATAGGGAAAGAACAATTTTGCTTTTTCTCGATTAAAAGGAAGGGGAAAAAATGAACGAAAGAAAAGAAGTGGGGAAGGAAATTTTATTTTCAAGCTTCTAAAAGGATCTTACAAACCACAGAGAGTGAAAAAAAAAAAAGCAAATGTATATATGTGTGTGTGTGTGTGTGCATATATATATACACACACACATATATAATTGACAGGGTCCTGTTAAGCAATTCTTCACATTATCTAATGGTGATAGGAGTTACCACGTAACCATATATGTGTTTCCCTGTAATCCTGATCACTGCCAACACCTCACAAAACTCCTCTCAGACAACATTTCTCCTAGACTGTACAGATTTCTTTTCTCAAAAGCAAAGGAGAAGGAAAAAATACAAAGTAACCAAGAAGAAAGAAAAAAAGAAAACTCTCTTAAGCAAGGTCTTCCAGGCTGGGCCAGGTGAGAGCCAAGTTTAACACCTCCTGCACGGCTCTGATAGCTGCTTCCCATCTTCTCCATGGCACAGAATTTTCTCCAGCACCTATTACTCCCTACCATCCCAGCCATAATGCCCCATTATTCTGCTCCCACCCTGCCCAGGGTCTCATCACTTGAAAGGAACCCCAACCCCGCCCAGCTGCACCCTCAGCCCTGCTCCTCTCTCACACCTGCTCATCAATCATAACCTCAATCTTTACTTTTTACAACTTCCTAACACCTCTGCCCATCCAGAAGGAGTTAATCCTAGACCTCCATCCCTACCAGCAGCACAGCTTCCAGCTCAGCATGCCTGCTGCTATTCCAAGCACCTCTGCAGCAGGAATTCCAGCTGCTGGGGATGAGAAGGAATTCACACTTGGCTTTTCAGAATCTAGCTCCCACAGCAGGAAGGCAAGGGGGCATGGACAGAACTGCTCCAAAACAGAAAGGACCTCAGGAAATAAAGGCAGAGAAAGCTGAGAGAGAGAAATGGAACCAGGGCAGGTCCTGTGCTCCAGATTCTTCCTCACCCTGAAATGCCATGGCGGCTTTTGGAGGTTGCCAAAAAGTAAACAAAAACGCAATGGTGCCTGGTTCTCCCATCCCACCCCCCAACAGTTTCTTAAACACTTAATATCCAGCTTAAGTGAAATCAACAGATTTTAAAATCCACACAGGTGTCAAAAAGGAGAGTTACAAAAATTTGCTTGTTCCTGTTCTTGCAGAAAAACCAACCCCAATTCGAGCCTCAGAGGCAGAGGGCTAAAGGCATCTCTTGTAGGACTGTGTCACCCCACTTCAGAGGCCCAAGGGGCTCTTTGGATCCCATCCCTACCAGGGAACCCTCGTCAGGGACCTAACAACTCTTGCTGTCTCCAGGCATCCTTCATCCCAGGGATGCTGCTGCATGCAACTGATGGAAGATGGCTCAGTCCCAGGCACCCCTACTCCTTCCTGCACAGCTCAAAAGCCAGGCAGGGGATGGGGATGAGTCACAGGCTGCCTTCCTCCTTCTCCTCCACCTCCTCTGCTACACTCTACATGGGAAACAGGCAACCACACACACCCCAGCCAGCTGTGTGCAAAAACGTATATATTCAGCACGCACTCAGTACAGTATAGCAACAAAAGCTACCATCGTTTCCTTAAAAAACCAACAAACCACCAACTTCAAAACAACCACCAAAACTTCCAAATCCTCCCCACCCTACAGCACTGATCCTTGGCCTTCTGGGCCCAGCAAGGCACCAGTGGAAAGTGACCCCAGGCCCATGCCATCCCTGCCTGGCAAGGCACCGAGGGTGGCCCCGGCTCTCTGGCAGCATCTCCTGCCTCGGCACCCAACTCCTCCTGTGGGGCCTGGGGTGCTGGCAGTGCTCCCACCAGAAGGGCTGGGCCAGCAGTTTGCTCCAGTGCTATCCCGTGCAGTTATTTGGGGAACACACACACCAAAGAAAATGAGACAAGCTCTGGCTGCCAGAACAGGGAAGCTGCCACAGCCTCACTGGGGCTGGACACAGCCCTAGGAATGTGCCAGGGAGGAGAGGGGGATTCCACTGCTGATCCTGGGGGTCCACACTCGGATCGCTGCAACAGTGTCTCTGCCGCTTTCTGCTAGAGGCGGGGGATGAGGCTGAAGAGAGGGAAGGAGTGGCACAGTGGTGGGGCTGGGAGCCGACAGGGCCCTTGCTGCTGCACACAGAGAGGAGGTAGATCGGCTTTGGAGACCTCTTGCCTGGGAGGATGTCTTCGCGGACACCAGCTTGGTTCCTGGGGAGAAGAGCCTGCTGCAGGACCCTGAATGCCTGCGCTTGCCTTCTCCCAAAGCAAAGGTGTTTTGGAGCCCCTCCTTGTGCTGCTGGAAAGCTCTCGAACTTGCGCAGCAATTTCCCTCAAAACTTTTTAGCCCTGAAACTGCCTCCATGGCTGCTGCAGGCAAAACCCAGGCAGTTGAGCACAAGCCCAGAGGTGACAGCAGTGACATGAGGGACAGGAGGGACCCTGGCTCCCTCCTCTTGCCCACCTGGTTGGACCCCAACTCTGACCCCACTCCCTGCCCTGCCACACTGGTCCCGCTGCCACCCCTGCCCCATGGGGATAGCGTGTGATGCTCTCCGTCCTCCCCCCTCCCCAGTTCCCCATCCCCAGCGTCCCCTCTGCCGTTAGTCTTGCTGCTCGTTCATCTCCATGTCAGACACCAGGATGTTCTTCTCGGCAGATTCACTGGGGTTGGAGGTGGTGCGACTATAGCGAGCGCTCTCAAAGGCTCCGCGCTCTGCACTCTGCCGGCGTTTGTACAGGAAGACAACGACCCCCAGCACGGCGCACAGTGCCAACGTCGACAGCACAACCACTGCTATGGCTGTCGTGTTCTCTGGCAGAGCTGCAGGGAGGAAAGGCTCTTGAGAGGCAGACAGATGGCTCCTGTTCTTTCCTGAGCCTGCAGGGGAGGCTGGGGCTGGTGGGGCTCCAGCCAGACCCGTGTTGTTGGGCAGGGTCATTTAATCATAGAATGTCCTGAGTTAGAAGGAACCCACAAAGGCCACCAAGTCCAGCTCCTGGACCTGCACAGGACACCCCAAGAATCCCATCCTGTGCCTAAGAGTGCTGACCAAACACTTCTTGAGCTCTGGCAGTCTTGGGACCGACTACTGCCCTGGGGAGCCTGTTTCCGTGCTGTTTCCCCCATGGTGGGTCATAGCAGGACAGGACTGGAATGAGATTAGCTCAGTTCGTTGAGCATGATGCTAATAACACCAAGGTTGTGGATTTGATTCCCTTATGGGTCATTCACTTAAGAGCTGGACTCAGTGATACTTGTGGGTCCCTTCCAACTCAGCATACTCTGTGACTCTGAATCTGCTTTGGTGCTTTGGGGACATCTTTCCCCTGGCAGAGCTCCTGACACTGGGCAGACTCCCTGGGTCTTTCCTGATGTGTATGAAGATTTAGCAGCTGCCTGGGATGGATCTTTGGGATCCTACCAGCAGACATGCTGGCCATCCCCCAGACTGACCAGGCACAGGAAGGAAAGTCTGGCAAGCGGCTGGGCAGACACACACCTTCATGGAAGGATGGCTCCTGTTCCTGAGGAGTCCTAACTCAAGGCCAAAGTCACTTAGGAATGGCATTCCCCACCCGCAAACCCCATTCCTTTGGTTTTACACAACCTGGGCTGTGGCACAGGCTCCCAGTCCTGGTTTCCAGTCCCAGTACTGTGCCCAGGCTGATGGTGCCACTCACCTGCCATGGAAAAGCTGCTCTCCTCCACTGCAATGGCAACACAGATAGGTGAGTGCATGGCCCTGACACCCTCCCATCTTCCCACCACCAGCACCACTGGATCCACACCCTGCACTGCTCCCAGTGCCACACCACATGGGTATCTATGCTTCACCACTGTCTCACTGGCCTCATGCTACCCCAAGGAGTTCACCCAGCCACTGAGACAAGCACAGCCCATCACTGAGCCCAGTGGGGACCTGCAGACCCCAACACCAACCCATACAAGCCCCTGCACTGGAATTACCCAAAACATGTGGTTGGTGCTGCCGGTGTCACAGCTCTGCTGTGCAGCACTCTGCCCAGGCCCTCAGCTCACCCTATATCAGCCCAGGAGCCTTGGGCAGCAGAGGGGGGCCCTACCTCGGGGAATCTTGCAAATGACCCCCATGGTTACGTTTGTGCAGGAGCCTAGACGCCACAAGCCATTGCTGCTCTGGATCCAGTAGCAGCTGTTCTGGCTAAGCATGCTGGGCCCCGTGTCGTGCTGGCCCCAGTTGGAGTAGTTCACGGCAGTGTTGTCATGCCAAACCAAGGTGCCACCTGGGAAATGGGAAAATTAAGTTTGAGGAGGCTGAAGGGGGACACCCCATCTTTGTCCCAGTTCAGAAAGGAGGTGTAACAGGGCTCTGGGCAACCTGGTTGAGTGGAAGGTGGCCCTGCCTATGGCAGGGGGTGGGGCTGAATGGGCTTTATGGTCTCTTCCAACCCAAACCATCCCGTGATTCTGTGATTCTATGGTGGGGAGGTCTGATGGGGAAGACCAGGGGCTACAGTGCACCTTCCTGAATCTGCAGGCTCCAGTGTCTTGGAGAAGGCTTTGGTTTTCCTATCCCACCAAGCCAGAGGAGGACACACGTGGTATGTCCAGCATGTCCTGAGACACTGGTGCACCTGGTCACACTATGGCATTGGCCCTCCTCACTGGTGCCACCACCAAGGGCTTCCTCTGCTCACTGCAGACTTGGTGGGAATTCATGGAGGTGCCTGGAGGAGTATCTCAAACCTCATTCCTTCCTTTGTACCTTTGGGGTTGAAGGTCATGCCCAGCCAGGCCCCCTTGGAAAGGCCCTCGTACGCCTGGAGATGCTCCCACACAAAGACGTTCTCCATCTCATCCTGGATGGACAACACTGTGCTGCCAACTGCAGAGGGAAGACTGTCATGGAGGAGCCCAGAACTGAGAGGATTGAGCTAGGGAGCAGCAGTGCCCAAGAGGACAAAGTTGAAGACCCACCCGTGAACCACATGATGACTGGGGAGCCCTAACATGGAACAGCAAGGAGATGGCTGACCAAGGCTGGACATGGACACAGGGGCAAGGGGGCTCTGCTGTACCCACAAACATCCTGGGGATCCCACTCTCTTCCTTTTCCAAGGATGCACCACCCTCCTTTACTACCCCAGTCCCCTCATACCTTTCTGGCACCTCTTTATGGCATCCTTCTGCCCCAGGGTGATTTCCATGTGGAAGGTGTAGCAGTGGTCCCGGAAGGGGATCCAGGACGAGTCCTCCAGCGATTTGGGACAGCTGCCACTGTAGCTCCACTTGTGTGTGCGGGGGTGACCTGGGGAGCACATGGTACATTAAAAGGTGTGGTGGGGCACAGGATGTCAGGGTCCCATACCACACTGGGGCATCCAGATCCACAGGGACATGCTCCAAAAGGTCCCTGGTGGGATGCCATCTCCAACCCTTGGTCACACCCCACCTGGACCACCCAAGGCCCCCTGGCCAGCACCTGTTTGGAGTTGGCAGATGCCCCCCTGCAGCTTGGTGTCGCAGCCAGCTGTGCGCCAGCTCCCGTCCATGTCCATGTAGGAGCAGCCGGTGATCTGCTGGGGCTCCCCGTCCTGCCAGTTGGTGTAGATGAGGTCCTCCTCCGTCAGCCACGAGTAGCTCCGGCCTCCCTGGAAGACCACAGGGAGGAGATGTTTGGGGGGCTGCTGTGATCCCCCTGGGGACCCGTGCCCCAGATGCCTCCCTGCTTCCCTCACCTCACTGTTGGCCAACCCAATCCAGAGTGGAACCTGCAGGCTGCTTATGGCCTGCGTGAGGAAGGCCTGGTTGTAGGGGTTGGGGATGGTGGCCAGGGTGGCATTGAGGGTCTCGCAGAGCAGCAGCGCCTCGTGCCACCTGAGGGGTTTCTGCAGGATGCGGTAAGTGCTGTTGTGGTAAAAGAGGGTGCCAGTAGGAGAAGGGGGGAACGGTGCCTGTGCAGGGCTCAGGGACGGGTCTGGAGGAGCAAAGAGACAAGGTCAGAGGGCACAGACGACACTCCTGCATCCCAGGTGGGTCACCCCCTTGTCCATCTCTACCCAGGCCAGGCTGTCTCTGGCAGTGTTGTTCTGGTTGCACCTGGTGACGTCCTGGTGCAACTGTGGAGGGCAGAGGGACATCCCCAGGGATGACAAGCAGTGACACCCTAGCACCATCCCCACTGGGAGCTGTCCACCAGGGTGCATGTCCCTGTGGGACACACTGAGCCAGGCTGGTGTGCACAGGTTTGGGGCTGTCCCATAAATGGCTGGGACCAGGGACCCACCTGCCCAAGTTAAGTCTGTCTCCCCAACATTCTCCAAGCTAAACCCATTGCCCCAAGCTCCCCAGTCCCACCACAGCATGGGGCACCAGGGTGGCAGTGGCAGATCCCCAGCCAAGAGAGCTGGGACTGTCCCCTCGTCCCCCTCCTACCTATGCTCCGCTGGCAGACATAGCCATGTTTCTCCTCCATGCAGCTCCGGTCATCCCAGCGTCCCGTGAAGAGGGGAGGTGAGCCATGCCACACCACAACACAGTTGGTCTGCGCAGCCAAGCCACAAGGTCAGCACTGCCCTTAGCACTGTTGTCCTACACCACAGAGACCCCATGCCAAAAACCCCCACCCTGCAGGGCTGCATCCTGCGCTGCCCTGGGAGAGCCACCCCAGCCTGCTAACTCCTTCCCTTCTCAAGGCTGGGCCTGGAGCTGAGATCTTCGTGGGGGATGGGGGTGCTATGGGGAATCTCCCTCACCGGCTTGTCACGGGGGCTGGAGGAGCTGAAGCCTGAGGGTTCTCCAGGTGCCCAGCTCACGTGCCGCAGCGGCTCCCCTTCAACCCACTGGAACTCCCCCTGGGCATTGTGCAGGCCAATCCAGAGGTCAAAAGAGATGTTAGGCAGCATGGATGTGATGAAGGCTGCAAGTGACAGATGAGATGCTGAGGACCACCCCTGACAGGTAGAACCCTGGTAGGGTGGTGGTGCAGAGGAGACCTACCCTGCTCCAGTGGGCTGGCAATGGTGGCCAGGATGGCACCCTGGCTCTCACACACCTGCTTCGCCTCTGGCCACTTCACTATCTCGCCTTTGTTGTGGCCATTGAAGCTGAAACACTGCACAGGCAGGGGCACAGAATGGGCCAGGAGGTGCAACTGCCCCCAACCCTGAGCCCTGCACCCTCCCCACCTAGCCAACCTCTGCAACCCCATTCTGCCCCAATGGTCCTTTTCCCCTTCACACCCTCATGCCTACCATCCCCCAACCCCTTCGGCCCTCCCATATCTCTCCTGGCAAACCTGTGCACACACCTCACCTTCCCCACCCCACAGCACATCTCTCCCAGCACCCCTGTAAATGCATTCCCCAGCACTACCCACAAAACATGTGCAGGCATCCCCCTCCATCCTGCCATTTTGCAGCTACCCCCTCTGTGCCTCCACAGGGCTGGTGGATGACCAGGAAGTAGCCATCACCTCTCCATCCTGTCATCCCCTCTCCATCCTACTGTCCCTTCTCCCTCCAGCGGTACCTTACTGAGGAAGGGCAGCCAGCCTTGGGGACAGCCCCCACTTGTGGCAGTAGGTACCAGAGGGAGGGAAGGCTTCACAGCTGTTTCATTGCTCCGCTTGCAGATGTAAGGCAGTGCCGTCATGCACTTCTGGTCCCCCCAGTCCTCTGTGGAGAGGGATAGGCTGGGCATGATGCCCCTCTGCACCAGGACCGGTGCCCCACCCCCTCAAAGCCCCATGCAGAGCCCTGTCCTGCCCTGCCCTCACCTCGGCTGGCTGTCATGTACACACACTTCCTGTCCTTGCTGATGGGCCGAGGCTTGCCCGATGCCCAAGAAACAAAATTGAGAAGGGACCCATCAGACCACCTGGAAGAGCATCAGGAGGACCACGAGGCTGAGCAGTGACTTGGTGAATGGGACCACTTGAATGGTCCCATTCCACTGGGAGCGTGTCCCACCACTGCCCTCTTATGTGAGGAACCTCCAGCCCAGCAGCCCAGGATGAGACCCCTGAGATGCAGCTGCTACGTCACAATACACTGAGAGGTGGGGAGAGTAATGTAAGAACATACAGGGACATAGTGGTGTGGGGATGCGATGGGAATAGTAGTGTGGGGACATCCAGGGATACAGTGGCTGTCTGTGACTTACTTGAACCTCCCGTCATTCTCGTAGGTGTGCAGTCCAATCCACCAGTGCTGCTCCTGGCCCCTGGAGAACTGCATGCACAGAGAGAACATATCAGTGCCTGTCAGGAACTGGAGGGTCTTTGGGGGCAACTGAGATTGCCATGGGGATCAGACGCCCTCCCCCAGCTTGCAAAAGCAAGGCATAAAACATCACTTGGCTGAACCCCACACCCACCCCCAGGCATCAAGACCAGTCACCACACAAGCCCATCATGACCCCAGCAAAGTCCAGCACCCCCAAATATTGTTCCTCCAGAAAAGGGTAAAAGAAGACAAGGAAGAGCAGCCCACAAGGCAGCAGAGCCCACTGGTGCCCTGGGAAGTTCCTGTCCCCTTGGTACCTTCTTCAGGTTCTGGCCCAGGAAGTGCAGCTCGGCCTCACTGTGCACCGAAGTCAGCTCAGCCTGGAACCAGCCGCAGATGCGCTGTGCCTGGAGCCATGTTGAGTGGTGCTCGAAGAACTTGTACTCAGCCTCCTGGTACTTCACCCACTCTTTGCTGCCTGCAGGCAGGGACCGGTGTCTCACTGAGGCTGTGACACCCCTGCCATGGTCTCCCTGACCCTTGGTCCCTGCCTGTTGGGCTGCTTTGCTTTTGTTTCTCTCCTGCAGCAGAGCTGCAACAGGATGCCTGGGGTCCCCTCCCTCCCACAACCCTGCCCAGGATCCAGCCTCCTCTGGATAACACTGCAGCAGACACCCATTGAAGATATCAGGTGGTCTATGCATGACCTGAAGTTGAGTCAGGACAGGTTGAGGTTGGATATCAGGAAAAAGTTCTTCCCCCAGAGGGTGGTCAGACACTGAACAGGCTCCCCAGAGCAGTAACTATGGCTCCAAGGCTGCCAGAGCTCATGGAGTATGTGGACAACACTCTCAAGCGCAGAGTGAGATTGCTGGGGTGCAGGGCCAGGAGCTGGACTCAGTGGTCCCTGTGGGTCCTGTCCAACTCAGAATACTCTGTGAGTGTGACAAAAGGCTTTGGCCAACACACCTTGGGTTGTGATCTCCGTCTCCTTCACATCGGTACCTGGAGAAAGGGCAAGGAGAAGTTGTCAGTGGGGTGTGGGCTGAGATGCTCCCATGGATGCTTCTCTGCAAACCATCCATGGGCTACAACAGCAGGATGCCCCTCCTGAATTCCCCCAGAAGGGACAGCACCTCTCCCAGTCCCTGAATTAGGAATTACCCTCTGTCCTCCCAAGGATTCCACCACCCCACAGCCCATGCTCCTCCAGGTCAGTCACAGCTGATGGGTTTGGGGACCCCTTTGTCAGTACCTTTGGGCAGTTTGCAGATCCAGTCCAGCTGGGCTTCACACTGCATCGGCATCCACTGCAGGGAAGCCAGATCCAGCACAGCGCAGCTCCGGATGTCATCATCATCATAAGAACTGCGGTCGAAGTTGTGGTAGAAAAACTGGGTGTTGAGAGAAATGGGCAGTGTTGGGCATTTCCACCACCACCAGATTTGTCCCTCCCACAACCCAAATGCCCCCTGGACTCACCCCTAGCCCATCGCTCCACCTCCAGCTTTGGTCCCCAGTGGGGTCCCGCCGGTTCAGGCCGATCCAGAACCAGTGCTGCTCGTGGAGCTCTGGTTCCGACTCCCTAAGGGGAGCCAGGGGGACAGGTGAGTACACAACCCCCTTCAAACCAGAGGGGTTTATTTATACACAAATATATATTTATAATCAGGGGTTTTTCTGTTTGTTTTCAAAGCCTGCCATCCCCACACACCTGAAGGTAGGAACTGGGATAACAGGCATGCCATCTCAGGGCTGGAGCTACTTTAAATGCAAGCTCCCTCCCCAAATTACACTGAACTTCCTGCACATCTCCCACATCAGCCACACCAACTGATGCACCTTCTGTACACCAGCCTGTGCTCAGAGAGATCCATCCATCCATCCATCCATCCATCCATCCATCCATCCATCCATCCATCCACATGTGCCAGAGCACGAGGAGGGCTGTGGGCTCATAGCAAGCACACTCTGGCAGTGGGACAAACACTCATGCTGCCAGCCTCTCACCCAAATATCTTGTTGAGGGTGTCAGCGACAAAATGTTCCTCCTCGTAGCTGCCTAGGCTGAGCAGCTGGGCCCCCAGCTCCCGGCAGAATTCCTGTGCAGTGATCCATGTCTTCTTCTCTTGCAGCTTTTCAAAGCTGTATACCTGAGAAGGGAAGAACCCAGAGCATGGGGGGCTCAGCAGCAGAACATGAGTAGAGCACTGTTCCCACCTGTAGGCAGCCATATCCCAGGGCACAGTGCTGTCATCCAGCCCAACCCAGGGTTGTGGGGTGCCTCTTGCAAGCACCAAAATGTGCCCCTCCACTCCCCTGCACTGGGGAGGCATGTGCATCCCCACACCGACCTGTCCAACCCCCCTTCACCTTGTAGCAGTGACGGAGTTTGGGGTCGGAGCTCCATCCTGGGGGACAGGTGGCAGTGAGGCTGGGCGTGGGAAAAGGACCAGGCAGTTCAGGATTGACTGGGGTGCCCAGGTTCTGCCGACAGATGTACTTGGCCTTGAAGGTGCTGCAGTTCTTCACCTCCCACAGCCCCATGGAGCTGCCAGTGGCCAGGGCCACGCAGCCACCCTTGTTGTAACCTGGAGCACTCACGAGAGCAGGGGAGATGCCAGCCTTAGGGTTGGACTGTGCTGGGGGGCAGTGCCAGCCCTGCCCTGCATGAAGGGGGAGTCCCTCATCCCCATTCCCTTACCAGGCTGGTTGCGGTTCCAGTGAGTGTACATCACCTCATCACCACTCAGCCAGCGGAACGCGCCTGTCTCATTGATGTCCTGCAGAGCTGTCCAAAAATACTCCCCATCCCAGCCGTAGATGAGGCTGCTCACATATGCCTGCTCGAACCTGGAGGGACAGCCAGAGTGGGCGATGCAGTGAGTGGAGATACTGAGCTGCCCCTGATGCTCCAGCCCTGGAAGTCACTCCCCACCTTGCAGGGCTCGTTTTGGGCCAAACCCAACACCACTGGTATGGCACTGACCTGTTGGTGATGGTAACCAGTGTGGAGCTGTAGTCGGAGCACATCTTGCGGGCGTCACTGTAGGGGACACGGTCCTCACCCAGCCAGAAGCAGGATGGGCTGTGCCATTTCCAGCCCTGGGAACATGTGACAGGGAACATCCACCACTGCCCACCTGGACCTCCCCAGAAGGATGGGAGCATAAGAGGAACATCCCAAGGGCATGAGAGGAACATCCCAAGTTCCCCACCAACCCCTCTGCCTTCTCCTGGGAGGTCTCCTGCCCCCAGTGTGACCCCACTCAGCTTTGAGCTCTAACAAGCCCCTGGCCCCAGAGGACATGGCTACGAGGAGAACAAACACCCAGGCAGCTTCAAAGCTGGGGAAACAGCTCTCCCTGCCAGCGTCCAGCCCTGGCTGGGGTGCAGGGAGGGGAACACAATCCTCCTCTTTACACCACAGGGCTGAGTCCAAAGCGAGTACCACCGCAGCCAGCTTTAATCCCCCGCCTCGTTAATGTTGGAGTCTCTCTAGGGTTGGAGACACAATAGTGTCTGTTTTCTGCCAGAGCAGGGAGCGGGGTGGCCCTGGGGCTGACAGCAGTGGTGGCAGAGTGGAGAGGGACATGGGAGCTCATCTGCAAGAGGGGACACACACCCTTCACAAGGGTGAAGTGGCTCAGAAAAGTGGCCTCAGGCTCAGGGACCCCCTGGAAGGGGAAGCATCACTAGAGTTCTACTCCTGGGTCCTCCGGGCATTGGAAGGACAGTAGGGGCACATGCCATATGCAGTGTCATCAGCACAGTGGGGAGGGAAGCAGGAGAGCAGCTTTCGGAAATTAAAACAACTGCAAATCCCATCTTTTCCCCCACGTTCCTTCTACAGTCTTTCTCCGAAGCTGGCAAATCCAGGTACAGACCCATCAGCTGGGTCCCTCTGGAACAGCATGGATGCAACTGAGCAGCCAAGAAAGGGGCCTGTCCTGGGACAGTGCAATGTCCCCAACCAGCACTGGCCTCAGCACCCCTAACACCCCGAGGGTGCACTCCCACACACTGAGAACCACAGCAAGTCCCTGTGACCCAAAAGAGGGCCAGGACAGGATCCCCAACCCCAACTGTTGCCTCCAGCTCCCAATCCCAGTGTGCCCCCAAATCCCTCTCCTGCTCTGCCTTTCCCATTGCCCAAACCTCTATCCTTCATTGCTTCCTTTAAGGCTGCTCCTGAAATAAAAGAGATTTTTTAAGGGGTGAAAAAAGCAGCAAGGCCACGATGAAAAACCAGTGGAGTGGCTGGAGTTGATAGGACCAAACCCCCGAGCAAGATGTGCCTCTTCTCCACCAGCTTCTGCCTCTGGGTGGCAAAAGTCCTCATTGAGAACGACTAAGCAGAGGAAGGATAGTTCTTGGTTCATTGGTCCCTTGCATTGTTTCATTGGTTCATTTGTCCCTTGCAGTTTGTTTCCCAGTGCATCTCTGCTGGGCACCCAGGGCCAGGATAAGACTGTCACTGGAGAGCCAGGAGGAAGTTAAATTTCAGGATTGCTTTGGGGACACACAGATGCGTGGTAGCAGAACTTTGACACCGAGTGTCTCATCCCCAGCACCTGCAGACATTGGGGCTCTGCCAGCTACATCTGGCAGCCCTCAAATCTGGCCCTGCATGGCAGCTCTCCTGGCTGCTGTGCTCCTCCAAGCTCTGGCAGAGCCAAGCAGCTGCTGGAAATGGGGCAAGGACATGGCAGGAGCCCAGCAGCACCTCTGGGAGCTGGCCTGGAGTGGCTGCTTGCTAGTCAGGGTGCAGGCATGCTGGCCAGCTCGGAAAGGTTGGGAGAGGTTCAAGAGCCACAGCGCTGCCAGACTCAGTGCTTGGAGGCTTTGCAGAGAACCACAAAAGCCACTTCTCAGCAAGCATGGGAATGGTATGGCTTCAGCCCTGTGTGACAGCTGGGGAAACTGAGGCAGGGCATGGGCTGAGTGAGAATCTCCTAGTTTGGTATCCCCAAAATGCCCATGCCCTGCCCAGATGAGGCAACCTGCCATTATGTCTAGGCATAGGGCTGGCAGCCACCTCCATCCTGCCAGGGTCCCATGTGCTCCTGTGTTTTGGCACAAAGAGAGGCAAGGGGAATAAAAAAGAACATTCCTGCTGGCAGGCAAGGCTGCCTGATGGGGAGGGTCTTGGACAATGTGCACAGACACATGTGCTTGGTGTCCCAGTTTATTCCCATGGACTCTTCCACGATGACAGTGAGGGACTCAGCAGCCCCAGTGTGCTGCAGCTCAGCAACTCTCAGGCACAGACCAACTGCTCCGGGTGCTGCTCATCAGGGCTCCCGAAAATGGTTTTAGGGAAAGGTCCCCTGAAGCCTCAAGCACCAGGCAGAGCCATGGAGCAGCCAGAGCCACTGCCACCCCAGGTGCCCCATACCTTTCGGCATCCGTGGTCATCCTCCTCCTTCTCCTGGCTCACCCGTCCGGGCTTTTTGCAGATGGATGGAAGAGTCTGGTTGCAGGGGCTGTCATTCCACCTCCCTTCCTGCAGGGCAGGAAGAGGAGTGGCAATGAGCCAGTCTGACAGCCTGGGGAATGTCCCAGCCCCTTCACCCCTACCTTGGGTCCAAAGACTTTCCTTCCCTACAAATCCCCAAGGTTGATGAGATGGATCCCTCCCATCCCAATGGCTCAGACGAGCTAGGTTGAACCCAGCTGGAGACAATCCCTGAGGAATGTCTTCCTCAGCAATGAGGATGCTGTGGTGCTCCCTGTAGAGGTGCAGGATAACCCCCCATCCCCTCCAGGTTCTCACCGGTCCCCAGATGGTTACACAGTCCTCCAGGCTGTCACGGAAGTTGTTAGGCTCGAAGGGGTGCCAGTACGTGAACCTGACAGGTGTCCCGTCTGACCACTCGAAGTTCATCTGCAGCTTGAGGTCATTTAGTCCAATCCAGAGCTCCTCCACATCTGCCAGGACAGGGAGGGAGTGAAATTCCCTCCTCCTGGCTGACCCTGTGCAGAACCCCCTGGTGACCTCAGCCCCTGTGATGGGACTGGTCTCTGCACAGCACCTTTTGAAACCCACTCAGCTCTGATCCCCCAGTGCCAGTGGGCAGGAGAGGGCAGCACAGGCCAGGGCAGCTCCGGCCTGCAAGGATGGACCCCCAGAGTGGGAAACACAGGGACATTTGCCTGCAGCTTTTAGAGAAGGGCTAGCAGTAGGGGAGTTAAAGTTCAGGTCTGCAGGCTCAGGTTGAGGGAGCTACTGGTTTTCAACCATTCCCTTCCAGCAAATCCCAGTTTGCTCCCAACCTGGGTGCAGCAGTATTTCCTCTCCTTCCTCCACTCTCCTATGGCTCCTTGCTGGCCTCCTCCAGCATGTCCAGCAGGATATTTTTTCCCATCTTTTCCTACATTAACCAGCTGGGGCTAGCACCATTCCCAGCTGCAGCTGTGTAGTTTTGACTCAGCACAGCAGGCTCCGAGAACAGCTTTTTCATTTGCTGGATGGAGGATGCACCCAGATTATGGGTTCCTCCAAGGAACACACCACCTCCCAGCCTGGGACCTCCACTCCCTGCACAACCACAAAGTCAACTCTGCAGTCTCCAGCACATTTAGGGACTTTTCCTTGGACCCCCTAAGACAGGAAAGGGGCTGCTGATACAGCAAGCTTCTCCTTACCTTGCTTGATCTCCTTGGTGACAAATTCCAGCTCAGAGAGGGTGTGGATGCTGACCAGGTCACCCCCACTCCGCAGGCAGGTCTTCTTCGCCTCCTGCCAGCTCTTCTTCTCTCCCACCAGACGGTAGCAGTTGGACTGGAAGGGATGCCAGCTGGGCTCGCAGTCCACCTTCACCTCTGACCACAAGTCTGGCAGGACACAAAGCAGCCTGAGGGCTCCTGCCCAGTTCTCCAGCCCTCTCCTTGGCAGGGAAAGGACTGCAGTTCTGCGGGTGCTCCGCAGACCAAGCCAAAGCCGCAGTGGGAAAGCCACAGCCAAAATATAACAGGCGGTGCAAGGTGTGGGAATGGTGAC
The DNA here is from genome assembly GCA_013390045.1 of Picathartes gymnocephalus. Taxonomy (NCBI): domain Eukaryota; kingdom Metazoa; phylum Chordata; class Aves; order Passeriformes; family Picathartidae; genus Picathartes; species Picathartes gymnocephalus. Next base: position 25,995 of record WEKY01015086.1, read on the forward strand.
TTCAGAGCTTGAGGGACAAAACAAAATCTCTTCTGTCTGCAGAGGAGTGAGGGCAGAGCAGAGCAGAGAGCATCCCCTCCCCTGGGGACCACGGGGACCTGCTGCTCTCCATTCCTCCCTTACCACTCAACCTGAAATGGCACCAAGCACTTCTTGGAAATGTTCCTTGGGGATCAGTTTTCCTAAATCTAGTGAGCTCAAGCCCTGCTCCACATGTGTAGGACACCAGCAAGCTGAGGACACCATGGGCACCTATATGGGCAGCATCCCCTGATGGTGCTGGGGTGGGAGCACACCCAGATGGGATATAGAGCTTCCCATTCCCGATGCTGGTCAACCCCTGCTCACCCGTCAGGAAGGGGTCAACTGTGGCATTGGGCTTCTTCTTGCAGACGTAGGGGAGAGCGATGCCACAGTCACGGTTCTGCCATCCCCCAGATGACTCAGTGCGGATCACCCCGCAGTTCTCCTCGCTGGGGTTGTCAGGCTGGTCTGGAGAGTGGGATGAGGAGGGGACAGGCTACTGAGGAGCCAGGACAGAGCTACCAATGCAGCTCTCCCTGCTTCAGCACCAGGAAAACCCCTTTTATTTTGTTATTTTGCACGATGAAGACATGACCCCACCATGCCTAGGATTATTTATGGTGCCTCAATGCACAAGAAGCCAAAGGGTCACTGTTTTACCTGGAATGTCGATTGCAGTCAGGGGGTCAAAGTACCAGACATAAACTGCTCCCGCCTGTCCTCAAACCTCCTCCGAGGGTATCAGTGTATTCCCCTAAGCGCCTTTGGGTGATGGCACCAGGCATGACCAATGGGCCCTCTTGTCTCTGAGTACCCCAGGGTTAGGGATGGGTGTCTGTAGCTGGGGACCACTCCTCAGCCATACTCCAGCACTAAGCAGGGATGCAGTAACCCGCCAAACAAGAAATGTCAACCCAGGTTATCTATAGGGTCAACGAGTGTTTGCAGAGGCCCAATTCCCTCTTAGCACCCTGTGTCCCTGCTCCAGCTCCACAGATGTCTCAGGCTGTTACACAGGCACCTGGGGCTTGCTGTCCCCATGCAGCAAAGGGATACCCTGCAGCAGCCCAGGCCACCTCCCTTGCCATGGGGCCATCTCTGGTGGTCACAAGGTGTTCCTCAGGCCCCATCACCACCGCAACCTCCCCAGTCTCACCACTCTCCCAGTTGAGGTACTTGAGGGGTGAATTGTCTGACCACTGCCAGCCTCCATTGATGTCCAGGTCATTCAGCCCAATCCAGAGCGTGGAGCTGTACCCAGTCAACAGCCCTGAAGCCAACACAGCCAGAGAGGCAGAATCAGTCCCCCAAGCCCAGCTCAGTCCTCAGCTTGTCACCCTGCCAAACATGGGGCAGGCAGAGCAAACTGGCAGTAGCAATGCCACAGTGCCACCAGCTCTGCCCCAGATGAGGAGTGCACAGCCAGGCAGAATCTCACCATTGATGTAGGTCTGCTCATAGATCTCTGTGATGCTCAGCAGGTTGGCCCCTTGCTGCTCACAGCTATTCCAGGCCTCCCGCCACGACAGTGTCGACTGGAAGTTGAACTGGTAGCAGCTGTTTGTGAGGTGGTCCTTGTCCCAAAAGGTCTCACAGTCATTGCCTGTGAGAATGAGCAGGATGAGCACCCAACACAGACACAAAAAAAACCCCAATAACCCAGTAAACCCCAATAACTTGCTGCTCTGGCACTGCAGACTGCTCGCAGGGGTTGAGGAGAAGCCCAAAAGTCCCCAAGAGGGATTGGCATGGGGTTTTTGCTTTTCCCCATGGGATGTGTCCCCCTACTTACTCTTTATGGGACAGAAGCCCCACCGCTCGTCCTTGCCATAGTCCTGGGTGGTGGCACACCAGAGGTGCCCGTCCTCCCGACCTGTGCTGGTACACTCGTGAAACCACTGGTTGTCATACTTGAAGGGGATGGTGCAGGGCTTCCCATGGGAGTTGCCCTGGATGGTGTAAATCTCTGAGAGAAAAGAGGAGCCCTTGCTTGAGGATGTGTCTATGGGGGCTGGAGGGAGACTTGGGGTGAGGGGTGCGGGTTGCCCCAGTGTGGGGGTTATGTGGTGCTCAGAGGCTGCCCATTCCCCATTGCCCTGATCCTGTCTGGTTCTGTAGCCCCAGCAAGCTGGGACTGAGCTTCCCAGGCAGGACCTGATTGCTGCAGCACCACAGCCTCAGCTCATGTTTTGGGGTTGGTTTGGGTTACAGGATAACACTAATGCCCAAGGAGATGTTACCAGAGTAGGGCATGGAGCACAGATCCTCCTCGGTGCCATACGTCCTCCACTGTGAGCCATGGGCCTGGTCCCCCCTGTCCAGGGAAGAATTGCCCAGGTGGGCACCTAGATGCTGTGAGAGCTGCTCCCCGAGCCCACGGCAGCTCCAGCGCATGTTGACCAACTCGCGGTCACACTCGTAGGTGGCCAAGAGGTGCAGCCCTGCTGTGGCGTTGGCCCCATGCCATGACACCCCCAGGCACTGCATGGCCCCCACACTGAAGAGGCGATTTCGGGAGACCCATTTCCACTGCTGGGCTGGGGCAGTGGCGTTGCAGCCCTTGGCCAGTCGCACCAGCGAGTCCTTGGTCTCCAGGCAGCCCTGCGCGCCCGTGTTGTAGATGAGAAAGACTTTGGAGTCTGGAGAGAGAACAAATGGAAAGGGTGAAAGCATCACTGGGGATTCAGTATGTGCCATGCATGGACCTGAGCCCTGACAACATCCTGGCTCTGTGCAAAGCAAGTTTTGGCATGCACCCCTGGGCACAGCACCCAGGACACTGGGGACCACCACTTCCCTTCAAGCACTGCCTGAGGGTTTGCTCCAGTGCCCGTCCCCGGTGGTGGGCTCTGGGCAGAGCGACACAAGCGGGTGTCTGTATCCAGTGTGGCATCACCAAGGGTGGCTGTTGGGAATTGGAGCCAGCGCAAAGTGCTTGCCCACTCTAACTGCATCTTTAGAACCATTCAAAACTGAGTTCCCATGAGCAGCACTTAGCTGCAGCATTCCCAGGCACTGCAATGATGCCAGTGCAGAGAAGCCAATGGCTTCAGCACCAGCCATCTGCTCTGGGCATAGAAGAACAGAGCAGGGAAACAGCACATCCGTCACTGCTATGTGTGTTTGGGGACCTGCTAGAAACTGTAGAGCAAACAGGAACTGCTGGGGAAGGTCTCCCATCCTGTGAAGGAAAATGCCTGCACAGCCTGAGCCCCAGCAAATGCAGGGTCCCCTCAGGACCCTTTGGAATCCCAGCCCAGGCACCGGGAGGCAGAAGCCAAGTGAGGGGAATCACTGCCAGCAGATAGAAGTGCAGCTCATGAGGGAAGACAGGCTGAGACCAACTCCACACATTGCACAGTCCTGCCTGCTGCCACGGGCCAACCGTGCATCCCCAAGGAAATTCACCGACCCCCAGCATCACTGGGGGCCACCCCACCATGTGACTCTATCCCAAAATCTGTAAAAAACAGGAAATCCCAGACATTACGCTGGGACACAATGCTACAGCTGATGTGTCATGTTTAAAAGACACTTTATTTCTTCTTTCTTGAATGTTTCTAAGCTAAAAAGCAACCTCAGGGCTTCTTACTGCCTCTTCTTGCCCCAACACCCCAGCAAGAAGCTTCCCAAAACACCACATCAACACCACCACTTTTATTGTTCTTTTTTTTTTTTGTTATAAAACATCCCATTTTTTTCACCACAAACATTCACCAGAAATCCAAGTGAACTCATGGGCCCCACTATATTTAGCTTTGGTTTGCTTTGGTTTTTTGCCATTGTATGAATTTTTTGGTCTGAAAAGGTTTTCATTTTCTATTTCCCCGCAACCTCACCCTGCCCTAGCTCTGTTGTTACAGGCAGCTCCAGCACATTCAAGCAACAAACATCTTGGCTCACAGAACTTCCCTGCCCTGTGTATGAAAGGGAAAAAGAAATGGAGGACAACAGACATTCCTATTTCTTTTGGGAGTTACAGCATTGACCCAGCTCTGGGACAGAAATTATGTCAGAGGCCCCTTCCCCAGCCCAGATGACATCAGTGATGATGTCAAATAAACAAAAGTGAAGCTTGCTTTCAGGGCTTTATTTAATTTAAGGGAAACACTTAATTTCACTGAAAATATTTTTAAAATCATGGCAAGTGAGAAAATAAGCAAAAATCCAGACAGGGCTGATTCTGGCTGGCTGAAGCTCAGGTTCCTTAAGCTAGTCTGGTGTTTCTCCAGCTGGAACTGGCCTGATCCCAACCTGGACAGTGGGAGACCAGCTCATCCCTCACCAAACACCTTCTCCCCATGCCAGCACCATCCATGCCACCCAGCCCAGCGCTCTCCCCTTCCCACCTACAGTGGGGGCAGTACAGCTCCTAGAGCACCAGGGACATGGGGGTCTTTAAGCAGGTTTGGGTGATGTAGCATCAGTGCTGAGACCCCCTGGAACAGAATAAGTCCTCCCTGGGGCACAGCTTGATGCCACAGTGGCTGCTCTGCAAGGAGCCAAACACCAGTGCTTTGCTCCTTAGGACAGAAAAAGCTGCTCTACCATGAGCATCACCACAGGGGAGCATCAGCAAGAGGACACCCTCCACTGTTACCTGTGAGTCCTAGCTTGCAAGAAAAAATTAATATTAGGTTGGAAAAGCCCTGGAACACCTCAGGAATCGGTGTCAGGGTGCTCAGTGCCACGTTGGGGCTGGCAGGACCATGCAAGGGCCAGACTCACCAGGGGCCCTGCAGTGGCACTGTGTTCAAGGAAGCCATCCAGACTGGAGGGGGCAGGCCTGGGGCCAGAGAACACAAAATACCATTTTATTCTAAAAAGAGAAGAGCTGGAGGTAGTAAATTATAGGTTATGGGATCTGGGCAGCCCTTTCATGCTGCAAGCAGCTCAGCCCCTTGGAGCAAAGAAGGCAGGCGAGGCCACGCAGTGTCTCTAGTGTCTGCTGGGCCATGAAGGAATGGGAAAGCTCCAGCACCAGCTCAGCCCTGGCACCCCCCCAGCTCTTCCAGTTTCTCCCTGTGAAAAACTGCTTGCTGTGCACTGCTGGGGAGGAGCTGGGGGGACAACATGCATGAGCTCAACACAAGGCAGCAAAGCTGTGCTTCACCAAAAACACACCTTTCTTTCCCTTATTTCTATGAAATTTGGGGTTGGCTGGGTTCATGGTGTCCATGACATTGACAGTGGTGTTTGGATAGGCTCCTGGGCACTGAAAGGAGTATTCAGCATTCCTGACCCCAGGATAGATGTGTGGTTGGGTGGGAGGAGGCAAGTTTGGATTAATGAATCCCTTTTCCCAAGCTGGTATTCCACAGAGCAGGAGGCGGCTCCAGAGGAGTATCCCAAAGGGACTGGGAATGCCCCTGTCCCTTCCAGGGCTCGCTCTCCTGCACTGCCCTCAGTAGCAATGGCACAGCTATGGCTGACTCCCCTCAGAGATGTTCCTCAGGTTTTGGTACCCACCTGTGGATCTGAAATCACGCAGGCAGAGCTTTTCAACTGCTCTTCAGTTATGGAAACCCACACACAGCAACACCTGCAGATCCTTCCCAAAGAGGAGCTGTCCTCTGGCACAGGACAAAGAACACTGGAAAACACAATCCTGATGGATGCTCTGCCTGGAATCACTAAAATTAAACCATGCTGTGATTGGAATGCTCTGTCTCTCCCTCCTGCATCCTCCTTCTTTTGAGCAGGGCTGGCTCGGAGCAGGTCTGACCCATCACATCCTGCTCCTCCTCCTCTGCGGAGGACTTGTGAAAGCGAAGCAAAATTCCACACATTTCCACCAAGGATGGTGTCTTTTCCCAGCCATGCAGCCACTGGGATGCTGCCTTCAGCCTACTGGTGGGACCACAGAAAGCAGTTGGTGCTACAAGAAAGTGTGATGGTGGGGACGGGGAGAGCTGGGACTGAAAGCAGGACACTGGCTGCAGAAACACTCTACTCTCCCATGTGAGAAATACGGGGATGCTCATGCTCCAGCACAGTGGGAGAAACTGGCCTTGGCACTGGTGGCTGAACACTGTAGGGATGGAGAAGCTGCCATCCTTTGGGGCAGCCCTCAAGGGAACTTTCACACCCTGCGATGGCTCCAGGTTCTTTTTCCTAATCAAAAAAAGCAAGTTCTTGGCCAGCAGGAAGCCTGAACTGAAGGAACTCAGCTCAATCTTTCCCACAACAGTTTTACCACCCCCAAGCAAATACAGAAAGCTTTACAACCAGCAATTTTGGGGACTGTGGGGAGAACTGGATGGGAGAGGCCACAGGGATGGTAGACAGAGAAAGCCCTGCAGCACGACATGGATAGGCATCCTTGGCACCACCCAGCCCCAAGCACATCCCAGCTCAGCTACCCACAACAGGACACCCAGAGCATCCTGCTCCATTGCATTTGTCAACCTCCCATCACCAGCAACAAATGCAGGGAGCAAATTCAAGAAAGGACTGAAGCTACCGCTAGACCCTGGTGCCAGTTATCCTGAACTGGAGCAGCTCCAGGGCTCTGGCTGCACTTACAACTGAAAGCAATTGCTGTCCCCAACATGTCAGTGCTGTGAGGCTCTGTTACGACATCCCTGCTGGCCCCTGCCACCTCTTTGGTTCCTCTGTGAGGGGGAGCATGGCACCATGTGATGCCAGAGCCCCTCACGAACCTTTGAAACTCAGCCCTGCCCTGCAGCTGCCCCTGGCAAAGGTGCTCCCTGACCTTGTTCTCACTCAAGGTTTCCCTTTATGTGGGATGCCCCAAAAAAACAGCTCCACGTTGCTTGTGCAGGAGGCTGAGCACACCCGGAGCCACAGGGATGATCCCTCTCAGAGGTTCCTGTGCTGCAGACACACCGCGGATATGGTTTGCTCTAAACCACCCGGTAAAGGCAGCAAAGGGTTGAATCCCACAAGGTGCCCCAGCCATGCCAGCAAACAGGGCTCCATTGGCGCTCTGAGACTCATGAGTTCCCTCAGGGGCTGCAGGCCCCCGTGCCATCATTTGGGAGCCCAGGAAAAAGTTTTACCTGCAACATCCTGCAGCAAGAAACCCACCCGTCACTTGCATGGTGAAGGAGAAAGGAATCCCTGTTGAGCCTGAACTGCCTCACATCATGTGTCTAACCTGCCAGCAAACAGGGCACAGCAGCCCCAAGCCACCGACTCCAAACCCCCATCTTTTCAGCCCATTTCTGCAGCCCAAGGGTGAGCAGTGGCTTCAAAACCCACATGGCACCGATGGGTGAAAAACTGCGGGAAATGGGAACTCACTCACGATAAACATGGTGGGGATGCACCAAGAATGGGGGAGAGATCAGCAACAGAGAAGAAAAATTCCCCTGGAATTAAAAAAACCAACCAACCAACCAACCAACCAACCAACCACACAAACAAAAAAAACCAGAAAAAGATGACCAAAAAAAATGCAGACAGGCTGGAAGAGCTGGGGATGTTCAGCCTGGAGAAGTCTCCAGGGAGACCTTAGAGCCCCTTCCAGTACCTGAAGGGGCTCCAAGAGAACTGGACAGGGACTTTGGACAAGGGCCTGGAGTGGCAGGACAGTGCCTTTAAGTTGGAGGAGGGCAGGGTTAGATGGCATATTGGAAAAAATTCTACCCTGTGAGTGTGGGGTGGCCCTGGCACGGGTTGCCCAGAGAATCTGTGGCTGTCCCAACACTGGGAGTGTCCAAGGCCAGCCTGGACTGGGCTTGAAGCAGCCTGGTCTAGTGGAAGGTGTCCCTCCCCATGGCAAGGGGTGAAAGAGATGGTCTTTAAGGACCCTTTCAACCCAAGCCATTTTGGCTACAAAGAACCAAAAATCGTTACTCATGGAACACAGGAGAGTTTCACCTGACACAGCCTCAGCTGGGCTCAGCTTGTACAGCCCTGAGGAGGAGAGTGAACTGCTGGAATGGGGAGAGACCAGCCCGATGATTCATCTTCCAGTGACATTTGTGAGGGCAGGACCCGAGGACTGCCCCTCTGATCATGCCCAGCCAGCTCTACGGAGGGATACAGCAGGGTCACAGAAAAGCCCCAACTCCATCTTGAATTTCATATTACTGGACAAATTATTTCTCTGGAGGAAAATCCCCTTCCTGGAGAGAAGTTCCCAGCAAAGCTCAGCTCCAGCAGTCAGTCCAGGCATGGCTGATGCCATCCTTACAGTCTTAGTGTGGAGAAGAGCAAAAAGTATAGCCATTGCCGTGAAAAGCACCAATTTTTGGCTCAAGGAAGGAGCCTGTGCATCCGTCTGCGGGATGGGAATGGGAAACAGTGATAAAAGCATCAGCTGTGTCCATGGAAGCTTCCAACAGCAGAGCTAGAGCATCCCTGCTGCCAGCAATCACACGACACAAGAGCATTCCCAGCCTGCAGGAAGGACATCATGGCTCTACCTCCCCCTCAGCTGCTTTTGGCCTCAGTAACTCCATGCAACTCCTTAGAGAGGAACTTCAGACTGAAAAAAAGTAAAAGGGAAGGAAATGCAGCCCTACTGGCAGCCCCAGGACACAGCTGGCTCAGGAAGGGCACTGGTCCCATCTGCTCCAGAGCTGAGAGGAGACACAACCCCCACCCCCGATGCTCTTAAATTAGAGGTTTGCAGCAAAGGAGCAATGATGCCCAACATCACGCAGACTCACCCAGCATAGCACAACCCTGGGGCTTGGCTGCGGCCAGACTTGCCAGAAGCAGTTCTGGGTGCTCCAAGCCAAGCTCCAGAATAAAAGAGGGTGGTTGTTGTTTTGTTTTTTAAAAGCAGACCTCAGGCAGTTAAGGACCTCTTGCGACAAAGAAGAAAGTGAAGCTTCTGACAGTCTGGTTGCGGTTATGGAGCAGCAGGATGTGCACTTGGAGCTGAGAAACTCCTCTTAGCTGGCCCAGCAGTCAGAGAGAAGCTGCTGTTTATATAGCGGGAGCTGTATGAGATGAGCTTCTTACTTGGCTGTGATGATGATGGCTACCTACCACCCTGCTTACTCCTGCTGTCTCGTGAAGGTTTTGGAAGGGGGCCACATACTTCACTTCAGCCTCTCTGCAGACATTGAGAAGCCCATTCACCCAGCATCCTGCCTGGGATATAGATGAGTGAATGCATTCCAGAAGGGTTGCTTGTCCCTGGGCAGCCCAAAGGACTCACCACGGCAGCGGCCACAAGGGAGACAAGAGCCCCAGAATCTGCCCACTGGTACCCAGCAAAGGATAGAAATTTTCCCCAGTTCCCCCCTAGATGTGGCCCTGGCTGCAGCCCGGCAGCAGCTGCATTCATCCACAGGTTCTGATTCCCCAAGAATGCAGGGAGATGAAGGCAGCACCATCCACTGAATGGGCTCCAGTCAGGATGGACGAATGCAGTGGACCCACCAAGAGCACAGTGGGAGAGATGAAGGCTCCCTCCCAGAACACAGTGGCCAAACACTCATCCCTGAGCACTGCTCTGGCCCCAGATCCTCTGACCGTCCCCATTCCCTCACCCACCAGCATCCATCAGCAAACTGGCCAGTGGTGTGATGTGATGTGCAGGACAGCCCTGACATGTCCTCGTAGACAAGATGCTTCCAGCACAGTTGGCTGAAGACTTACCAGATTTTTCAAAACTACTGAAGAAACTCCTTCCAAAATGATGAAACATCCATGAAACATCTCCTCCCTTGTTTCTCCAGTACCACTCCTAATGTTACTTCCCTGAGAAGTGGTATCACTGTCTCTGGACAGGGTCCCCCCTATTCATTAAATGCAAGAACATTCACGCCACAAGGAGCAGCCTCTGGCCTTCCACATTTTTTTTTTTTTAATTAAAATTATATTTACCATGAAATTCCCACTGGGTGCCCTTTGCCTGCCTCATTCCCAGCACTCCCAGGCCAGGCATTACCGGACTAATGGGGACGTTACTGCAGAGCCCCAAGTTGCCGTGTCTGGATTCAGGTGGAGGAATGGGAAAAGCTCAGTCTGTCCATTCCACCTCTACACCATCCTGCAAACAGGGCTATTTTACATAGAAAATCCCACATGTGTCCCTACTGCAACAGCATGAGGTGCAGTGCAGGACTGAGCAATGAGATGGAGATGATATTGGAAAATACCCTGTGCCTCCTGACAGCCAAATCTTTGCTCCTAGACTAAAGGAATTTGAAAGTCAATCCACTAATCATTTTCTAATCCTTAAGAAATTACAGATGGGTTCTTTAGGAACAAGAGCATCTGTATGGGTCTCTTTTTGGCTCCGAGCAATCTTAGGAATGAGAAAAATGTCAGTGCTCTGTGAGCTGTGCACAGTTCAGATTAATTAAAATCCTGCTCCTCACTGCACGTGAAGAAGCAAATTTTACAAATTGCTTAAACAACCCTTCAGGAAATGCTGGCCTGGGATGGTCTGGAGTGGGTGTGAGGGTGGCCACCACTCCCACTCCCACCCAAGATGATCCAGCTGCATTCATGGAGCTGAGCAGGGCATGATCATCCAGTGGGTAACACTGGGACCTCTGGCAGAGCTGGAGCAAACCCTTCCCTTCCCTGTTCCAAGCACCCACTGAGGCAATGGGACCAGCGCCTCTTGTGATGGATTTATCATCTGGAAAAAATGATTTAGTACAGAGGAATTATACATGCTCAGCACACATTTGCTTTGATTTTGGGGCAAAATGTTTCCTTGGAAAATACTTAAGGAAGTAATACTTAAGCAGAGTGCCTCTGCCTGCAGGGAAAGGTGCAAAATCCAGTCAGAGAGAAAATAAAGCCAGAGATAAAAATCTGCAACGTGGCTTTAACTATCACCAGGACCTCACGCCTGAAAATGCCTTCACACATGCTGGCAATGAGCATCTCCCCATGGGAAACCTCCTGGGGTCCTCACACTAGCTGGGTGGCTTTAGGGGAAGGGGACAGTTTTGTATGGAAGGTTAAATTAAATCTCTTTTCACTCTTGTCATTCTTGCACAAGCACCATCCCCAGCCTGGCTGCCACGTCCCAGCAGCTGCTGTGGCTGCAGACAGTGGGGAGGTGAGGTCTTCACTGTCCCTTGTGCTCTGCCAGGCTCCAGCAGCAAAGCTAACACTTCTGACCCCTCTTCCTGCTCCCAAACAGTCCAAAGAAGATCGAGTTATAATTTCTTGGGCCTGCATTTGCCATGCAACAAGCTATTTCCATGAGGAAGGGGAAAATGGAGCGGGGGGAAATTCATGCAAAGGCTGCTCTACAGGCTGTAAATTCTTTCCAGGTCCCTTTTGCCTTCTCTCTTGCCGCACAGCTAACATGGCAGGACCTACACTGAGCACTGGATAGGTGGGAAGTCGATCCAGCACCAAGTCCTGGCATTGACACAAGGACCTTTTGCTGCCTGCAGGATGGCAGCTGCTGCCTAAGTTTCCCTGGGAAGGCATGTGGGTGCCCACATGATGCTGCACGAATGGATCAGCTGGAGAAGATATACCAGGAGCCCCAAACCTTCTGCCAAGAGCTCTGCTCCACCTTTCTGGCAGTCCCAGAGGTGAGGGTTTGGCACAAACCCCTCAAGGAAGCAAGAGCTCCCCAGGGGAATCAATGCAGTCTGCTGGGCTGGCCCCCACTGAAAGTGTCCTTGCAAACAAGGGACTCTTGGGACTATTCCATCCTGATCCCAAACTCACAGTGAAGATCCTCTCTGAGCTGCAAACCAGCCTGGTGCTGGGGGATCCCGGATGTGGCACCTCCATTGGCACCATCCTCTACCCCCTTCATCCACAGGGTCTGAACCAGGACTGATGCAGGGCAGGAGCAGCCAAAAGTGGGGACGGGGAGGAGAAAGAACTGAGGGTGCTCAGCACCAGCACATGGCTCTGCAGGCTGGCGGCTGCTGAAAGCTGCCTTGTACCTTGCCCGGGCCCAGCATGGTGTGGGCTGCTACCGTGCTCCCGCCTAAGAGCCAGGACAGAGCTGCCTCTGTCCTCAGAATCGCCAGACCTGGATCCCACTGACATTTTTTGGGATGAAACAGCCAGAATCAGCCTGTAAAGGTAGCAAAACCTTCCTGAAATGAAATAACCCCCTTAAAGTCCACAGAAGGAGGAATTCACAGCCCTCAAGTAAATTATGGGGAGGTCTAACAGGAATTCAGCTGTGGAAAGTCCAGCTGAGATGTCTATAAACAACAGCAAATCCTCACCACTCTTCCAAATGTCCCAGGGTACAGGGGTCTCCTTTTCCATTGCTTCCTACTTTCTCCATCTCCCAGCCAAGCAATTTCTCCTCTGATCCCAGAACTGATCCCTTGCTTGGCATGGGATTGCTGCCCACTGTCATCATGCCCATGAACCCATGTTTGCACCTTGAGAGAGGTGGCTCAGCCCCAGGCACTGTGAGACTGGGGGGAGAGGGGAAAGCAGGGGGCAAGGGGAGGTGGGGGCAGGGGGTCAGCGTGCTCCTATGCTGCCACTTCCAAATCTGCTTTGGATTTGCTAAATGTGCTCTAGTAAAATAGGCCAAGGGCTTACAGTTGTTATTTTCAGGCAAAAGTAGCCAATTCTGCTTTCTTTTATAATGTTTAAGTTTTATCAATATGGCCAGAATAATTCAAGGAAGCCCCAAAAGCAGGTCCTTAGTTCTAGGCTAGACTGTCCTGGGATAAAAAGGGTCTCAAATGGCAATTTCAGGGGCCGTGCAGAGGAGCCTCCAGTGTCTGGCTCATGGTGCCTTCAGAAGGTTAAAAAAAGATAAAATACAACCCACTGACTTTATTGTGAGGAGTTACTAGGAAAAAAAAAAAAAAAAAAAAAAAAAAGGTAAAAAAAATCTTGCAAATACCCACCGGGGCCCCGGTCCCGGGGGCCACTTTTTTATAAGATTAACACGTTGGGAGAGGGGAGGGGGTCAGGATGGGAGAGGGCGGAAAGCTCCAACAAACACCTTCGGCCTCATCCCGACCTCTCGCTCCGCGAACTACCCTCCCCGAAGAGACAAAGGGCCGGAGAGGGGCTGCGGGGCGCAGCGGGCCGGCGGCCGCCCCCCGGCCCAGGAGCTCCACTGGCCCCCCCGCGGCCGCGGAAGCTTTTCCGCCGGCCTCGGCCGGAGCTGCGTGGCCGCTCGGCGCGGAGAGTTAAACTCAGGAGTGATAAAAGGGAGTGAAAAGGCGGCGGAACGGAAAGAAAACACGGCGCGACCAAACTGGAAAAAACAAAACTCGACGGAACACAACACGACGGAGAGGGATGGAGTAAAGCAAACCATAGAAAAAGCAAATAAAACATTCCGCGAGGAAATAAGCCACAGCGATGTGATCCACGTTAGCGCAAGGCGCCCCCCTCCCTGCGCGCCGCCGCCGGGGTCCCACTGCCCCCTCCCCAGGGGAGCCCGGCCGGGGCGGGGGGGATCCCCCAGCCCTGGTTTGGCTTCTCGACGTGGTTTGGTTCCTCGGCCCCCCTTTTCCCCTCGATAATAAAACTCCGGAAAGTGGAAGAAGGGAGAGCGCGGTCCCACCTGGGTGCGCAGCGCCGAGCACCAGCTGGAGCCCGAGGAGGCAGCAGAGGGGGCCGCGGAAGGGGGGGCACAGGGGGGAGCAGACGGGCCCCGGTCCCACTGAGCCGCGCCCCATCCCCGGCGCTGCCCGCTCCGCTCGGGCTGCTCCTGCCGCTCCTGCCGGGCCGGGGCCGGGGACGGCGAGGGGTGGGGGAGGGGGAGAAGGAGGAGGAGGGACGCGAGCAGGAGAGGGAGGGAAAGAAGGGGGGGGAAAAGTGTTACAAAATAAAATAAGAAAAAAACCGAAGCGTGCGCGCCGAGCTCAGACACTGCGTCAGCGAACCGGGGCCCGGCCCAGCGGCGGCGAGAGCGGGGCGCGGCCCGAGTCCTCCGCCCGCTGCAGCGCATCGCTGGGGCGGGGGGTCCGGGGGAAGTGGCAGAAGCGAAGCCCAGCCTGGCCCGGGCATCCCTGCAGACGCCCGGCGATGGCGGGCTCCTCCAGCAGAGTACCCGCGCAGCCCTCTCCATACCGCGGATGGTCGCGATGCTCCGGTACGGGGCAGAGGGTGTGGGGGAGATGCCCGCGGTGCCGCCAGTCCCGCGTCGGGTCCCCCTGCGGGTCCTCAGCGTGGGACCCCACCTCACATGGGAGAACAGCCAAGGGAAGCCGTGAGCTTCCACCACACATCGTTACCTGCACGGGTGCCCGGCAGAGTAATCTCATCCCAAGCACAACCAGCCCACCTGGATCCTCCTCCATCCATCCCTGTGGCACAGAGCTGGGCAGCTCCCAGCCCAACTGTGGATGCTGAAGTTGGACACAGCTCACTGCAGCTTCCTCCACAAGCCCAGTCCCTCCAGCCATGGGGTGCTGGTGCAGCTCTCCAGGTTCTGGTGCCCTGCTGAGGGGATGGGACAAAGAGCAGCCACAATATCCGATGTAGGTATATCCCACATCCAGGAGCTGAACATAAAAAGCTTTTAAAAACTTGTAAAGAACTTTTAAACTTTTATTTTCACACCCCCACTCCAGCAGGGCTGTCCATGGCCCCAAAAGCCACCCAAAGAAGGCAGTGTACATGGAAAACACTGGAAGTTGGCATATTCCTGGCTTTCTACGTCCATTTGGTGCATTTGAGTGATGCTCATGGTGCCCATTCTTCTGACAGCATCTGGGTGGCAGCCTGACCTCCTCGAGCTCTCCTGGGATTTGAGCAGTGCAGGGAAGGTCAGTCAGTCCTTGACACACAGATTCTGCCATACAAATGCAGGGGAGATGATGCTTTTGATGAGACCAAGCTGATGGCAGAGCTCCCTTGAGCAGGGAGCAGGATCTGGACTTGAGATGGTGCAAACCCCTGAGGGGATGAGGAACGGGTGTGAGCCAACCACAGTTTGGCTGTTCTTCGAAAAATAAAGGAATCTGTTTTTTCCCAGTGAGGCAGGAAGGACCTGCAGGCCGGTGCCAGGATAGGCTTTGGGGATGCAAACCCTCTGGGGGACTAATTAAACACATCAGCATCTGGGCTGTTGGTTTTGATAAGGCAGGGATTATTTTTTCATTGCAGCAGTACTGAGAGAAAGGCCTCACTGGCCTCCATGGCTGCCACAGGAAACACGCATGACAGCCCAGAGGAGAGGAAGGAATCATCCAGATCATTGCTCCTACTATCCTGAAAACTTGGAAACCACTCCAGGGGGATGCCACCCAGTGAGACACCTGTGGCTGGACATGATGGGGCTGTGAAGTCCCGTTAGTGGGACCCTCCACCCATCCCGGACAAACCTGACATTCCTTTCAGGGAAGCTGAACCCATCTGAAGGAAGGAACATAGCAGAGTCAAAAGGATTTGGATCCCATGGAGCATCGCTGCCTCCTGGCCTGATTCATCCTGTGTCTTGGAGGCCCCTATGCTGTGTGTGATTAGGAGATAATTAGCACTTCCTAATTAATTTCTTCAACACTGGCCAACTGCTCCTTACCTACTCTCTTCCTAATCCAGTTGAGCACCAGTTGAGTTGTTACTCAACAGAGTGGATCGGGAGGAAATGTGTTTTTCCCTTGGGATGTTTCCAGGCCATCAGACCCCTCTGGCCCTTGTTGCCATACAAGGACAAGGGGACATGACTGCGTGCAGGGGATGGCCAACTGCACCTCTGGCCACAGTCTCAGGAGAGCTCCTTGCCTAGGGAGATCGACTGGGAGCAATGGATCCCAGGATTACCCAAAACTTGGGATATTCGGTGTCAGTAGCTGCTTCCCACAGTCGGAGCATCTGTATCTGTCATTTAATGGGAAAAATAAATTCTGGGTTTTGGCCAAAGCAACATCCCATGTAGGGTGTGGTCATGGTGGAGGGGCTGCAGTGGGATGGTGTGAAACAGCATTGGCTCGAGTGAAAGTCATCCTGCAGAAGGTTTGGAAGACATTTCTGGAGATAGATCCAAGCCACTTGCCTGCCTTTGGTTGGAGGTCTGATCTGGTCAGGAGCACTTGGGATAAAATGGGTCAGTCAGGATGCTCAAATGTGTCACCAGTGTGGAGTGAGACCTAACCATAGGGGTGGGGGAGAAACCCCAGATTTGGAGCTGGGGTACTCAGTGGCAGTGAGGCACCCCGTGACTTACTGACTTTGGGGCTGTCATGGGGCATGTTTGGTGTTTGCTTGTTCCAGAGGCATTAGAGGAAAGGATCTGGGAACCTGTGGACCATGAGAACAGCATCTGTAGCCTTCAGATTTTCTGAAGGAAGGATCTGGCCACCTCTGAGGACTGGCAGGTTCTAAGGGTCTATTTATTATATGAGCAGGGAGGCAGCATGTCTTGCTCTGTTGTGCTCTTCCAAGGGTGCTCCCCCCAGCCCATGGCTCTCTGCAGGACTGAGGGCTCCAGGAGAGCAAAGCCCTGCCTGTGGGCAGCAGCTGTCGGGGGACTCTCGTGTCAGGGGCTTTGTTTTGCTGGGGACCAGCAGCACCTGCCAGGTTCTGCCAAGAGCTCAGCGCCACCTCGGCCTCATCCTGGCCCCAAATAGGACTGGTTGGGCCAAGATCAACACCCACCTGGCAGGCGCTGTGCACTGAGATCACTGCCTGGGGAACAGGCCGTCTTGGCTCCTGCTGGCTCCTTTTCCCTCATGCCAGCAGCAGCAGCAGCAGCAGCAGCAGCAGGGAATGGCCACGTCTCTCTCTCTGTTGGAGACAGGCAGGAACAGCCAGTCTAGCTCCGTCTCCAAGCTCCAGGCTTTGCACTGCAGGCAGCGAGGGTGATTGGTATCCTCTCGCTGAGATGTAGGGTTTGGTGGGGAACCCCATGAGGGTACTGCAAGGGACTCATCCCCAAGCTTTGCATTTGCACCCTTCCCTTTGAGGAAAAGCCTGGGGATACCGTGCAGGGGCTCAGCTCATCCACAGCCCCAGGCATGTTGGTTGTCATCGGGGCCACCATACTGATGCTCCTGAGGGTTTGGTTTTCTCATTAGGGTTCAACACTGTGAGAGGGGTCTCAGTACTGGTGGCTGAAGAGGGAGTGTCAAGGAGGTCAACACCTCTTGTTTGCTTCCTGTGCTCCTCTCCCAGGAGCTGAAATACAATGTTTAGGATCAGTCCAGTCTCTTCTCGACACTCAGCTGCGCATAGAGGGATCCAGGCCAGAATGAAGGTCCCTTTCCCTGCCTCCAGTCCAACCATCCCTTCGGCTCTTGCAAGGAGCAGATGAAGCTTTGCCAAGGTCCCTTAACGTGCTTGGTCAGCCCCATTCCCCCCGACCTCCTTTCCAACTTCACTGTCTCCCAGCACTGCAAAGGGGGTCCCTTTGTGGGTGCCCCACACAGCAGCTCTCAGAGCTCTTTGCTGCTCTGTCTTCTGCAGCCCTGAAAAGTCAGGCAAGTTCAAGCTGCAAATAATTTATTAAAACCAGATGTGCTCACTTGGAGTTGCCGTGAGGAATTTCAGGGCGCTCCAGCCTTGTGAGGGCCAGCACCGAGATCCTGGCCTTCTGCTGCGTGGGTGAGACAAGGCTGGGGCTGCCCAGGGAGAAGTGCTGTCTTCTGAGCCTCTTGCCTCTCCTTCCTGCCTGGCCTCCCCTGGAGGGCTCCTGGAATGGGGCAGAGAGGAATTCCAGCCATTTACAAGAAATTCGCCTTTTAGAAAAACACTTTCTCTGCATGACTCAAGAGCAAATTAGCATAACTGGGCTGCAGAGTGAGTAGGGAAAGCAGCTGGAGTGTAGTGGAGGACAGCACATCCTAAATGACATCTTCCTCTTGCCGGAAGCGGGTATGGGACCAGAGAGCAGAAGTCTCACCCTGTTCCCTGGTCCTTTCCAGCAAGAGCAGCATGGTCCAGTTGGCCCGAGTGCTTAATTTCCACCTCTGCTACTACCTTACCTCATAGCCACGGGCATGTCTCCTTCCACCTCCATCCCTCACCAGTTCCTTTAGCTTGGAGGAGTTTTGGCATTAATCCCAGCCACTCTCCTGGGTTTGGGTGTGAGTGTGTGGATTTTCAGGATTAGTGGGAGCTGGGATGAGACAATGCTGAACAAAGCAGGTTTGGAGTCCTGATCCTGATACGGAGCTGAGCCAAGAGCAAGGCGGTTGCCGACAGGGCAGCACCTGCTCGTGGCTCCCATGCAGCCGGCGCCTTCTGTCGGGAGAGGACACGGCTGAGCAGAGCTCTGAATTTTTTCTTGCCCTGAATGCAAATCAGAGCCAATCACCTTATAACTTTGCTGCTGGCATTCCCCCGGGCAGCCCAGGTGGGGATGGGAGATCTGGCCAGAACATGAGGCTGAATCTCCCTGTTTTCATCCTGCTGCTGCTCACAGCATCCCTACATTTTTAGCTTCCTTCCTGCATTTTTATCTCCATCCCTGTATTTTAACTCCATTTGGACCATGGCACTGCTCTGCACTATCCCTGCAGCCCAAGCAACAGAGGATGGAAAAGTAGCTTCTGGCCAGGGCTGCCTGGGAGCTGGTGAGACTCATCCCACACTGAGATGAGCGGGGCAGATGGTGGATAACATCTATTTTCAGGCTTTCCTGAATCAGGTCGAAGCACTTGAGCCTCCCCTTTACTGAATATATTTGGAAATGAGTAGCAACAGAGTGAGTGAAACACAAGCTGCAGCCAAAGGACGGAGGGAGAAGAAAGACTACAGTAACCCATCCCAGGAGCAGATGCAGGCTGGAAGCACAGAGGAGCAGCCTGCATCTGCTCACACACAGCACACACAGCTGGCAACAGCATGCAGCTCCTCACCATCAGCACATGCCAGCACCTTCTCCTGGCCTTCACACCCCCATGCAGCTAAAGCATGGAATGAGAGTGTGTTTCAGGCGCGCTCCTAGAACAGACAATAGTATCCTTGTGGCCAAGAGCCTGTTCCTGGGTGTGGATGTAGTGAGGGGAGGCTGAGCTGCTCTGCGTTTATTTGGCCTTTTGCCCCCACCCAGAGTGATGGCTGAGTGGGCACCCAGCTGCCCCTGAGGGCAGCGCTGGGGCCAGGGAGAAGCAGAGACCACAGGCAGAGCCATGTGCAGTGGTGGAAAATCAGTGTCTTGGTGCAAAGATGCATCAGCATGTGGTAGCAAAGGTAGGTCCACGCTGGGTGGGAGTCAGGGCTGTGCCCAATTATGCTCTCACACACTCCAAAGTCTCCTCCTTCATGCTGGGAGTAGGAAGGTTTAGGTTAAGGCTGCTTGAGCCAAGCTTGTGTAGCACCCAGAAAACAACATTGTCCAGCAGCAGACCCCAGGCAGACACTGGCAGTGGTTGCAAAGCTCACATTGAGGGTTTGCCAGGTCACAAAATAAAATGGGACTGGCCCATTTAGCAGAGGGAAGCTCATTTATAGCATGACTCCCAGCTGCGAGTGTAGGAGGCAAAGCATGCAGCGAGGCAGCCCCTTGGTGAATCTCGATCCTGTGGGTGTCAAGGTATGTCCCTCACACATGTCCCTGCAGGACAATGATGATGCTGCTGATGCTGACGCATTGCTACCTTTCCTGCCCCAAATCTGTGTCACATCATCTGAACTGGAACAGGGGGCTGAAAAATGACCAACTGCAGCAGCAGGGAAGGAGCCTTGCTTGCTCAGTGTTTGGTTTCACTTGCACTCAGTTTGATTTCAGGCACAGGGAAGGTCAGGTCAGGTGTGCAGAGTAACTTGGGGCCTGGTGACTGTGCACCTGAGGACGCAGCTCTGGAGGAGCTCCTGGGGGATGCCCGGCACAGTGGCCCCACAAGCCTGTGGAGGAGCTGCACACGCCAAGGGCCCCAGCGCTCCCCAGTCCAGATTCAGACAGACTCAACATCTTCAGCTGACAAGGTCCTTTTTCATTTTCTGTTGTGTATTTTTGTAAAGCTGATAAGGCCCAGCCTAAAGAAACTAAAAGGAGCTGAGTTTCATCACTGCTCAGTGTGGTTATTGTGGGTGACTGAGAGGGTGTCCATGGGCTGGGGAGTGGATGGGGGGGTTGTGACCCACAGATTTTCATCAACAGAAAAGGTGGTTTTTTATGTCCTCAACATATGCGGCTTCTAAAGGCAGCTGCTGTTCTACAGGAAATGAGGGACAAACCCACCTCAGCTTTCTAATTTATGTTCCAGTACAAGATCAACACCAGTAATTAAGTGACAGTAATTTTCAGTGATTCTCCCTCTGATGCAGAGATCTCACTGTTCTGAGCTATGGAATTCACCCTTCCTCCATCCTTCCTTATCCTGTCCTGTGTCATCTCTGTGCAGCCACTGCAAGAGAGCATGTGCCAATGCCAAGAGCAGAAAAACAGTATAAGCCAAGCAAATCAGTTTCTTAAAACTTATTTTAATATCCATGTCTCATCTGTTGGGTAGAGCCAAAACATTCTGGCCTGGTTTAAGTTACAAATTCTTCATACACTTTGAGTAAATGAACAGTGTGGCAATAGGGTCTGTTATTGGAAGTGAAACCCATCTTAACAAGGGAAGTGTTGCAGCCAGAATTCTACCAGGGTTCTTCCCTGCTATCAGCCCCAAAAGGCTGTCACTGTCCCCTGGCCCCGGATGGGTGTCGCACAGCAGGAATAAATGCTTCTGACACAAAACTAATCACACCCACAGAGATGCACACACTGGATGGCCAAGAAACAATGGGACCAGGACAGAAAAAACCCTTTTAGAATTCTCCCTGATGTGGACAGGCACCAAATCACCAGTTTCGGCAAATGGGATGAAGCACCAACCCTGATTTCTCCTGACAGAGGCTGAATAAACATGTTGAAGCTGCTTGCTGGACAATTAACTTCTAGCTTAGAGCAGCAGGCATGGAAAGGGCTAAGAGAGGATGGCTGAGGATTTAAAGATGCAGTATTTCTGTTGTCTAAAACACTACAGTTTAGACACCACCTTAATGCAGCTGCAAGGGAGTAAATCCAATTAAAAGCCCAAGAGTCACTACAAAAATAGTAAGAAAAATCAAAGCAGCAGAGTTCTCCACATCCCTGGCCTGTTGCTTCATTCCAACAGACTGTTCCATTTCTCAGTTAACAGGTTCCTGATCATATTTAAGCACAGTATTTGCAGATGATGGCTTACAATAAGGTGGACAAGTGGCAGTTCTGAGTGCATGATGGAGAACAGCACTTGCCAGGAGATGCCACTGGGGTAACAGAGCCACCCAAACAGCCCACAGGCTGCCACAGCTATGGGTACAGTCCTGGAGGTGGCCCACAAAGGATCTCCCAGTCCACAGTGGTCCAGGGGCTGGGTTGGGAAGTGTGCACAGGGTGGTTTGGTTTTTAACCACCATCCAGAATTGCAGTAATGCAGTGCTCGTCCCTGCTCCTCAACACTGCATCTTTAAATATTTCTGGCTAAGAACTCCTGCCACATGTTAGGAGCACTCCACATGTTCAATTGCTGCACTTTTTGTGTTTTCAGTTTTTCTTCAATGTGGGAGGGAAAAGAGAGCAAAGTGGGAGGCTCCCATTTCACAGCAGGCAGATCCAGCTGAAGGTACAAGACCCCTCCAGCAGGCATATTACAGGAGGGAGACAATAATTAGGGTGTTTTCTCCTTACAAGAACATTATCTAGTTCCCTCCCATCTGAAATCAGATGCAGTGAGGGCAGCAAATTTCATGAGTCAGCAAGTTTGAAAAGTGTTAAGGGACAGAGGAAGCTTTGCTGCCAAGTCACCCAGTGGAAAGGAGCACACAAGGCTTCAGCTTTAGAATGCTCTAACATGAACGAGGATGAGTAGAGAGCTGTGTGGGCACAGATCACACCTGTGACACCTGAGCTGTGCTCCAATCCCTGCGCACTCTCTGCCTGCCAGCCAAGATCAGGCTCACAAGTGTGGAGTTCGATGTGAGCATGTTGGGCTGGGTCTGCAAAAACAACAGCACTTCAACACATTAAAAAGGTGCAACCGTTTTGAAAGTGATGAAGCAGCAGCTGAGACTTTGTGCTGTGACCCAGTCTGATCACAGAGTGATGCAGGTGTGTTCTCCCAGGGCTTCACAACCCTCCTGAGAGGGTGAATCATTCCTAAGAGGCCATCCCAAAGGAGCAGAAAGCTGCACCAGCTGCAGAATGCCACAAACCTGCTAATATGGGTTTCACTGAGACCAGAAAACTGTTTTCTTCCAAAAAATTGTTATTTTTAGAAAATTGAAATTAATTAGGGGTAAAACACTAACTCTAGTGCCATGAACAGGCAGGATCAACTTTTTTCCCCTCCAAAGGGCAAAGAGTCATACCATCCCCAGCTGAACCTTGGTGCTTCGAGCTTTTCAGGAGATGTTACCTAAACTTTATTAAAAGAAAAAGAACAATGTTTAAATATCAATACTGGACTAGCCCAGTCTTTTTTCCAAAGTCCACATTCTTCATATGAAGCACACACGGCATCCTGGATTCCCCAAGGCTGCATGTTCAGAAGTTCATAGTATGTGGAACCATGTCTTTTTGTATTTTTTCTTGAGTTTCCCCTCCTTGCTCAGAGCAGCCACCCTTTTGTGGTCACTGACTGGATAAACCTCAAGCCATCTCCTATCCACATGGCTTGGCCTAGATGTCGAAGGCTTTCTTGATGAGAGTTGATGTTGTCATGCTCTATGGATGGAAAAAAGCAAGAGAAAAAAGCACCTGGTACAGGTTTCTTGAGACCCTTGTGGATTCCTCTGTTCCAAAGGTGTTTCTGAAAGTCTTTTGCCGGTTTCTCAAGCAGTTTTTGGCCTATTACTCTGTCTCAGTTTGAAGAGCTGTTATTGGATGATCCAGAGGTTGATGCAATTGCAGCTCCAGCTGGGCTGCTTGTGGATACAGATTTGCGGATGTGAGGCAACAAGTAGGGGTCACAGGCCAGCTGCTGGACGTCTATCCGGTCCTCCTTTCGATAGGCCAGACACCGCCTGATGAATGCCTGCAGCACCCCAAAAGCCAAAGCAAGAATTAGTTTTTTATGACAGAAACAGGAAGCTTTTGACTCTTTGGGAGTGGAGCCAACAGGACAACCACAGTGCTGAAATTCCTTCCCTAGACACAGCCCAGTCTTGCACTAAAAGCTCCTCTTGTACCAGGAGAAGCGCAGGCAGAGGCACCCAGTGTTCAATGCTCAGCCTGACAGCAGTAATCATGGAATCACAGAATGGTTTGGGTTGCAAGATCTTAGAGCTCATGTCATTCCAACCTCCCTGCCATGAGCAGGGACACCTTTCACTAGACCAGACTGCTCAGAGCTCCATTCAGCCTGGCCCTGAACACCTCCAAGAATGGGACATGCAAAGCCACTGATCACTGTGTGATAGGTAAGCATTAAACACAGGACTCCTGCTGGTTTTATGGAAATCAGGAAGCTGGAACTGCCTGTACTGACTGACCCTCAAGCAGATTTACCTTTGCTTCTGGTGTGACTACTGGCTTTGGAGGGAACTGCACCTCAGTAGCTTTCAGGATTGTGTTCTCCTGCAAAATATCCTGTTGTGACTGGTTGTGACCAAAGGGCTACCAAAAGAAAGAAAGAAGTTGTTAAACGTTGGTGACAGGCATAAAAACCCTGTAGCTCTACTGTTTATCATCACCTGACATCAGCATTTTTCCAGGCAAGCAGTCCTGGCACAACTGCTGGAAAGGTGCTGTGGATACCAGAGAACCAGGATGCATTGCACACTCAACTGAACAAAAGAGATCAAGCTGGAACAAGTCTGGCTTGGCCAGTAGGGATCTCCACCTGCTTCCAGACCTTGTAGGTCTGTTAGAGCATTTGTCATCCATCTGAGCTGGCAGATTCACCCACTTGTCTCTGCTGGGCTGGTTCCACGTGTCTGACTGACAGCACTGAGCAGCACACACGTGTCAGCACTGGCTTTCACAACACTTGGTTACCAGGGACTCCTGAAAGCAAGAGCCCATGGAATCCTTTCCCTTCTCCATCCTATCTCTCCTGTTGTCATAAAGCAAACTACCTTTTCTCATGACAAATCACCTTTTCCTGATCCACGATCATCCCTTCCAAAAGCCATCCTAAAAACTTCTAAAGTGGGTCTTTGTTGGTCTTGATAGCTGCCAGTGTTTAGTGGGGGGGAAAAAGTAAGTACAAAGACTCAGGGCATTGAAAGTGTCCCAGACAAGACCAGACCAAAAACCTCAGACCATGAATGACACACCTGACCTGCCCCAAACATGTTCAGTGGGAACACGCCCAGTGGAAAGAGATGTTCTGCAGAATGTCTTTTTTGAAGGAAATGCCAAAGGTAGAGCACAACACAGCCTAGTCTATGCTCCCCACTTCCATTAGCATGGACTCTGCCCTGGAACTGATGGCAAGGAGACAAGGAAGCACATTCTAAGTCTGTGGAGAAGGAAGCAGAAGCCTCCGTTGCCTCCCAAAAGGTTTGGGAAACACCTCTAAGAAAAGGAATTAAACACCTTCTTACCTTTCTGCCATAGAGACACTGATAGAAGATGACTCCCACTGACCAGACATCAACTTTATTTGAAATCTTTGGAGGTTCTTTCCCAACCACAAAACATTCTGGTGGCAAATACCTGATTAGAAGGAAGTGATAAGTAGTTATGAGCAGCAGCTTCAAGTATTTTCAATTATTTCCTTTAGAACAGAAAATTCGATGATCAGACACTGGCTTGGGACTCAAGGGTCCCATTTCATTCCTGTGCATCTCTGGGCCAAATCTCCAATGCCTACTCCTTCTGGGAACAGTGATCCCAAGGACTCTCCAGACACTTGTCAGTTTCTTTTCACCAGGGCACATAAAACAAGCCCATTCTCTTTTATCTTCAGAACTGGTATTTGCTGTTGAAAGGGCTTGGCCAACAATTTCACAATGAAAGCACACAGCCAAAATACATATTTTTAGAAATACAAACCTAGATGCCCTGTCCCAGTTAAAGACACTCAGATTCACTGAGGGTACAGCTAGTTTCATTTTTAGGAACAGAACAAAGCTGTACAAGACAGAATGCCCCAACAAATGTTCTGTTGCCCATGGTGACAGCCTGCAGCTTGGGTGACATCTAAGAGTCACACTCAGTGGCACTCACCAAGGGTCTGCTCTCAGCCAAGGGTGATACAGTGACACTCAGCACAGAAGATAAAGAATTGCTGAAAACACAACACTCAAGTGAAGCTCTGGCTATAGACAACGCTGTGGGATTTACCTCTTTTTTGAGAGCTAACTAGGGATCTTCACCTCCTCATTTCAGAGGAATACTCTTTTCACCTCCCTGATGCACCTGAATTTCCAAATAGGTACAGTGTTCCCCTAGCTCTTGTTTAAGATGCAAGACAGAGCCACTCCGGACTCTGAAAGAGCAGCCAAGCCCCACTCTGGGGCTTGCTATCTCAGCAACATATGCAGCTTTTCACCAGCCTTTTGAATATGAGCTGGTTTTCAAACACTGACCTACTGAACACTGAAAAGCTCTCAGCCTCAAAAGGAGCTGTGTGACAACAAGAGCAGTTTCCAGGGTCTCAAACCTCCAGTGTGTCAAGCTGTCACAGCCAATGGCAGCACATACACATCCAGAGCTCTTTATAAACTGTTCTTGATCTCAATTTGCAAGTGCCCCAGGCATTGCTTACCAGTAAGTACCGGCCCCCTGCGATGTCAGCTCCATGCCATCAACTGAGTTGTAGCTGTCATCATCCATGATTTTGGAAAGTCCAAAATCTGTGATTTTTATCTCTCCACATGCAGTACCATTGACTAGAAGAATGTTACCTAGACAGAAGAAGTAAACAGCCCTTAAGATACACATTAGCAATAATAAAATTGCACTGAGTCCTGCACTGCACAAGGACAAGGGACCTACAGTGAGCTGCACCAGGTGTTTTAACTCTCAAAACCCTTAACTTCAGACAACTGGGGGACCAACAAGTGCTAGAGCTGATCTGCCCATCTTGAATGACCTAGTGACCTCATATTGCCTGGAGCCTCCAGGTCCTGAGCCCTGTTAGGCAAGTGAGCTTCAAGCCCAGGCTGTTTTGACCCCTCCCAAAGGTCCTGTTGGAAGGGCAGGTCAAAAAGGAGGATTAAGGAGAGAAGTACACATACACAGTTATGACTCATTCTGCCCAGAAGTTCTAACTTGCCCTGTCCTCTCAACATGCCAGAAACTCTCTCCTTCCTGGCAGTGCTCCTCAGTGACTTTCTAAGCTCAAAAAGGACAATTACTGCTTAGGCAAGAGTCTTTCATAAACCCATCAAGAAGTCAGATCATCACTGTTTTTCTCCAAGCCTACAATAAAGTAGCAGAACTCTGTGTGATGGTAGTGGATGAAACACAGCTCTAGGCAGCTGCAGGCAGAGCTCAGACAACTTAGAACAGCCAGGGAGGAAACGAGGTCACTACAACCAGTGCAACAGCACCATCTCCCGAGCACATTCCTCATGCTGATGCAACAAACCACATCAAAACCAGTTACACAATGCCGATGAGGTGCCACCAGTACAGGGAGACAAGCCAGGGATAACTGCCCGAAGAGATGGATGAATTCACTGGACTAGGATAAAAGCTATGTAACCAATATGCATCATCCCAAAACAGAGCATTTCCATTTTCCCCCTTGTGGCTCTGCCCCAGTGTTAGAAGGAAAATATACAACACCATTTGGGGAGAATCTTCTCCATGACAGATGTAACTGAATTAATTTAAAGGCAAACCTAAGGAGTCTGACTGTGTGTCCTCAGCTTTGGGAGCCGACACACAATATGAAAAAACCGAACATTTCAAAATTAGCTTCTGCCATCCAATTTTCAGCCAGATGATTACAGAAAGAATAAGCCAGAAGAATGGGAACATGAAGCACACCAGTAGTTGTGGGAACCTTTATGAAGCAATCAGAAGCTCTCAACAGCAGAATACAAGCAGGACAGTAAGAAAACAAACACAGCCACTTGGCGGTTCAAGGGCTCATTCTTAACAATGTTACACCTCCTTGTTTTACATGTTACACCTCCTTGTTTTATGTTTTAATTCTGGGAGACAACACCCTTTCAACATTTTCCAAATGTTCTATGAGTCTTATGTTTTTTTCCTTGTTGCAAGCCCTGTCTTCTTTTTGCTGTCTGACCAAAGGAAACTTCCTTGTATTACCTGTAACCCATTACGTTTCCTGAGCATCTTTAAGCATGTCAGCATAGCATACCTGGTTTAAGGTCATAGTGTATGATGGGAGGTTTGATTTCATTTAAGTATTTTAAAGCATTCACAATCTGCATGATAATGGATCGTGCCTCTTTCTCCGACATTAGCTTGTGCTGTTTCAGGTAGAAGTCCAGATCATTCCCCTCACAGTATTCTAACACTGTACAAAACCTGAAAGAAAAACAGGGGTTGTTGCAATTAAGGTACCTGATAGAAACCAGAACGC
This sequence comes from Picathartes gymnocephalus, assembly GCA_013390045.1. Lineage (NCBI taxonomy): Eukaryota > Metazoa > Chordata > Aves > Passeriformes > Picathartidae > Picathartes > Picathartes gymnocephalus. The sequence goes on from WEKY01015086.1 coordinate 53,324, forward strand.
TTTGTTGCTGCTTGTCTGTAACTAACCTATTTGGCCAATATATTAAATTAAGAGTCCTTCAGCCTATTAATCCCTTTCTAAAAGTAAGCTACCAGGAGCACAGGCCTCAATGCTCAAAAGTACAAAGGTCAGAGATCCCTCATTAAAGATGCAGAGTCTGAAAGCTGTATCAGCTGTGGCATTTGCCCAGGGCCAAGAGCTGGATTTACCAGTAAAGCACCACATCTGACAGAATACACCACATTGGTTTGTGAGCTGGAGTCTCTAGAAAACCAGTGTATGCTGGAAGTACACCTCAGTTATCTCTGCAGTAAAGTCTAACACTGGTGTGGACACCTTCTGGACTCTCTTGGAAAGTTTTAAATACTTTGCCTTTAGTGAATAGGTCAAACCATGGGAAAGGACAGTGCAACACAACTTACGAGTCAGTATCCAGTGAGAAGTAGTCGTATAGTTTAACTATTCGAGGGTGATCCAGTTCTTTGTGAATTCTGTACTCTCTACACGCATGTCTGAAAACAGCGAAGTCTGAGCATTAGTCATACAAGTGACTTAATTCTAATTTCTCCAGATAGTGAATCCAGACATACCACACAGCATCCAGCTTCAATCAAACCCATGCACGTTCCTCAGACAGCTTCAGAAAAAAGCAATGAAGGAGGAACTGCACAGAACAGCTCCTGGGAACCACAGAGCCCAAGTGCAGCTCCAACCTTGGCAATACTACAAAACTCATCTTGACTGATGATACTGATTGCCAAAACAGAATAACCTCATAAATCCTTAAGAGATCCAAGATAGCTGAATACAACAATCAGCAAGTTCTAGAATTCCATGATGCTTAACAGCCTAATTTCCAGGCTTCAAATTCAGCTTAGTTTGTCCCAGTGACTTGTTGGGGAATTAAGAACACAGCTTTATCTTGGAAGTCCTGTGGAGAAGGCTTGGCTGTCACTTGCGGAGTTACCTAACCCATGGCATTAGGGAGCAAGAGTTACCAACAGCAAAAGGCTTCCAGTAAAGAATTTCTTCCTAATATTTAATTTAACCCCACTCTCTGTCAGGTTGAAGGCATTCCTCCTTGTCCTGTCACTCCAGGCCCTTGTAAATAGTCTCTTTTCATCTTTCTTGCAGGCTCCCTTCAGGTACGGAAAGCCACAATTAGGATCACTTATTCTAGGAAACAAAGGGAAGGGGGAGGCTTCCAGAGAGCACGATGCAGCTGTGTACCTGAAAGATGGGCAGGAAAAACCATTTCCCATGAAACTGCTTGAACATTTCAGAGAGAAGCCACTTCAGCACTTTCCTCACAGAGCGCTGGTACTTTAAAATGCAGAGCCACAGGGTTTATACAAAACTCTCTGTGTGTATGCACACATTTAAAACATTTTTAATCTGACCATAACTTTTGCAAGTAGCTACAGGGACAGAAAGTGGCTTTTGAAATGTGGCAAACACAGGAAAAAACTGGCAGCCTGTTCACAGGCACTGGATAATCAAATACAGGAGGAATTGGGAAACATGGCTGGCTGCTTCACAAACTCACTCACTTGTGATAGTTTTCTTTCTTCTCATCCCTCCAGTTTTTATTTAACTGGTGTATTTTCACAGCTACGTATCTCTGTTCTGTTAAATCAAATGCCTGCAGAGAGAAGAGCTGAAAATCAATAGGAATCACAGACTCAAGTTACCACTGCAAAAGCAGACAAGCTCTAAAAAACCAATATCCCCACCCAGGAAATCAGCATTAAAACACAGTGAGGGAAAAGCAAACTCACATTTTGATGTAATAACTGTCACTAAAGAATTCAAGCAACTCTGAAAACAATTGAATATTCTGTGCTTTGATCTGACCTTCCCCAGAATCAAGCTCACGGGGTATTGATTTTGGCATTTTACTACCAGAGTTACAAAGGGACCAGGAAGACCAAATTACCAAAATATAGACAGCTTTTACACTGGGAAAGACCCTGCCATTATTCCCTCAAGTACAAAATTAATTTTCTATACTTGGATTAATAAAAAACAACCACCAAAATACAGAAGATTTTTCAATGCTTTGTTTCACACTGGTGAAACAAAGAGAGCTCAGCTCTCCAACTTGGAGCATAATGTTTCACCACATATAAAAGCTGGAAAATTCAACAGCAGAGCTGTGTGATCTTGTGCTTTATCCTTCTCTCCACTTTTTCATTATTTAAACAGTCCTTAGAGAATGGACCTCTGAAATTGCAGTCAAGGAGCAATGTAGAAATCTTCTACTTTTCCTGAGAGCAGCAACAGTTCATAATTTCCAGGACAGGACAAAATGCTGTGGTAAGCAAACAGGCATAATGTGTGTTCATCTCAAAAGTTGTCTACTTAATTCCTAATGTTTAGTAGATTGGCCAAGACCCTGGAGAAGAAGGGCTAAGCATTTCTTTGTTTTACTAACAGTTGCAACTCTTAAGAGCAGGCAGGTAGGAAACATTCATACCCTCTTGCTTTCATCTGTGAAGCCAAAACTTTCTGCTTAGTCAGCAAAGCAGCTCAAAGTACTTACACACAGCTCACACTCTTTTCCCCCCATCTGAGCAGTCTAGTCCCCTTAGTTTAGGTACCTATTGTTGTGCTGAATCAAAATAATAGAGCACCATGAAGTTTACAATATTTGCATTGGCACAATTATTTCCATTCTAGCCAAATTCAACATGAATTCCAAACTTCTGAGTACAGATGGGAAATACTGAGAACTGCAATGGCTCTAAGTGTAATAGTCAAATAGCAAGCGCCAACGTATCCCAGGCTGTTAAGAGTGCTGACACACCAGGAATCCTCATCTCTAAGGAAGTCCCAAAACTACACACACACATGCTGCCCACCAGTCTGCTATTTCAGAGGGTAAAATGAAGGCACAAGAAACAAAGCCTTATACCTGCAGGAAGTACAGGCTTTGCTCTTATTATAGGAGCTATTTTCTCTTATTTACAGAGATGTTCAGACTTGCTGTGCCATCTCAGTAAGGCTTAGCCACTGCAGGTATTTGTGCATAGCATTTGAAGAAACAAGTGGTTTGCTTCTCTATCCTAATAAAAACTGAAAACTTGGTGCAACATTTTTTGACACGTATTTGAAGGAAATTTGACCCCTGAGGACAAGGCCAGCACCTGAAAATCTCAACTCTGATGTCTAATAAAAGTCAGATGCACCATGAGCTCTGTCCTCCCTTCTTCCCTCCATAACCCACACAGCATTGAAAAAACAAGTGTAAAAACTCTGCTTCCTGCAGATCCAGATTACACCAGATTGCCACTTCCAAGTTACCTTATATACTTCACTGAAGCCACCTCTACCCAGAAGATGCAGCAACAAATATCTATCATTTAGCGTTGGATGGTCTTTAAATCTGGTGAGAAAGACACAGTTTAAGAAATAATTATATCCTCTGCACAATAAATCACAGCTAAGAAACAACGTTTTCACTTTCAGACAGAGAAATACTATAATCGTGTTAATGACTGACAAATTTGATGCTATTTGATCACTCTGCACCAATGAAAGACTATCTAAAGGTACCTTGATGCACTTGGAAGCCTTTGTCTTATGTGAACTTCAAGCTATAACTGTACCACCCCACAATCAAGTGACTATTGAGTTACAACATCAATTTTAAAAAGATTCAGTGTTTCCCATTATGAAAAGATTGTTTCTTGTTATAAAGAGAACAAATAAAAAATTACTTAAATTCTTATTCCTGAATCCCATGTGCTTACTGTGAATTATCTTCATTGTGTATCCTTTTCAATTCCCTGATGTGCAGATTTCTAACCCTCTCTAGCCGTTCCAGTTCTGCCTGGATCTCTGCTTCTTCCTGCACAAGGGAAAACCAAAAGAAAAACACAACACTCTGTAAGGTACTGCAGGTAGTGTTTCCACCTGATTTATGGAAACAGAAATGCAATTCCAGTTTTGAAGAGGTTATTGGCATAAACTTGTTTGGGAAGATCAGGGAGATGGTCAGAGTCAATTTGCAGTGAGGTGGCAAGTAACAGGAGTGAAAACTGACTGGGCAACTCTGTTCACACCTACACAGACAGGAGGAAACATATCTTTACACCTCCTGGTTTCTAATATTTTCTGTTATTAAGAAGCTTTGTTGCTGTGGTCTTGCTCCTTCCCTGAATAAGTACTATGCAGCTGTTTTTGAAGGAATTTCAATTCTGGTGGGACAAGAGAAAGAAGAAAACCCTCAGCAGTAAGAGCAGGGATGTCATTATGCCACGTGGGATGGGGCAGTATCTGGACAGGATGCGAAGTGTGAGTGAATGACATTATGTTCTACTAGTGATAACTGCTCAAATAGGTCAGAGTGTTCCTCAATGCCATCTGGAAGTTCTGACATAGTGTTTGTCTAGTTGGAAGTTCTGGTGCCCTCAAAAACAACACGAGAATTCACATCACTGTGGCCAGGGCTGCAAACCTCAATTCAAACGTGCTCCCTGAGCAGTATAATTTGTGTAAGTGACACAGGGGACATCGTTACCCATCTGTCTTGTGACTCTGCTCCTTCCCTTTCCAACTGATTCTATTTTTAGACATAAAGAATGAGCCAGTTTCCAAAAGTGGAAAAGGATAAGCACAGCTTCAGACAATGCCAGGATCCCAACACATTACTTCATTTTCCATTAAGGTCCATTTCCAAATGGATTCCTCCATTCCAGGGTGGCAGTGTTACGTGCCAGCATAGATGGACCTGCAGTTAATCCCCTGGAGCCATCTGGGAGCTGTAGAGCCAGCATGCCTACAGCATTCCCCTGCCCATATCACTTCTCTTTGTTCACAGGTCAGTAAAGCATAATGGGCAGACTGCCAGCAGATTCCGGGTGTGCAGTAACTTTCCTTTCCACAGAAAATAACAAGGAGTATGGACACATTAATGAGGCCTTGCATTCAGCTTGTGTGTCAAGGTTACAGGAAAAAAACTAAATGTAGAGCTCGAGCACCACCTGAGAAAAGAGGGGCACTCCAGCAAAACATTTGCTTCTTTGGTTCATATCTGAAAGAAAACTCCTTGGCCTTAGCAAGAGATCACACCTAACCAGGAAATGGCAGAAGACATCTATTTTTTTCCCCATTATTTCATCTGTTGAAGTGTCCCAGAAAACTTATTTATAGGTCACTGCAATCAGTTTCAAGGTTACCAACAGCTTATCTAAATATAACCTCACTTGCAGGTACAGTTCCTACTGAGGCCAAGGTATTTGAGAACAAATGTGCATTGCAGCTGCCTGAACAGGACTGGTTTGCAGCAGCCCAAGAGATTTTATTGGACTGATAATGTTGGTTACTCAATATTGCAAAGAACTGGAAAAGTCAATAACTGTTGCATTTTTTTTGTTGTGTTCCTATAATTTTCTTCCCTTGATCCATTTCTAACTGTTCCCGTGTTATACACATTCAGAGTCCAGCAACAGGCAGGTCATAGTGACAGAAGATGTATCAAAAGAACAGAACTCTGCATGAAATCGTAACTGTAAGGACACAGAAATCTATTTACTGAAGCAAAGAACATCTTCTGTGAATATCACTGCCCTGAAAAAATTATTACAAAATCTTGTAATAATCCCTTTAAAGCGCAAAACCCTCTTGATTATCAAACGAGTAGTGAACTCTATAGAGAAATGCTCTTGTTCACAGAATACTGCACAAAAAGCCTTTGCTGCAACTAGTTCTTACCTTTTTAAGATGACCTAGTCGGAGTTTGAAGATTTCCTCCTGTTCATGGTATTCTGCTAATGTTAACCTGTATAAAAAAGAAAGACTCAATGCATTAGGTTTCAAGACATGGTAAAGTGAACAATCTGCAGAATGTGCATTGCCAGTGGAAGTAACAACTGCACAGAGTGCATCAACAGCCAGCAAAAAAAATTTTAGATAAACTCTGCAATCTATATTTTTTAATAATCAGTCTAAAGGGGAACAAAACCTTAAACCTCAACAATATACACTAATTTCAAATCCAAGCCCCTAATAACACCTATCTAGGTATTGACTGACTTTTAACAAAGACAGCTAAACCATAATCTAAATATAGAAAAGTGAAGCCCAAATATTCCACATCTTATTTTTCCATGTAAAAAGTGCTTTACTGACTCATTTTCAAATTTTTCTTTGTAATAAAAGCTGGATAATTAAACTCAGCTGTTCAGTCTGAGCCTAGAAGCACACCTGGCCACACAGCTACTACAGGCAGAGCAATGATCTGGAATTCAGAACTTTTTCCTGTTTCAGGTTCTGCCAAGTGGCTTCCAGGGAAACCTTGAAGTTTGGGAAATTTACTTTATTGTATTTTTGACCTCACGTGTAGTTAGGAGAAGCAATGGGTTAAGAGGAATAATCCCTATTTTATTGATAGTAAATGATATGCAAAGTTTCTGCTCTAGGTGGTTGGTCAAATGAAGTTTCGTAATGTTTTTGACATCTTTTTCACGCCAAGCGTGCCACGAAGGAAAAAGCACAGCCTTACACTATAACAGTGACAGAGCCTATCACTTGTGAAATGCAGTGCACTGAGATCTTTAGGATTAGAAAAATGAATCACTATATTGTCTCATTACTACCAACAAGGAATTTGGTAAAAGCATCACATGTGAACATAAAGTTATGAAGCCTTTATCAACTGCACCTGTTCACTCTGTAAACAAGATCTGAACATGACAGCATACAAATATCTTTTTTTAAACCTAAATTGAGTTCAAGCATATCCCAGGAGAATTTCTGCAACAGCAGTTATGCTCTACACAGTACTTCACACAAGGTCAGGCCTTCAGAGGCCTCCAGAGCATCAACACCTCAACTTCTTTCAAGGGGGGACCGAGTCTTGTATCTGTGCAGGAAGACTTAACTCAGTAAATTGAGAGGAGAGAGCATTCAGCTCACCAAGTGCTCATCCTGAAATGCCCCAACTTCTGTCTGCTGATAATGCAGAGAATCCATGTACTTGACACAAGACCTAAAGCAGTTGCTACCTGATAAATTTAATGGAAAACTCATAAGCCAAGTTCCCTATGAAAGAATCTCGAGCAGAAGGAACTGCTTATGACAAATTAAAGGTACATATAAAACAAGGCCAGTACCAAAAATGGTCACATGTTGTCTCATTTCATATAAAACTGCTGAGGGCCCTGAGCTGGACTTGATGATCCTCGGGAGTCCCCTCCAATTCAGTATAATCTGTGATTCTATGATTCTAATTCACACACACAGCCTGAATTTTAATTAGATTCAGATAATATAAAAGACTGTCCCAAGATTTTAGGTCTTGGTGACGGTGATTATTTGGTTGCTGTTACTGTGTGAGGAATAAAGAGACAATTGAATAAACCAGCAACAAGGTTTGCACATATGTTCGTGCACAAATAACAAACACCATCAGTCTACTCATTAGGGCAGAGATGTAACGAGCACCACCAGGCTAACACTGCCCAAAATAACTGTTCGTCACAGCAACCATCACAAGAATCAAGGAGGCTCTGCGACAAACACCGCGCTGTATCACAGAAACATGCAGGAAACATCCTACCTAGCTCTAGCACAGCTGAAGGCTGCCCAAGCTGCCCTAATGAATCTCAACCAGCCCCAGCAGATTAATCTTCCTGAATGAAAATTCTTTTCTCATTTACAGGCTAGAAACTCATTTTGGGAGAGCCTGTGTTTAAATTTGCATCACAGGACCTTCCTCTCCTTTTTAAAAGACCCAGCAACAACCATGAACCAAAGAGGAACCAAAAATCAAAAAGGAATTTGGCTGTCTGCTTCTCATTCAACTTTTAGAAACATTTATATTTAAATTGCATAAAAGTCAGCCTCTGTATGAGTTCCACAACAAAAAGCCTCCCTTCCACAAGTCAGAAAATTTTGTTCCTGATACACAGTGGTCCAACAATGCACTTACTGGATAACTAACAATTAAGCAAGTAGTCAGTCAGTCCAGTTGCTACAGCTGACTTGCAAAAACCCCAGTGTTTTCACATAAGCTACAACGCTCCACATGAAACATATTCATTACCCTGGCAAGCAGTTTTTATGAAGCACACGACAAGAAACTTTTCTAAACCACGAAGATATCACCCTAAAATGTATCAGTGAAGAATGATAAACCAGCAAGAAACAGAGAAAAAGACCTGGGAGCCCAAGAGGCTTCCTAGCAGAGAGTGGTAAAGCTGGATTATGCCAAGGGAGGCTCACAGCACAAGCAGAAGCATCACAGACATGACCAGATTCCCAGGGCACATCAGGACCTGTGCTGCTGTGTCACCAGAGTAAGCCACACTTCAGCTGCATCAGACTGCTGGAGAAAAAGAATCCCACAAAAATGGGGAAAGCTCATCCTGCCCTTTGGAAGTGAAAGGTTACCACAGTGAACAGCAACGTTTCAAAATATCCATGTACAGACATTCCATTTGCTTCTCTCAGCTCAAACACGGTAATACAAAAGGATAACTTTAACATTTTATTTAGTTCTTTTCAGGCTCCCTTTGCCAGAATGAGGCAAGTGTCTCCAACCAACTTAGGTATTTGCAGGAAGCACCCAGTGCTCTCCAACACAACCCACCTGATCTGCAGGTACCTGCAGTACCCCATTTGGGGGTACAGCTCCAGAGCTGAGGGCACCTTGAATATCAGGATTCACCCAGACTTGTGCCATCTTTGCTGAGACTGTGAAGGCAGTGGGAGGTTTTGCTTCACATGTTCTTTTAAAGATCAAGACCAAGAATTTAAAGGGCTTCTGGAACTTTGAGGTCAAGTCAAGCCCAGGAGATTAAATAATGAAAAATGAAGTGTCAATGAGAATTATGGTATTAGCCTACAGCAATAAGATGAAGTCTATAAAGGGAAATAGGAAAAGGTAGGGCTAAGTCTCTGGCTAAATGTATTTCCAACTCACGAAAACTTCTGAAAAAATCATGTTCTAAATTTCCTTCAAGCCCAGCTTTACTCTAGAAGAATATCAAGTCTCTTAGAGCATCAGTAAGTTCAAAAGAGGCAGGGGAAAAAAAAACCAAACCAAAACCACGAGAAGAGTAGCACTTCCACCATCTTCCTCAGTTGTGTATGTGTGAAGAACTGTTTTGGACAACAAGCCAATGCTCAATGCACTGTCTCTATAGAAAGCATCTTACTCCTTCAGCATCCCAAACGAATTGTTTCAAAACTCTTAACTCAGAATTCTCCACAGTAAATATACAGAAATCAAGGCTTCTAAATGTCAACAATTTAGTTTTCCTTAAAAAAAAGCACCATGTATACCCTGACACCAATATCAATTTTGAACTTGCAACACTAAAGTCAGAGCCCACTTTTCAAACCTGACACAACAGGAATACTGAAAAACTTACTGGACTCATAAAAAAATAAAGTTAAGCTCACACAAAGTCTGGACTCAGCAATGATCCTTGTTTTACTTCAATGAAAACTATTTAGAACTGGAGCCAGATATTGCTGAATGCCAGGCTAATTCCACAACATGCACAATTCATTTGTGCATGGTGTGAAGCCTGAAGGCAAGGGTAAGATTCCACTTCCCAGGAGATACTTTGTGCTCTAATCAAAGCATGTGGCTTTGCCATGCACCAAGAAGGCCACAGAACCTACGTTTCATTTTCTGCTCCATTGGTCTTGTTCTTGCGCTGCTTCTGCTCAGTGCTTGCTGGAGGGGTCTGGCCCATCGCCGGCGGCTTCCGCTTTGCTAACATCTTCCGTTGTCTTTCTATTTCTTCCCGCTGGGAATTTATCCTTTCCTGTTGCCTGAAAAGCAGAGAGGAGAAAAAAACACAACAGAGAACTAAGGGTGTGCACTTGCTTGTACTCAGCATCTGTTCTTACCAGATTGGAGCCATGAATTTCAAATCAGTTGTACTTTTAAGATTTGTAACAAAGTATTTTTGTACAGAAAAGGGGGATGTGCCAAACATAATGAGTCAGAGCTTTAAAGGTATTTTTACATAAAACAGGATTCTTTTCCTGGCTCACAGAAATCTTTCAGTAAGTGAAGGGTTTAATTCATGCTGAGGACTTCCAAAGGAGTTGCTAACCCCACAGAAACCTAGGATCCACGGCAAGTCACTAACTTTCCACACACTTTTTCCTAGAAGCCTCTGTTCGAAATCTCAGATTTTCCTGTTAAAACTATTTCTGAAGTCTAGCACTGTCTGAGAAAGTATTCTTACACTTCAAAAGACAGTTAAGCTATCCTAAATTCTCTGGAATATAACCAACACCATTCCCAATTTCATTAAGAAACTGTCTCTCCTCCAAGATGAAATGACTATCTTAAAACATTTTAAAGTGACAAAAGCACTCTTGAAATTTAAAGTCTAAATGACCTAAGCAATTGCATACCTAATTCCCTTTTATAAAGGGACTGAGACTGCAGGTAAGCATTTCAGAAGTACTTTTTCCATGTCTTACAGCACAAACTAAGGAAGAATTATGAAGTCCTTAATCTGTGCCTAACACAAGAGCCGCACCTCCCTACCAGACTACAGAGAAGTGATGTGATTTTAAAGGATCACACATAGCTCTCTAGTGCAATTAATGTGCCAAGTCCTACTTAAACGTCTAGGCCAGGTGGGAATTGACTGGATATTTCCATTAACATCCTACATAAAGGGTCTCTGATCTTCATTTCCAGGTTTCTGCAGCCTCTTTGATCACTGTTACCAGAAGGCAAAACAAGTTAAATAGTATGGATTTTCTCTCTCAAGCTTCTCCACTTTCTACTTTAAAA